>CM035414.1:13908183-14405683 GCA_020310875.1 Ceratopteris richardii | reverse complement strand
TCTATTTAATTATATTTATTTAATATATATACTTAAAACCCTAGCTTTTTTCATATTTATTTGTCTATACTAAAATTCTATTTCATATATATATTTATTTATATATTCTAATTTTTTTCTTATTTTTTCTTATATATATTTAATTTAATTAAAAACCCTAAAACCCTAATTTTTCATATGTTTGATTATATATATATGTAAAAAACCCAAAACTCCTAAAGACCTATTTTTAATATATTTAATTATATATATATTTTTATTGTATGTATGTGAAAAACCTAAAAGTCTAATCCTAGAGACCTAGAGCTAAAACATGTATATGTGTGTATGCATGTGTATATTGATGGAGATGATTAATCTCCAAAAGACAAGATACACTTGAGTTTAGAATACATCTATCTCAAGTATAGCTCACAACTTTCACCAATTTTGAAATCTTTTACCAAAATATGAACACTTGGCTTGTCTATAAAAACTAGCTTCACTCAAAAAAGTCTGCCTCACAAAATTCACCCATTGACTGATGAAATGATTAAAATGTTCTTTGAAAATTTAACACAACACTCTTCTAGTGTTTGCACAACTATTCCAAGTTAAAGTTCTTCAAAAGAACTTACAAAACTTTAGATTTACTTCAATAAGTAAACCTATTTATGAAACAAGCACTTTCTTTATATGACTTTTACATATGCAATTTGAAACAGTTGGTTCTCACAAAATAGAACCCGTTTAATGAAATGCTTTTAGACATAGATGGCTTACCTTCCAACTTTCTTTGATCATCGAATTTGCACCTGTTTCAAAAGACACTTATCACTTCTTCACATAGAAATGTTCCTACTCACAATTCTCTCAGCCTGATTACAATTAGGTTCTCAAATCTTAACCATAGATGCATTAGCTATGGACTTAGAATTATACAAAAGGATTCCTAAAATGATCAAACACATAAGGAGAAATGGAGAAAAATCAACGTGCAATTCTCAGAAAAACTTCTTCTATTCAACTCATCTTTCATCTTATGTATGATACTCATTCAACTTATGATCTTCTCCTCTCTATCTCATCTATTCTTCATCTCTCATATATATCACGACTATATACAAGTGTATATATACATATATGTGTGGATTCATCATTACTTCAAGTAATTGTGAAGTATTTACAAAGATAATATACATGTGTATATAGACCATCTCTATCTGAACCTCTACTTCACTTCATGCTTTTAGGCTTCAATCTTTTCTTCAAGTCTTCACTCCTAAGCTTCATATAATCACCGATTGTTGATTGCCTTGCTCCAAGAGCTCCCTCTCAATCATCAATTGTGACTACTTGCATCTTCTTTATTCCTGTCATATCTTTAAATCTCTGCAACTTGGGTCCATCCAAACTTTTTATCAACATATCTTCAAGTTGATCCTTTGTATGAGTATGCATGATTTCTATTTCTTTATCAAAAACCTTCTCTCTCAAAAAATGATATTGGATCTCAATATGTTTGGTCCTGGCATGAAACACAGGGTTAGCTTCCAAATACAAAGAACTCATGTTGCCTCCACAAATGATAGGAATACTTTGAATGATATCAAAACTCTTCATAAGAGGTTTTAGCCATATGACTCCCTTTGCAGCTTCTACCATACCTTTGTACTCTACTTCTATAGATGATAAAGCAACTCTATGTTGCTTCTTAGAACACCATGAAATTAACTTATCTCCCACATAACACATTTAATATCCATGTGTTGATCTTCTATCACCAAAGTTACCTGCCCAATCTGCATCACTATATATCTTGATCCTTGTATCTGAAGTAAACCCATAACACAAACCTTCTTTAAGTGTGCCCTTGATATACCTTAGTGCCCTTTGTCCTACAATCCAATGTACCTTTCTTGGGCAATGCATGAATGGAGATAAAACTCCAACTACATATGATAGGTCAGGCCTTGTTAATGTAGCATAAATCATGCTACCCACCAAACTCTGATAAAGCTTCATGTCTTTAAATTATTCTCCTCCATATCTACTCAATTTGTTATTCACCTCCATTAGAGTTGGTGCTATCCTGCAATCTTCCATTTTAAATTTGATTAGCAAATTCTTCAAATACCTTTCTTGAGTTACATATACTCCATCTTGAGTATATAAAATCTCCATTCCCAGGAAATATGACAAATCTCCCAAGTCACTCATTTTGAATTCTTTCTCCATTTGTCTTTTAAGCTTCTAAATGCCTTTATCATTTGTACCTATAAGCATTATGTTATCAACATAAATACAAACATATATAAATCCATCTTCACTTGCTTTGACTAGCAAGCTAGTATCTGCCTTTGATGCTTGGAAACCAAGTTCCTTCAAAAACTTTACAAGCCTGTAATTCCATGCCCTTGGGGCCTGCTTCAACCCATACAAAGCTCTCTTGAGCTTACACACATGATCTAGAGAAAATTGATCTTTAAAACCATTTGATTATTCCATGTAAACTTCATCTGAAATGTAAACTTCTTCACGTCTAATTGAGATAATTTCCAACCTTTGCAACCAGCAATAGCTATGAGAGTCCTTATGGTTGTCATCTTTTCAATAGGATTATATGTTTCATCATAGTCCACACCATATGTCTGTGCATATCCTTTTACAAGAAGCTTGGCTTTGTACCTAGACACACTTCCATCTGCAAATCTTTTTGTTTTGTAAACCCACTTACATCCAATTACCTTTCGATCAATTGGTTTGTGTACCAATTCCCAAGTCTCATTTTCAATGAGTGCATCATATGCTTCCTTCATAGATTTTTCCCAATTCTCCTTTCCTTTGGCTTCATCATATGTGGATGGGTCTTCATCTGCTTTTATCATATAAGCATAATCTTTAGTAGTCAAGAATGAAGTATCATAGCTATACCTTGTGGGTTGCCTTTTGTGCCTTGATGATCTTCTTTGTTCTCCACTTCTTGTAGTTTCTGGTTCATCACATTCTAGATGAAACCTTGGCATTTCTTCAACTTCAATTAGTGCTAACACCAATGTGCAAATCAATGTGATAGAAGTGATAGAGTCATCGAGGAGTGATAAGGAGTACACGATACCATTGAAAGCAATAACAAGGGCTAAAGCAAGAGAGACTTCAGAAAAATCCAGAGGAAATGATCACATTGACAAAGAATTGAACATACCCACATCGCAAGTAATTGCAGACTCTGAAGAGTCCGGGAAAAGTATTAAAAGTAAACGGGCCCAAAGATGGAAGAATCGTAGAGAAAGGATGAAAGAAAAGAAACTCGAGAATAATGAACAAAGCCAGGAAGAAAAACAAGAACTTGAGGGAAACAATAAGATAGAACAGTGTAAAAAACAAGAGGCAGGATCAGTTCTGGCCGACCCTAAGCCAGAAGAGTTAGCCATGTGGATTCAGGCATACCAGGCACGAATAAAAATAGGACCAACCATTGAGCAACACGAAAGGGAATATCCAAGAGGTGAATTAGAGAAGGAAAGATTGGAGATACGTAAGAAATTAATTGAAGTAGCTCAACAGACCTTGGAAAAACCCGTTCAGCCACTACCCAGCTCAAGAATTCCCAAAAAGGAATTTCAGGAGTATGTCACATCTAGTGATCTTAGGAATGGGAAGAAAGACGAGACCTGTGGTGAAAATTACCGTGAGAGTAAAAGAGAAGGATCCATTATCCCTGAAGTCGACGAGGAATGGCCTAGAGACTTGTGGGCAAGAGTCTAAGAAGATAGATGGAAGAGAACGGAAGGAAATGAACCTCCCTTTGAGGAGTTAGAGGCAGAAGGTGAGTTTGAAGCATCAATGCAGGGATTAAACTCAAAAGAATTACTGGATCTTGACGATAGCAAAAATGACAAGTGAAAGCTTTGCCAAACTACATGGGTGAATACGAACATAACTCTGAATTACATTATATTCCTTCAGTGAGGAGAAAAGAGCAGAACCCATCGATTCAAACCTCAGACATCATACAACACCTTAAAAATACCTTGTACTCTGACATTGGAAGAACTCTTGAAGGTAAAACCTCAATTGAAGGAGAACCTTACTAGTCAATTCAAGACAAAGTCAGACAAAAATGAGATGCCAGATGAAGTAGGCACAGTTAAAATCCCAGTCGACAAGGTTGCAGATTTCAGTGAGGGAGATGAAGGGAACACATGCCTCCCTATCACCTACAGGGGTTATACCACTAAAGCCATATTAGATTCAGGAACGGGAGTAGGAATCGCTACCAAAGAAATTTGGGAAAATTGGGGAAAACCAACCTTACGACCAACCAGGATGAAGATTCAAATGGCAAACGGACACACTGAACGACCCCTCGACTTATTAAAAAAATTAATATTTACCACTTGCGGAGTTGAATTCGAGCACACCTTAGCAATCTGTCAATTTGAAAAGGCTAGTAATTATGAGATGATACTTGGAAGGTCATGAGACAGCTTAAGGTAGTGCAAGACTGGGGAAAAGACGATGTGTATTAGCATGAGGGAACCACGACCAGAATAAATATCCATATGTACACGTATCAAGATGTTTCCCCCTTGCAATGGAATTTGATACATAAGGAGGATGACAATGGATCGATTCACAGTATAGGTTCGAGTGACCAAACATGGATGAACGAAGACTCTCATCTATGGATATGTCAGGCAGCTAAAAGGGAAGAAGAAAGGAAGAGAGGATGGCAGCAAAGGCAGGGAGTAACTAGATCTGTAGAAGATCCGGATTACATGCCGCAAATATTCTTAGATGAAGAATTCGAACCTCATGGTTGGATGGAGATTTTAGCTACTCTTGATGTATGTGTAAACGAAGAAGTAATAACCATGAATGAATGCATTGATGAGGAAGGATATGATGTAAGTTTATATGTGGTTGTTCTCCAAGAAGCCGAAGTCGAAAGGTCCAGATCGAAGGCTGAAGATCCACACCTTCATACCTTCCACTGGTTGCATGCATGGCAGCCTGACTTAACATAGCAACCTAGATTTAAAGAGGTTATTGGTGAACTAGACTACAAATCTTAGGTAGTCCATCTCCACGGGTTGTGAGCAGTGAAAAGAAAAAACAGGCAAAAGAATGCATCAGGTCTAGAGGATGTGAAAGAAGATTCAAGAACAGGGCCTTGAAAACGCAATGCAAGACGGACAAGGAGGCAAGGCTGACCAAGTGATGCATGCGGTGGAAAGCAGTAAATGAGCTGCAGACAAGAAGTGAAGCCTGTCAAGGGACGACAGAGACAAAGAGGAGGAGAGTGTTGCAGAGCAAAGAAGAGCAAAGAGGCAGAGAAAAAGAAGGGCCCCAAAATTTTTCCGATTTGGATATTTTATTTTTGTATCATAGCCATTTTGTAGTATATTTTCTGATGTAAATGCACTAGAGGAGTCATCTAGATGCATTCCCATAGAGATTTGTATCTTTACCTTTGTAAAATAGTAGGAAATTAGTCTTTTAGTCAATAACGTGTCGGTCTCTTGTGTGAAAGGAACATCTTTAGGGCACAAGTATATAAATCATTTTGTGACTCTTTGTAAGGACTTTTTTCCATTGTGAGAATGAAAAGCACTGAATTTCGAATTCGTGTCTTCTCCTCTCTGTATCTTCTTCCTTGTGAGCTTGCATGCATGTGTGATACTTGGAAAGAGTGTTTAGAAGTGTTGTCTATCCATGGAAGTGCTTGTTTGCAGTAGGTAAGGTGTGTGTGAAGTGTAGGAGGTATTGAAGTGTAGGAAGATCATTCCTACGACTCAATATTTTGCTCATGACTTGGTGCAAAAGTGTCAAACTCGATTGAAAAGTCTACCATTGGATGCATCTTTTTGAGAGCTTTGAAACCAATGCACTATTCGCTATATTCGAAGTTCGGAGCTAGGAGAAAAGCTTGATTTCCTGTTGACTATTGTTACAAGTGTCGTGACACCATAGCTGAACTTGAACACTTGGTTGTGAGGGATGTATACTTATTTGCACCTTGTGGAAGTTCATTTGCATTGACCATTATTTGAATGCATGTCTTCATACACTCGGCTAGGTCTTGATATTCCTTGGATTGATAATTAAAGCGTGAGTCCCCACTATATGCACTTGAGGGGGATTGACATATAGTCTCTTTCTCCACAAGTCCCTAAGTCAATACTTAGGTACACACTCCCTCTTCCCCTCCCTTCCTCCCTCCCTCCCCCTCTTTCTCTCTCTCTCTTCCCTCTCTCTCCTCTCTCTCTATATCTCTCTCTCTCTCTCTCTCTCTCTCTTTCTTTCATCTCTCTCTCTCTCTCTCTCTCTCTCTCTCTCTCTTTCATCTCTCTCTCTCTCTCTCTTTCATCTCTCTCTCTCTCTCTCTCCCTCTCTCTCTCTCTCTCTCTCTCTCTCTTTGTCTCTCTCTCTCTCTCACTCTCTATTAATAGAGAACAAAACAATCACTTACATCGATGTAAATTTTTAGATCGCTGTCGTCAAAGCCCAATCAATGTTTTCTCACTTCAAATTCCAAAGAATCGATGCCAGAAAGCTCCTACAAAACCAAAGAGAAACGAAATTAGAAAACATAAAACATAGAGAAAGAGAAAGGGTGAAAGAGTACATGCATCACTTACCGAGACACGAGATTTAGAGAGAGAGTGTGTGTGTGTAGAGAGAGAGAGAGCGATCTATGTGTGTGTGTGTGTGTGCACAAGGCAATGCAAGTCACAATGCAGGTCATGTGCACAAACGTGATAGAAACACTACTCAGTTCAAAACATGCACAAAATGTTGAATTTTAGATCTAGGGTACTGTTATGTTAAAACATGCCGGTATAGGCATCCGTATAGGCATCGGTATGAGCATCGGTAATTTCTAGCAACTTCTCGACAATTATATTGATGCTTATACAGGTGCCTATACTAATGCTTATACCGACACCTATACTAGCGATCGACGTGTATATGGATGATCAATTTTAAATGGTTTTACTGACAGTCAAGTGACAGTCGGTATGCCTAACTTGATCTTTCCAGGCATTTCCAATAATCATACTGACATCGGGGCATGATGGTCAGTATGGAAAACATTGGTATGCCCCTCATATGTTGTAGTGTCTGTGTGTGTGTGTGTTTGGTTGTGTTTGTTTTAATATGGTTCCGTATGAATTGAAAACTAAATTACAGCCAAAGGCAAAGAATTGTATTTTCATGGGTTATGCAGAGAATCAACAAGGATGTAAGTGATATAATCCAATAAGCAAGGAAATGATTATTATTCAAGATGTATGCTTCGATGAGTTGTTGTCTTGGTATACATAGCATATTTTTTACATTCAAGAAGAAATGCAAGAAGAAATTGATCATGGTTTACATGATAGTAAAGAAGTAAGCTTAGAAGATGAGAATGGTCATGATGAAGAAAGATTATCACCTACATCAAAAGTAAAGGCAAAGCAAATCTTGTTGAGTTAAGTGATGACTCGTAGAAATCGGAGAAATTTCTAAATCCGATTTGGTAAAACATGAACATGAGAGGAGAAGTTCAAGAGAAAGAAAACCCTCACAAAGATATATTGAGTCTTATTGTGTTTCAGATTCACCTTTTATGACAAAAATTATTTAAGAACACGAACCTACATGTTTTGAAGATGCAAATTCAAATGTAAATTGGTCTAATGTGATGCAAGAACAGATAGATGCATTGTATGAGAACAAGACATGGCAGCTTGTACCACAAGACAATAAGATGAAGGTAATTGGAAATAAGTGGGTATCTCGTATTAAAGAAATAGTGATGAGTCTATTTCTACGTACAAAGCAACATTAGTTGCCAAAGGCTTTGCAAAAACATATGGAGATGATTATGAAGAGATATTTAGTCCATTTGCAAGAGTATCAACTATATGAACTATTTTAAGTGTTGTCGCTAGTAAATGTTAGAATATATTTCAACCTGATGTTAAAAATGCTTTTTTGAATAGTCATTTACAAGAACATATGGAGCAACCAGAAGGATTTAAAGATGGAAAGTATCCAACTTTGTTTTGAAAGCTAAGAAAAGCATTACATTAGGAAAAAAAGTGAACCCTGCATGGGCCTTGTAAGGATTCCTCATTTTTAGGGATTAAGCTTAATCTTGTACTTTGTTAAGGGGACAAAGTGCATTGAATAGAGCTTTTTGGTAGGTTGAAGTAGGATTCTTTTAGGCTGAGCTAGGATCTTCTCTCTCTTCTACACAAAGAGAGAGAGAAAAACCACTTTCCACCTCATCAAATCCGTCCATCTTTATGAATAAAAAAAATGACTTTTTTGAAAAAGACTCTTTTTTAGCTATTCTTTATTCAAAATGGCCCATACTTTTATGTATATGTCAGAAGTTACTTTTTTTAGTCTTGTTCTTATAAAAAATACTTTAAAAAAACATACTTTTCAAAATCTCTCCAAAAGTTAAGTGTCACATCATCAAACTCGTAACTTTGGTTGCTCCAAAACATGAATTAAAAAAAAAAAAGCTTATTTTCTCCCTTACATCCAATGTCTAGTGTTCATCCTAGATTCCATATTATCTCCATATTTCTTTAATTCCTTAGTAGCAGTGAAGATGGACTGCTAGGCTATTTGTTGGGTGTGTGTAGAAGTGGGAGAGACACACGAGAAGCACACACAAAGAGCACAAATGCAGCAAGACACACGGAGAAGCGATGGCTGGAATAGCTCTCTCTATTGATTGATGAACTGAACTGAAGTAAGAGCTGAGTAATATCCCTAAGTACAAAGTATCACCACATATGAGAGTATCAAGTATGTGGTAAGATGGGGAAAAAACCTCTAGCCAGCACTAGAGTAAAAGGTGCCCATGTATAGGGAAAAGGTTCACATCAAAGCTACTCGAGGAACATATAAGTGTAACAAACCCCCCTGGAGCGAATGATGTGAACACATACAGGGAGTGACAGATCAGCCCCCACAAGGTAATAAGCCTAAAGCTTTGCGAAAAGCTTCAAACTTTTCTCGTGGAAGAGCTTTGGTGAATATGTCTGCCACATTATCTTGTGTAGGCACATATACCAAATCAATATCTCATGCATGAAGGTGCTCTCTCACATAGTGATAATGCACCTCAATATGTTTGGTCCGTGCATGAAACACTGGATTTCGTGCAACAGCCAAAGCACTCTGACTATCTGTGAGAATATGCGTAGCAGCATCAATCTCCATGCAAAGATCCATCAATAGGCATCTCAGCCATATACACTCCACTGTAGCTGTGAAAACTGCCCTGTACTCAGCTTCACAACTCGATGTCGTCACTGTAGGTTGCTTCTTACTCAACCAAGATATGCATGAGTCTCCAAGGAAAAAGCAATTACCACTAGTGGACACGCGAGTATCATAACAACCAGCCCAATCACTATCTGTAAAAGCATGCAAGCATGGTTGCACATCTCTGCCATAAAAGAGACCTAAGCTCAAAGTGCCTTGAAGATATCTAAACACACGTTTCACCGCTTGCCAATGCTTAGTGCCAAGGCTATGCATGAATCGACTCAACTGGGAAACTGCATACTGTATATCCAGCCTTGTGTTGCATGCATATATAAGACATCCCACAGCTTGCTGATAAAGAGAAGTGTCAAATGCATCACTAGAATCCTCAACTGAGAACCTGAATCCTGTCTCAACTGGTGTGGAAACTGGCTTATAATCCTCAAAATCAAAAAGCTGAATGCTTGATGCATAACAATTCCCCCCTCAACGGATACAAACTAGATGCCAAGATAGTAGCTCAAAAGACCAAGATAAGTGATATCAAAAGTATGCTGCAAATCAGCCATAAGAATGTCAAGTTTTGCATCACATGACCCAGTCAAGAGTATGTCATCGACATAAAGAACAAGCACTATAAGATCAGCCCCATTTTTGTGTACATAGAGTGTGCTTTCAATCGGACTACATGTGAAGCCAAGAGCAATCAAGTGCTTATGTATTTTGTCATACCATGCACGTGGAGCTTGCTTGAGACCATACAAGGCTTTATGCAAGCGACAAACCATATGCTCTTTCCCTTTCATAGCAAATCCAGGAGGTTGCTTCACATAGACCTCTTCTTGCAAATCTCCATTCAAGAAGGCTGTTTTTATGTCCAATTGATGCACTTTCCAACCTCGATGGGCAGCCAATGCAACCACGGTACGAATGGTAGTCATGCGTGAAGTAGGTGCAAAAGTTTCCTCATAGTCAATTCCATATTGTTGCCCATATCCTTTGGCAACCAATCTAGCTTTGTAGCGATCAATGCTACCATCAGATTTTCTCTTAATCTTATAAACCCACTTTGTACCAATGGCATTCTTTCCTTTTGGCAATTCACATAACTCCCAAGTACCATTCCTATGTATGGAATCCATTTCTGATTGCATAGCACTCATCCATTGTGGATCGTCACATGCATCTTCAAAAGAAAGTGGCTCTTCATTACATGTTGTAGCAATAAGAGAATAATCCACAAAATTACTTGATGCATGGTGAGAGCTTGATCTTGTTCTACGAAGTAAAGGTGCACTCGATTTGTTGTCTTGCAAAGTTTGTTTCAGCCACTTTGGCATAGATTGTGCACTCTTGATAGACATGCGTTCATTATGTAAAAATCTTCAATATGTACATCATGCGTGGGCTGAATTTCATGCTCAGTTTCAGCCATATTTTGATGCAAATGTTCAGCCATATGTGGCTGGAAATTTCCAACAGTTTTGACAATTTTTGGCTGAATTTTTTCAGCCATGTTTGGCTGGAAATTCTCTGCATTTTCAGCCTGATTTGGCTGGAATTTTTCAGCCCTTTGAACCTCAGTTGGCTGGTCTACATGGCCATAGTCAAGCGCATCATTTTGGAACAAAGGCATGAGTGTATCGAACACATCTTGTGAGCTAACTGTTGGCAGTCTTTTGCATTCAAGTAGAGGGAAAACTGAATTTTCAGCAAATACCACATCTCGACTCACAATAATTGTGTTCGTCAATGGATGTTACAACCGATATCCGTTACTTTCAGCACTATAACCAACAAATATACATTTCTTTGCCTTGTCATCAAGTTTGTGACATTGTTGTGATGGCACAAGAGCATATGCCAAACAACCAAACACACGCATATGACTAACCATAGGCTTATGACCATTACAAGCCTCATAAGGAGTGATGACTCTCAATGCTTTTGTAGGGCAGCGATTCAACACATAGTTTGCACACATGACCGCTTCCATCCAAAACTTATGAGGAAGATGCTTTCCTTTAACCATACATCGTGCCATTTCAAGTAGAGTTCTATTTTTACGCTCGGCAACACCATTTTGTTGAGGTGTATATGGCACCGTACATTGGTGTGAAATACCTCTTTCACAAAGAAAAACATTAAACTCATGTGACATGTATTCACCATCATGATCCGTGCGTAGAGTCAAAAGCTTTTGTGAAGAAAAATTTTCAGCCATAGCTAAAAATGCTTTGAAGCAAGAAAATACCTCATTCTTTGCTTTCATAGGATACACCCATGTATGGCGAGTAGCATCATCAATGAAGGTAACAAAATATACATGCTTCCCAAAAGATGGAGTCTTGATGGGACCACATACATCACTGTGAACAAGCTGCAATTTTCTTGTAGTGTGTGTATGACTATCTTTTGGAAAAGAAGCACGATGCATTTTTCCAAGAATGCAACCTTCACATGCATGCTTTTCAATGGACTCAAGTGTAGGCAAGCCAATAACCATGTCCTTCTTTTGCAAGTAGAGCAAACTATTGAAGTTCAAGTGACCAAAATGAGCATGCCAAAGCTCCATTTCAGCCATAGAAGAAGTATGAGCAACTAAGGCATTCGAGGCATCCCTCTTGTATGTATCCATGCGATACAAACCATTACATAATGTACCGGACATCACGATAACATCACCATTGCTGAAATCATGAACCATACACTTATCATCAACAAAGTGTACATGAAGTCCAGCTTTGGCAATCAACGGAACTGAAATTAAGTTCTTCTTGATACCGGACACATACAGTGCATTTTTCAAGAGAATCACACCTCCATTTGCAGCTGTAAGCTCAATTTCTCCTACTCCAATGATAGGATAAGAGGCATTGTTTGCACACACCACATGTCCTCCTTTAGGTGCATCTTTCAAAGAGGCAAAAAATCTTTTGCATGATGTTATGTGCTTTGAAGCACCACTATCAAAGAACCAATCCGAATCAGCCTCACTCACAACCATACATTTAGAATTTAAAGAAGCATCATAATGACATGTAACAACACATGCCCAAAAATCTTGAGCCAAGTTAGCTTCATCATTCTTTGCATTTGCTGAATTTTCAGCAATAGACATGCCCGATTCCTTCTTCTTTTCATTGCGTTTAGCAAGCTTTCTACACTCATCTCTTCTTCTTTTGCAAATCACCATCATTCGAGGAATAAGTGGAAGAGGAAGCTTGAGGCTTTGGTTTTGATGAAATCAAAGCTGAACCATACTTGCTTTTCCCCTTTTGTGAGATAGCAAGTGCTTGCGTTCCCTCAATCAGACCACTCCTATTCACTCTAGATTGCTCTTCTTGCAAAAGAAGAGACACAACCTCATCAAATGCATACATATTAGGATTTCCTTTTGCAACCAAACGGAGTGTAGTAGCAAAGCTTTGAAAAGATTCCGGTAATCCTTTCAACAATGTAGAAATGAGTGATGCATCCAGAATTATCTCATCTATGTTTGCCAATTGCTCTTTCAATCCTTGATGCGTGTCACATACACATCCATTGACTCATTTTCAGCCATACATACATCCTCAAGTTGCTTCCTCAAGTATGCAACACGTGCTTCATTACGCACGGCATACAAAGAAGCAAGAGTGTCCCATGCCTGTCTCGATGTAGAACATGACCGAATGTGTGGAACTATATGACGTTTCACTGAAAACGCAATCAAACATGAGCTTGAGCATCTTTTCCATCCCATCTAAGCTGCTCCTGTGTAGGCGGAGAAGGGGAAGCCACTGTACTCGAAGAAGAATCTCCATCTGTGACAGTAGACTGTGAAGTAGAAGCACCTGCGGGTCTTCGATCTACATCTGCCACTATGTTCCAAAGTTGTTTTGCAACAAGAACATGCTTCATCATGTAAGACCACATCGGATAGTTGGTCCCATCAAGCTTATCTTCAGCTTGAAGCATGCCAAACAAGTCATTGCTGCCCGCCATTTCACTAAGGAACAAGAATGTGACAAAATCTTCACTTCGACGAAAACTAAAATGAGTGCTGAAATTTCAGCTCACAAACCATCACTCTGATGGCGATTCTGACTGCACGAATGGCTTCGACATGGGGGTAAAACCCCCGTGCACCTGATGGAAATGTTTCCAGGCTGCTGAAATTCACACTTCTATGCTCCGAAGTCGATTTGCACTGTTAAAGTGCGCACGCGCCGCGACGCGAAAAACCGAAACTTGAGAAGAAGTTGAACCTGCTCTGATACCACTGTTGGGTGTGTGTAGAAAAGCGAGAGACACACGAGAAGCACACACAAAGAGCACAAACGCAGCAAGACACACGGAGAAGACGATGGCTGGAATAGCTCTCTCTATTGATCGATGAACTGAACTGAAGTAAGAGCTGAATAATATCCCTAAGTACAAAGTACCACCACATATGAGAGTATCAAGTATGTGGTAACATGGGGAAAAAACCTCTAGCTACCACTAGAGTAAAAAGTGGCCATGTATAGGGAAAAGGTTCACATCAAAGCTACTCGAGGAACATATAAGTGTAACACTATTGTAGGCGATTGTCTAACAATTCTACATCTATAGCAAATTATTGGATGCAACAATGTCATCACAACCATTTCAAGATACACAGTTTAGAAAGTGCTATACACACTTTAGAAAGTGCTATACACACTTTAGAAAGTGCTATCAAATCTTTGGATGAGCACAATAATAGACTCCAACAAGATGTGAAAGACAAGGAGAGCACAATTACAAAGTCAACAGCCAATTTTACACAACTGAAAGAGACTCCACTTGGGATGAGATATAGGAAACAACCATTATCATCCTTTCAAGCTCTTTCAACTGGTGGTGGAGCATGGAAGCGACGTGTTTATGCACTTAGTTTTGTGTTTCGCTTGTTTATTTATGTTAAAGGACTTTTAGATTGAGTTTCTTATTGTGCAGGTCATTTGTTGAAGATGCCCGTGCTTCCTCAACAATGGAGGATCAATTGAAGTTTCTAAATTCTTGTCTTAGCAACAAACATGTGCTTATGATTTTGGATTCACCAATAGGAAAACACATCAAAACCCAAGTGATCAGGACCACATGCTACCTCCACCATATGCCATGTCGGCCACTCTTCCATTCATCCACCCAAATAGAGCGATTCCTAATACTGACAGAATGTCATTGTTATGCTCTCCTAGTGTTTTTCCTTCTCTTTTGCAACCCGGATGACACCTCACCCTTTACCCATGTCTATCCTCCTGCAGATCCATCATGAGCAGTTGCAGATCCATCATGAGCAGATGATGCATTCACTACCCCTGGTGGCTTTGGCCCATCAACATCATGTTTTCACCACTCTAGCGCCAGAAATCGAGCAACAAAGACATGCGACAACCACCTTTCCCTCAGCACAAGTCTACGGTCATGCAAGTCCATCATGAGAATTTGCAAAATTCCTCACCCTTGATGGATCAAGGCAATCAACAAAAAGACTCCACCACTCCTTGGCACAACCACTCGAGAAGCACGTGCAATCCATCTCGACTTTTACACCACCTCATATGGTTTTTCTCGCGCTCTTCTTGGTGGATTCCCTGGTTCCCTATGTCATTTTCCAACACCATGCCATAATTCCGCCACTCTTGGAGCTTTGCGCATCAATCAACACCCACTACAAGGAATACGGGCGTGTAGCGACGGTTAACGCGACAGAATTTCGTCGCTATAAAATTGCAACTTGCGTCGGAATTACCGTCGAGCGCGAACCGTCGATTATACGACGCAAAAAACGACGGTATTTGCGACGGTATTTGCCTAACGTCGCTTAAACGACGCTTGTCAAAGTCGTCGCTTAAGCGACGCTTTTCTGCGTCACTTAAGCGACGCTTTTTAGCGTCGCATAAGCGGCGATCCAGAAGCGACGGTCCATGGTCCATTATGCGACGGTCCACACTGTCGTATAAGCGACGGTGCAGACCGTCGTATGGGCGACGCTAAGCAAATGTCGCTTATACGACGACGCGTTGCATCGCTTATAC
This sequence comes from Ceratopteris richardii, assembly GCA_020310875.1. Taxonomy (NCBI): domain Eukaryota; kingdom Viridiplantae; phylum Streptophyta; class Polypodiopsida; order Polypodiales; family Pteridaceae; genus Ceratopteris; species Ceratopteris richardii. The sequence goes on along the minus strand of CM035414.1, from coordinate 14,390,378 downwards.
GACGATCTGTTGACGGACAAAAATTAAAACGTTAGAGGCTCTGCAATCGGCATTTTCACGCATCCGATCGAAGAGCTCTCCAACGTTCGCAATTGCGTTGCGCTTACGAGCTGAAGCAAGTATATGCAGAATTGTTGTTTTGCTTAAGCTCTCTGTTATTGTCTCCCTCTGTCTTTGTTTCTCTCTTTCTACATCTTTCTCTCTTTGAATTTTCTCTCTCTCTCTCTAGATCTCTCTCTCTCTAGATCTCTCTCTCTCTAGATCTCTCTCTCTCTAGATCTCTCTCTCTCTAGATCTCACTCTCTCTCTCTAGATCTCTCTCTCTCTCTAGATCTCTCTCTCTCTCTCTTTAGATCTCTCTCTCTCTCTCTCTCTCTCTCTCTCTCTCTCTCTTCTCTCTCTTTATTGCAGGTTATTCAAGAAGCTAACCAAGCAAAAACTATGGATCACAATTGTAAGTACAATTTCTATTATTTGTAGATCATTTGAATTGTGTTATTTTCATTACATACCATACTCACACTTATTGATATGCACTCATACACTTATACATGATGAAGAAGCACACACACATGCATATACCTACATATACACATATACATGCACATACACACACATACACATAGAGTTATACATATACACACACATACACAAGAACATGCACATATTGATACATACATATACACTTATACATGCACATGCATATACATACATATACGCACACATACACATGCACATATACACATATACATGCACATACACACACATACACATAGAGTTATACATATACATGCATATACATATACACACATACACATGCACATGCACATACTCATACACACATATACACTTATACATGCACATGCACATACATACATATACACACACATACACATGCACATACATACATATACACACACATACATATACACTTAGGTACACACATATGAATGAATTATATAATTAAAGTATTAAAACACATGCTTAATATAAACAATAATAACAATCAATAGAACAAAACTCTTCATTACTTAATACCATACACACAATTCAAAACATGACTGAAATGAAAAATATATAGATAAATATATGTATATATCAATGTAAATACATATAATCCAATGTCATAATCAACGTCTAAAATCCTAATCATCATCATCATGATCATCATCATCATCAGCAAGATCATCCTGATCTTCCTCATCCTCATCCTCATGATCACCCTGTGACGATCGAGATCGTCCCTCCTGTGTCTGTCTCTCCACCTCATCCATATTTGTCTCCCCATAATACTCCTGTATTACATATAACAAACATAAATCAATAAAATAATTAAAACATTCATAACAACAAAATAATTATATAAAATTTAAAAATACTCACAAAGGCATCAGGATGATCTTGTATATACTCGCTCAAACGCCGATATCCAAAATGTGTAGCATACTCGATCTCGTGTTTCGTAGGATATCGGCCATAATCCTTTCGCTGCAATGAAACAAATAAAAAACATTAGTTGCTTGCATTTTAACTAAAATAAAAAATATACTCACAATAACACATATACTTACAAACGTAGCTACAAAACCATTATGGCCCATTTGGCCTAAGTGCGATGTGTGGCCCGACTCCACTCTCTTCTTTGCAGCAGCCTGTTTATTCAAGGAAAAAAATACATAAATTAAATTAAAAAATTACTAAAATATCTAAAAATTATAAATATAAACTATTAATTTGTGTACCTTCTGCTGAGGAAATGACTCCTGAAGACGTAGCTATCTACGAAAAAACTGCCACGACTCAGGTGGTATGTTAGCTCGCCTCTTATTTTTTTCGACCATACAATATCTCCTGTTAATTTAATCTCAAACAGAAAAAAAAGTCAGAATACATACACATATACACACATATACACATACACATACACATACACATACCCACATACACATATACATGCAAACATATACGCATGCATATATGTATATATATACACATATACATACATATAACATAAACACACATATACATATCCACATATATACGTACACACACATGCATGCATATACACTCATTCATACAAAATACATGCATTTATCCCACAATAATATGTGTTGTGTATATGTGAATATGTGTGTATGTATAAATGTGTATAATATGTGAATATGTGTGTATGTGTAAATATGTATATGTGAATTTTTTATTTATGTAGATAATCAAATTATTAATATCAAATACCATTATTTGTAGATTCTGATCAATCAGATGGAACTCCACCACCGTCTCCTCATCGTGCAACGACTTTATACTGTAAGTATATGAAATATTTAATTTTAACTATATTTGATGGATACATAACTTATATATTTTTTTTATGTTTCTTATGATGTGCAGATTCTGATCAATCAGAGGGTACTCCACCACCTCCTACCCATGCAACAACTTCACATGTGTCCTCCGATAGGAATTATGATGAATTTTACTATCAAGAGCATATTATATGTTGGTGTAACTCTTGTTATGGCACGTATCGAAGACCACGATTGGAATGTATTGAACATGAGGCAGAGTATGGTACTTTTGAGCATGCACCATCACCTAGTCAACGTGATAATGCTTGGGTATGTATTTTCTATATATATTAATGTCAATTTTTTATTTGAAAACCATGTATAAAATCAAATTATTATTGATATACAGGAATACTTGCTCGATGATGATGATGATGATGATTTTTCTCATAATGTTAATATACCTCGTACACGTCATGGACTTGCTGTTCATCAATTACAAGCAGAGGTTTCTAGAAATCCTCTACCTCCTGGTTTGGAGAATGAAACGGCTGGAGATTATCCATTGCCAGCTCGTGATCGTTCTTTAGTACAAACATATGATAGAAGGAGATATGGAGGATGGAATAGAGGACCACTTCCTTTAGATGGAGAGGTTTTCAACTTTTGGGGTAGTCGCTATATGATTGCTCCATCCACTATTACTAATGCTGGTCGTGGTCTCTTTATTGTAGAGGATTTGTATGTGCCTCCGAACTCTGAAGTCACTTTTATGTCATTTTGTGGTCCTATATATGGATGGGGAGATTGGCATCGACTTTCACGTTATGTTCAAAGCATGAGTACTTATGGAATATGCTTGAACGCAGCATCTCTTACTAGTAGAAGGATTTTACATGCAGAAAATGAAAGATTATATATTGATGGAAGACCTTACACACATGGAAATATAGCAGGTTTAATAAATAGTAGTCGAGGGTTACATAATAGTTCAAGGACTAATTGCACATTTGAGGAGCGTGAAAATAGTCATGAATCACCATACATGAGTAGAGATGTATCAAGATACATAGTTGTCAATGCTATTACTACATTACATGCTGGTGATGAACTATTAGTGAATTATGGATGGCGTAGACCTCCAAGAGCACCTTTTAGCTAGAGAGAATAAAAATTTTCTATCCATATTTAATAAGTTATATACTTAATTTTATATTTGAAGTTTAATTTTTATTCATTTATGGAATACTAATGAGTTTTATTTATATGTGTAGATTCCAACGTATGATGTTGATGATAATCGTCCACAACATTCACAATTACCAATAAGACCTCATTTATCAGAAGCTTCCATAAGGAGGCTACGCAAAACTAAGCCTGTGCAATATGCAAAGTTGAAAGATCTATATTCAAAAGATGAAACAGTACAAGATTTATGTGACAATGATGAAGATGATGGCATGGCAGATTTTATTGAGGATTGGTATCAAAATGACAGTGAGAGCATGGATATTTCTAAAAATGAGAAATATCTTCGAGAGGAATGTCTAAAGCATGTATATGAAGGAAGTCGTTTGACACGACTAAGTGCGAGCTTACTTATTCTCAACCTTCAAAATCGTTTTGGATGGAGTAATGTATCTGTTTCGACACTATTAAGGTATAATTTTCAATTTTCTATCTATTTATATATATGTGCATAAATATATATATATATATATACATGCAGGTTTTTATTCTTACTATAGATAAGGTAAGAACAAGAACTTGAATTGAATGGACACTTTTTGTCCGCGCATCTTTTAAAACTATTAATGCATCTTTCAAAATATTCGTAAAAAATTTGATTGTTTGGATGGCAGGATACGATTGTTTGTTTTGGAGGATATGAAGTATGTACCTTCATTGAATGATTTGTCGATTCACGCATATGTTCAGTTTGAAAGTGTGAGAAGTGGATTTATAATTTGTATTCAAAGAATTTGGCACTGTTTATAGGCCATACAATGGTGACCTGGATGCATCGCATGCACAGAGGTTACTCAAGATAGAGCAATCTGATTATAATGGACTAGTGCCAGCAAGATTCCTAGGGTATGCAGTAAACCTCTTGCATGTCAATGATGAGCATTTGAACTTTAGGATACAAAGTGGAAATCATGGTGGCTTGAGAGGATCACTTTTATACATGCAAGAGGTTTACTGCATACCCCAGGAATCCTGCTTATAGTACTAGTCCCTTATAATCAGGTTGCTCTATCTTGAGTAACCTCTGTGCATGCGATTCATCCAGGTCACCATCGTATGGCCTATAAACAGTGCCAAATTCTTTGAATACAAATTATAAATCCGCTTCTCACACTTTCAAACTGAACATATGATAGAATCGACAAATCATTCAATGAAGGTATATACTTCATATCCTCCAAAACAAACAATCGTATCCTGCCATCCAAAACAATCAAATTTTGCGGAAATATTTTGAAAGATGCACATAAGCATACACATATATAAAATTATATGCATATATATATGTATATTTATTTATTTACTTTCTTTAATATATCATTTTTTTGATAAACTTACAGGTTATTATCTGAAAAGTTTTTACCAAGTCAAAATATTCTTCCTACCTCACATGATGAAATGAAGAAGATAATCAACAATCTTGGTATAGATTATCAATGTATACATGCATGTCCTAACGATTGTATTTTATATAGAGGTGAATATGCAGACTCTTTGACAATCTCCTCGATATAAGGGTGAAGAAGGTAACATCTCGAATAAGGTATTGAGACATTTTCCATTGGCTCCACGGGTTAGACATATGTTTCAAAGCCCCGAATTATCAAAGCTTTTGACTTGGGGACATGATCACAAAAGTACTGATGGAATAATCAGAATTCCTCATGATAGTGTTGCTTTTCAGCATATTGATTCTACATGGCCTGAATTTGCACAAAATCCACAGAATCTAAAGTTAGGAGTTGCATTAGATGGGGTTAATCCATTCTCCATGAAATCCACTAAATGGTCAACATGGCCAGTGGTAGTCATAAACTACAATCTTCCGCCATATCTTAGCATTAAAAAGGAACATTTAATGCTTTCACTTTTAATCCCAGGCAAAAGACAAGTTAAAGATATGAATGTATATCTTGCTCCTCTCATTGACGATCTTCAAGAGTTATGGAGAGGTATTAATGTCATTGAGATATCAAAAAGCATCAATGAAAGACATATTACGATTCGTGGTATTGTGGCTTGGACTATTCACGATTTTCCTGGATATGGCGTTTGTTCAGGTATTGATGTAATTTTTTTATTCAATATGCATGTAAATAAATATGATTTAATCTAATTATATTTTTATCCTTTTCCATGATGCAGGAATATCTACTAAGGGTTATAAAGCTTGTCCATATTGTGGTGATTGGTTGAGATCAATCTATAGTAAGAATCTCAACAAAAATATTTATCTTCGACATCGACGATTCTTGCCTGATGATCATCCATTAAGATCTAAAAGAGAAGCGATACATTTTAATGGAAAGCTTGAAACAGGCCAGTATCCAAAACCTATGACGCCTATGGATTGGTATAAAAAATGGACAGATGGACCTCTGATAGATCCAGAAGCAGAAATCTTCAGTGATGATTCAGATAATGAGTATGTGAACAAAGGTAAAGGAAAATTGGCACTCGCAGAGAACATATCAATATGGTATTCTTTGGAGTATTGGAAAGAGTTAAAAGTATGTCATCTTCTTGATCCTATGCATATATTCAAAAATATTGGTTATTCACTATGGCAGCATCTTCTTGGACTAAAAGATACCACAACATCAAGGAATGATTTGAAAGATCAAAAATCCAAACCAAAGTTATGGCCAGTTTTTGATAGACATCGACAAGAAACGACTTATGCATCTGCTCCTTGGGTACTTACGACAAAAGAGATACAGACTATCAACAATAGAATTCAATTGATCAAGACTCCTACAGGATATGGAGCATCGTTTCAAAACATGTTTACTATGGATGATAAGAGCTTATCTGGATTAAAGACCCATGACTGGCATAACTTTTTGAAACATATTTTACCTTTGGTTATCGATGGATGTACAACGAAAGGAGTACGAGATGTGATCTATCGTCTTGGATCACTTATAAGGTAATTATGATACTTTTATATTTAATATGTATGAATATTGGATATCTTTTATTTTTTAATTAACTTCTTTACAATTGTTTTTATGATTTGTATAGGTGGATTACATCCAAAGAGATCGATAAAAATTCGATCCCACAAAATAAACGTGAATGCAAAGAGCTACTATGTTTGATGGAAAAAGAACTTCCTACTTCATTTTTGGATATTCAAGTTCATTTACTAGTCCATCTTGTAGATGAGATAGAGATTGCCGGTGTTGTCAACACTCGATGGATGTTTTGGGTCGAGCGATTTATGGGAATACTAAAAGGTTATGTGCGACAAAGAGCAAAACCAGAAGGATCCATGGCAAAGGGTTGGATGCTTGAAGAGTGCATGTATTACGTTAGTGAGTACCTTGAAAGAGTTCATGAAGAAGCTCCACGTGCATGGACCAATGAGTCTTCTTCAAAAATAACAGATGAGGTATTATCAGGTAAGGGGGTTCCATTCTTATTTACATTTCAAGAAAAAAATGATGTTTCTACTTTTGTAGCATATAATAGCGAATGCATGCAAGCATTCGTTAGCCAGTACGAGGAACTTCAAAGTCTCCAAAGTAAAAGGCAAAAAAACAAAAGATCTAGACGTAATCTCGATAATAATGAGATTACAGATATACCTTCTTTCACGGATTGGCTATATAGTCGTTTGCAACGCGCCAACGCAAATAATGAAGAAATCTCAGATGAGCAAAGAGAGTTAATGATAGGTTGTGAACAAAAGGTAATTTTATTAAAATATATATTTTATTTTTATCATATATGTATGTTAGTTTCTATTTACTAATTGAATTTATTTTGCAGGCTCGAATGTTCACTAATATGTGGGCTTTTGGACAGCATATTAGAATCAAATCCATTGATTCTTTACGTAAAACAGAGGATTCTAGTATTGTTGCTTGTTTCAAGCAACTATCACGTGCTAGCTCAAAAGACACGAACCTTATAGATAGCGAACTTGGTTACGTAGGAACTATTGTTGGTATCTACGAAATTTCATTTCGTACATTCAAACAAGTAGAAAAAAGTTTATATATTTTTTTTAGAGTTAGTTATTTTTTTAAGCACCTAATAATGGGACGTTTTTGTTGTTATATATTTTGATAGGTCATTTTGAAGGTTGACTGGTATCGAGCGGAGTATAAAGGTAGTAATTCTACAATAAGAAAGGAATTATCTGGGTTTTGGGCAATTGATTCTTCCAAGGTAATGCGATCTACTAAAGAACCATATATTCTTCCTAGGCATATTGAACAAGCATTTTTTTATAAAAACCCAGATGCTCATCCTTGGTGGCAAGTCATTCATGTGCAACCTAGAGGTAGGTCATTGTTTGAACAGTTTATTGTTAGAGAGATTGAAGAAAGTCCTCTTGATGATTCAGCATCAGATACTGATACATCAACATCTGGAATAGAAATTAGACTCATTATACGTGATAATGATACTAATCTTTTTGATGAAGAGGATAATTCTCTACATGCTGATTCTACTGATGAGGAAGAGGAATTACCAGAAATAGATATTAATCCACCAATAGATGATGTGATTCATGAGAACATAGATTTAACAATAGAAGAAATAAATGAAATCAATAAGGATAATGAAGATGAGACTATATTGATGTCTTACCAAAATGATGGCAATAATGAAAACATATGAGCAGATTAGATAGTAACTTGAAGCTTCTGAATGGATATCAGATAATAGGTTTTTTTTATTAACTTGAATAACGATGAATCCTACTAGAGAGATGAAATCATGTTCTTCTAAGTTAGAACATGAAGCTCGGGGGTATGCCTAATTATTTTATATATAGCTTTATCTTCGAGGAGTAAATTTTTATCATGTATGTATGCATATGTGTGTGTATTCATGTGTATTATATGTATACATATATTAGTATGCATATATATGTATTTCATGTATATGTATGTGTTTGCATGTGTGTGATATATGTATACATGTATTCATGTACGTAATATATGCAAGTGTTTATAATTGTGTACATGTATATATGTATATGTGTCTATGTGTAAATATGTACATGTAAATATGTATGCATGTATATATATGTTTATGTGTGCATGTAGGCATGTACATGTATGTGTAAATATGTACATGTAAATATGTTAGTATGTATATATATATTTATGTGTGCATTTAGGCATGTATGTGTGAAGCATAATATATCTACTCCATTTTATATTTATGTATCCTATCTACATGATGTGTATATATCTTTACATATATTATGAATCATGATCCTCGTTGATTCGAGTAGCTATATATAGAGGCATAAGGTTGGGAGGAGAGACATCTCTCTAGTAGGACGTCGGAGGTGTACATATACTTCAAACATATGGCTAAAAGGTTGAATTAGAGTTTTTAAATTAGGGATTTCAAAACCCTAATATCGAGATTAGTGCTCTCTGTCTCTCTCATAGTGGTTAGCAACGGGATGGCAACGTCGTAGGCAACGGGTTGCTAACGCGTTAGCAACGGGTTCAAGTTGCGAACCCCAAGTTGCGATAAAGTTGCGTACAAATCAATTTTTATTTTAGATTTTTTTATATGTATATATATATATATATATATATATATATATATATATATATATATATATATATATATATATATATATATATATATATATATATATATATATATAGATACATAGATACATACATACATATATACACACACACATACATACATACATGGATTATATTATATTACATACATAGCAGTAAATATATACTACATACATACGTGTAATGTAATACACACATTTTTATGTATATATACACATAGTATATACATATTACATTTATACACAACACATAGATGTATACATACATGATACACATGCATACATACATACTACAAAAATAGAAACATGTATATTAGATACATATATAAGTTAATATACATGCCTTTCAGTAAACATAGAGTAATAGATTTTAGGAATGACATCATACATACATAGATGCATATATAGATACATACATACGTACATACATACATAGCTAAATAAATAAACATATCTTTGGGTAAACATACAAAAATAGGATTAGCAACGCGTTGCGAACGTGTACGCAACGTGGAGTTGCGTTGCGAAAGTTGCGAACGTTCGCAACGCGTTGCGTATGCAACACTGGTCTCTCTCTCTCTCTCTCTCTCTCTCTCTCTCTCTCTCTCTCTCTCTCTCATACACATACATACCGTGCATTGTCGCGACGATGAGCCATAAGTGTCCGCATCTCTTTTAAACACCACTTAAGGGACCATCCTGTCCCAAACTCTGTCTCAAGTGAACTAAGCACGTACTTTTTATCCCTCTCATCATGCTCACTACAAAAATAAAAAACATAATGTAAATAAAACATAAGATATACATTTCAATTTATATGTAAAACTTTTACTTACTTCCATGGTAAGTGGATAAAGCGCAGGTAAGAGTCGCATAGTGCCCGCATTCTTCTCTTGAACTCCAATCCATTCCCTATGTACACAATGTTCCCCTCCGGCTCTATGTCGCACTAGTCCTAAGGTGCCTATGCATGTCCTCATAGGCAACTCTGCTCTGCTATCACGTGCTGGAGGTGGTATAGGTGTCCTAAAAATAGATAGATAGAAATAAATAAAAATATGTGCTATAATATCATTAAAAAAAATTATGAAAAAAAAACATACCTATGAGCAGATAGCTCTCTTCCTGCATGTGGATCCGCAGAAGAGCCCTCGTCTGATCGCGTAAGCATCTGGATCGTATAATCCAGCTCCTCATCGGACATCTCTGCGTAGTCCCGCATTATGGCCCCTAGAGTATCTGACGGAACTCTTGCTCTCATAAGACTTTTTATGAGAGTGAGTTTCGCCTTTCTCTCTTTACTGGGATCCATAATACCTAACATATAAAACAAAATGGTTAGAAATCAATATATATATATACGTGTATGTGTGTGTATGCATGTGTATGTGTGTGCATGCATGTGTATGTGTGTGTATGCATCATTATGTGTGTATGTGTGTAGGTATATGTGTGTGTTGTCTATGTGTATGTGTGTGTGTCTATGAGTGTGTATGTGTTTATGTATATGTATGTATCTACGTGTGTGTATGTATCTATGTGTATGTGTATGCATGTATATATGCATGTGTGTGTATGCATATGTATGTGTGTGTATGCATCATTATGTGTGTTTATGTATGCATTTGTACGTGTGTATGCATCATTGCATGTGCATGTGTCTATGTGTGTATGTGTGTGTGTCTATGTGTATGTGTGTGTGTTTATGAGTGTGTATGTGTTTATGTGTATGTATGTATCTATGTGTGTCTATGTGTCTAAGTGTGTATGTGTATGCATTTATGTATGCATATGTATGTGTATGCATATGTATGTGTGTGTATGCATTATTATGTGTGTCTATGTATGCATGTGTATGTGTGTATGCATCATTACGTGTGTATGTATCTATGTGTGTATGTGTGTGTGTATATGTGTTTGTATGTGTGTATGCATGTGTCTGTGTATGCATGTGTATGTGTATATGTGTATATGTGTGTGTATATGTGTGTATGCATGTGTGTGTGTATATGTGTGTATATGTTTGTATGCATGTGTGTGTATGCATATGTATGTGTGTGTATGCATTATTATGTGTGTCTATGTATGCATGTGTATGTGTGTATGCATCATTACGTCTGCATGTGTCTATGTGTGTATGTGTGTGTATATGTGTGTGTGTCTATGTGTATGTGTGTGTGTCTATGAGTGTGTATGTATTTATGTGTATGTATGTATCTATGTGTGTGTATGTGTATGCATGTATGTATGCATATGTGTGTGTATGCATATGTATGTGTGTGTATGCATAATTATGTGTGTATGTGTCTATGTGTGTATGTGTGTGTGTATACATTATGACAGTGTATGTAAGCATGTGCATTATGTATGCATATAAGTATGTATGTATGCATATGCATATGCATTATGTATGCATATGCATATGCATTATGTATGCATATGCATATGCATATGCATTATGTATGCATATGCATATGCATTATGTATGCATATGCATTATGTATGCATATGCATATGCATGTGTATGCATATGCATGTAAGTATGTATGTATGCATATGTGTGTGTGTATGCATATGCATGTAAGTATGTATGTATGCATATGCATATGCAATATGTATGCATGTATGTATATGTGTGTGAATGTGTGTGAATGTGTGTGTGAATGTGTGTGTGAATGTGTGTGTACATGTGTCTGTATGTGTGTATGCATGTGTATGTGTGTGTATGCATCATTATGTGTGTATGTGTGTGTACATGTGTCTGTATGTGTGTATGCATGTGTATGTGTTTGTATGCATCATTATGTGTGTATGTGTGTGTATGTGTGTGTGTCTATGTGTATGTGTGTGTATCTATGAGTATGTATGTGTTCATGTGTGTGTATGTGTCTATGTGTGTATGTATCTGTGTGTGTGTATGTATCTATGCATGTGCATTATGTATGCATGTAAGTATGTATGTACATTATATGCATATGCATATGCATTATGTATGCAAATGTATGCATGTATGTGTTTATGTGTGTATGTCTCTCTATGTGTGTGTATGCATATATGTGTGTGTATGTGTGTGTATATGTGTCTGTATGTGTGTATGCATGTGTATGTGTGTGTATGCATGTGTATGTGTGTATGTGTCTATGTGTGCATGTGTGTGTATATACTATATGTGTGTGTGTCTATGTGTATGTGTGTGTACCTATGAGTGTGTATGTGTTTATGTGTGTATGTGTCTATGTGTGTGTATGTGTTTATGTGTGTATGTGTATGCATGTATGTGTATGTGTGTGTATGTCTCTCTATGTGTGTGTGTATGCATATGTGTGTCTATGTGTGTATGCATGTGTATGTGTGTGGATGCATCATTATGTGTGTATGTGTCTGTGTGTATATGTGTGTGTATGTGTGTGAGCGTCTATGTGTGTGTATGTGTGTGCGCGTCTATGTGTATGTGTGTCTGTGTGTGTATGTGTGTGTATCTATGAGTATGTATGTGTTCATGTGTGTGTATGTGTCTATGTGTGTATGTATCTGTGTGTGTGTATGTATCTATGCATGTGCATTATGTATGCATGTAAGTATGTATGTACATTATATGCATATGCATATGCATTATGTATGCAAATGTATGCATGTATGTGTTTATGTGTGTATGTCTCTCTATGTGTGTGTATGCATATATGTGTGTGTATGTGTGTGTATATGTGTCTGTATGTGTGTATGCATGTGTATGTGTGTGTATGCATGTGTATGTGTGTATGTGTCTATGTGTGCATGTGTGTGTATATACTATATGTGTGTGTGTCTATGTGTATGTGTGTGTACCTATGAGTGTGTATGTGTTTATGTGTTTATGTGTGTATGTGTCTATGTGTGTGTATGTGTTTATGTGTGTATGTGTATGCATGTATGTGTATGTGTGTGTATGTCTCTCTATGTGTGTGTGTGTATATGTGTGTCTATGTGTGTATGCATGTGTATGTGTGTGGATGCATCATTATGTGTGTATGTGTCTGTGAGTGTATATGTGTGTGTATGTGTGTGAGCGTCTATGTGTGTGTATGTGTGTGCGCGTCTTGTGTATGTGTGTCTATGTGTGTATTTGTGTGTATGTGTGTGTGTGTCTGCGTATGTGTGTGTGTGTCTATGCGTGTATATGTGTGTGTACATATGTGTGTGTGTGAGTGTGTGTGTGCGCATACCTTGTGTATGTCTCGCTTCTCTCTCTCCCTCTCGCGCGCTGTATGTCTCTCTCTCTCTCTCAGTCTTTGTGTTCTTCCTCGCGTTCAAGGCCCGGCACAAATGTGCTGGGAGAATTGAATTTTTTTTTTAACATTCCAGAGCGTCGCATATGTGACGCTCTGCAGTTTGCCATCGTCGTTAAGTGCGTCGCTAACCTGCGACGCTCCTAGCGACGCTTCTGGTCTAGCGTCGCTTATGCGACGCTATCGTCGCTTATGCGACGAGGCTCGGCCAAAAAAAAAAAAATCCGAAATTTTTACCGTCGGTTATGCGACGGTTTCGTCGCATAAGCGACGGTTTTTGTCTTTTTCCCGATTCGGGGGCGTCGCTATGCCCCCCTTTTTCTTGTAGTGACCCTGCCGACCCGTGTGGGGTCTGCTCTTGCTACTCATGTCACCATGATAGCTCTGCTCAACAATGGCACTCAGGCACCACCTTCTACTTCAGCACTTAGCAATGACTACCATATGCCCACAGAACAAGCCTCTCCACAATGTACTTCTTCATGTGCAATCCTCTGGCATCCTTCATCAGACCTAGTCCTTGGAAGAAACACACATGTCAACGGGTCTGTTCAAGTCGATCCTCGCCTTCGACGAACCCCTATATACATGGGGACAACCGTATCTTGTTCCCCAATAGGGAGATGCCCCAGCTCGACATGCCTTACACAAAGGCTGCCTCCTACACTTTCCACTCCCCAACTCTCGCTCGGACATCACTCTATGTCACTGGCATTCTTGTCTCATATTGACATGGAGACCTTCCCCCCCTTGCTTACGGGCAGTTCTCCTACACATGCTTACTAGCTCTCCTCATATGCAATCCCTTTGGAACACCCAACAAGTCCGACGAATCCCACCCCAATGCTTCATGTAGCACCCATGCACATCAACAACAAAGATGATTTAAGAGTTCAATTACTAGTACGCTTACTTTCCATAGGAGCACCCGACCATTCCCAGTAGCAAATGCTACACTCTGCCCAATCTCCCGTTATGATCGACGGAATCGGCACACATATGGGACCTCCTTCTGCGTATTTGACATATCTAGCCATAACACACTGCCATCGGTCCCACCTATCTCTAACAAGCCAACCCTATGCTTGTATGTCCTATTTCATTTTCCTCTACATCGACGATGCCATACTTTGGCATGGACACCTATCTGATGTACCTTCTTCCTTACAAGCAATTGCAGTGAACAATCTTTTTGTGCTTTTCTTATAGCACACTCGTATGTGCTCTCAACCATTCAATCCTGGTATTCTCCCCTATTCCTTTTCTCCTTTGACGGGGGGGGGGGGGGTAATTAATGCCTATGACTTGAAGGCTATGCAAGGCAATATCAAACAAATTTCAAAGCTACACCAATCATCAATTCTCTAGCAACCAAACAATCATCAATTTTCTAGCAACCAAACGATGCTTCACTTCCGATCAATAGAGCAACAACATATATAAGTCTCCTTAACTTTAGAGCAATTAGCATGAGAAACGTTTGTTCCTTTCCACGTCATAGGTAATAGACTCTCACTATCTCACTATTAGTCATTCACAACCATTATATGCTTCATTGCCTCTGTATAGACGATGTGTCTTACGGGGGCATGTTGGTAGATTAATCCACACCATCTACACACGTCATCAATCCATGCACACATTCCTAGATGCTTACACGTATTCTTTGTAATCAACTCCATCATCTATAAAATTGTATCCCGCATACCACTATCAGTTAACACAACTGCATACATATCGTCTTCTTGATTCGGGTGCGCCTGTTGTCTCTTCTTCTTTACAACAAATCAAGTGTGCTAGTACGTATGAAAATTAATCGAGGAGCATAGAATGGCAACACCAAGTCAACTGTTTCGTCAAAATTTGGTTATCTACCAATGAACATACGTACAAAAGGGTGACAAACATGAAGTATTTTACAGGATTCCAGTTTTCTTACGTTTTATGCTTCTGTAGACCTTACAAGGGCAGCGATTGCATCTTTTCTTTTGTTGTGTGAATGTTGAAATTCATGTGATCAATGCTAATCGGAAGTATGTGCTTTGTTTAATGCATGTTCCCGCGAGTGTTGGAACGCTGGAAACAAGCAATGGTGGATATCAGACGAATTCCACACTTAATTTTGAATCCTGCAACTCAGTTATGGATTTGAAATCGAAGGTCCAACAGCTAAAACATGGAAGAAGAGGATCAATGAAATTAGTGACAACGCCTACGCTAACGTATTGACGACAATCGTAACGTGGCTGGGTGCCAAACTGTTAGAACAAGCAAAGTGCAAGTCACGAAGATCAGGATTCAGCACTGAGGAATACGTCGAAATAAAACACAAAACATTGGCGCCATATGGAAATGAAGAATTGAGAAATGGCGAGAGAGAGAGAGAGAGAGAGAGAGAGAGAGAGAATAAATTAAACGTTTTTTAGTCCTAAGCAGAGAATTCCTTGATCTATACATTCTTCTGTGGATTGATTAAGTTCACTAATCACCATAACAAAGCGCTGAACGCGAAAAGTCCATCCTTGCAGTCCGAATGCATGCCATTGAGAGAAAAATCAGAAGAACTTGCGTATCAGCAAAACGTTTCTTTTGCAGTTCATCATCTGGGATTACATAAACTGTTCAACTATCCGAATGGGCTTCCTCACGCCACAAATACCTGAACTTTTCATTTCTTTTACAGCTAATCTAACCAATTACTGTGACAACGCAATGGATGGGGGAAAGTTTGGACTAATAAATAACTTGAATATTTGTCACAGAGGGACTGACTGATCGGAAAAAACTTGCATATATCAGCATAATGCTCTTTTCAGAGTACATAATCTCGTAATACATAAACTCTTCCGCTAGCCGATCGGACTTTCTTAGGCCTCCATGATTTTCTCTTCATTTATAGTCTTTCATAGATATAGTGTAAAATCTGATTTACAGACAAAAGTAGGGGCGCAACCCTTACTAGAGGTGCGCATTGAATAACCATTGCCAGGAAGTACGATTAAGTAGTATGACAGTAGTCATTTTATTAACTTTCTGGAAACATTTTTTCGACCTAGATAAGCAACCTCTTGTACAAGAGGTTTAACTGGTTATTTATGGGGCTGCATGTTTTACGAAGCCTTTGCATGGATATAATTAAATATAAAACAATGGCGGCTATTCACCGAACTAGGCAGCAGCTGTAGGTCTGATGAAATTGGATCTGTTCATTGTGATCGGACTATGAGCGGTCGCGCTTGGTGTAGCAACAGCAGTGGCAACAATGGCACTGCATATGAAATCTCGATGAACTGGAGAAGTGCCTGCGCGTATTATACGAGGAATACGCCCCTCTTTTTGCTCATCCATTAAGATCTGCTGATACCGGCATTCTGGACTACAAAATGCTTTGTCTCCGCTGCAGGTATGATCGTTTAGTGTTAGAAAAACCCGATGAGCATGACTTAAAATCTTTTCCGCAAGCAAACGATTCTGCTAACATGCTTTTGGTTCTTTAAAACCTCACCTGTACATGAAGGTTTCTTCACCTTGTCCTAAATGGCGTTTGCACAGGAAGCAGGAATTCAGGAAATCCATGTCCACAATCATGTCACCATGATCATAGATTCTCCTGTACGCAGGGCTTGGAGGGGTCTCACCAAACGTGAACAGGCTTGTTTTCTTGCTCTTCTCAGCACTGTTTCCTTTCTTCCAGGCCTTAATCCCGACAGATATGGTGGTTGCGTTGCCTTTCTTGTTGCTTCGGGCATCGCCTTTACGGCGATTTGTCTCGTGATCTTTGTCACTGCATACTGGAACATTCTCGGCGACATCGCAGCCTTCATTTATTGCGATTCTTTTCTCAGCACTTGATCTTGAAGCATTAATCAATTCGAATCCTCCGCCTGGAATTGTTGCCCCTATTCCACCGCTTTTCCCAAGGGTCCGGCCAACAAGTTTAGTTGCTCTCACAGCAACTGATGGAAACAAGCCGTCGCTGACCTCCTCGCATTTGTTGATAGCTGAGAAGGGGGATCCACTGACCAGTACCGCGATTCCTTTGGTCTGGTTGAAATGAGAGCTTGGTAGGAGGGGCTCATTCTCATTAGTCGACAGATTTGGTAGCTTGTTGTCCAGATGCTTTCTGGCGCTATCCGCATCGAAGCTGCTTCGCTTGCACTGCGGACCTGATGAAATTACATTGGCTGGTGATTCGGTGGATGCTTTAACTGATTGTACTATGTGACTAAAGAAGCTTGACCCGGCTGATTGTGGCGAACTTACTCCAGATGGGACAGGATGGGATTGAGGAAGAGCGGGACGAAGTAACTGCTGCAGGACAGACCTCGGAGATGTGGCGGCGCTCTTGTATGGTATAGCTGGTGATGGAGATGCTAATGGTGGTTTGTGAAGGAAGCAGGCATTCAAGTTTATGCTGCCGTCCGCGGTAGTTTGATCAGCTCTACGATGAGAGTCAGTGTGATGAGAACTATCAAGTGCTTCGCCTCCTTTGGGAGACAGATCGAATCCTATCTGAACCTGCATAGGAGCTAGATCCACATGGGGCTTTACAAACTGCCCGCCTCTGCGGGGTGCGCCGTTGCCTTTCGGCACGACTGTGATATGAGTGCCAATCATGGTGG
This sequence comes from Ceratopteris richardii, assembly GCA_020310875.1. NCBI lineage: Eukaryota > Viridiplantae > Streptophyta > Polypodiopsida > Polypodiales > Pteridaceae > Ceratopteris > Ceratopteris richardii. Next base: position 14,372,392 of record CM035414.1, on the reverse strand, counting down.
CTTAAGCTTAACTATTGCAGACAGATGTTACTCCCTTTGTACGATCGTTCAACTCTTATTACTTCCTAATCCGACTTCTGCTTCTTCGATAACCACTTCTTCATCCTGATTTCGAAGATCAGATATGGTGTGCTCTGCAAACCTGATGCTATGGTAAGGCTGAACAGTTCATGCTGTCCTTCCGGCGATCGAATCAGTGCATGTCTACGATCAACTTATGCGAGAGGAGAACTGGTAAGATAACGAATGTATGAAACTTCGATCAAATACATAAACTCATCAAACACAAGACCCGCACCTTATTGCAGAGTACGAGTAATTCTATCGCGTGGAAATGTGAAGTTCTCAGAATCTTACAATTTGCAACGGTAGGTAGTAGGGAAACGAACGAAGAACGTGCTTGTGCTTGAAAAGATCAAGCAAATGCACATGGAGTTGGGCATCCCAGTCGAGAAGTCCTGTGTGCAGAACGCAGGCGAAATTGTTGGTGATGAAGACGATCATGGTCTAACAGCCTGGCTTAGCAAATTGCTGCGGCAGATGAGCTGAAAATACATAAGCACAGCATTCCTGCGTCTCCACCGAACCAGAATGCCGGGTCAGGCTAGAGACTGCGTCATTCAATCATATTCGATCCTTAATTCGGCACGACATGTACACATCACCTCGCGATCCTTCACAAAAAGGAAGGAATTCCTAGTATGGTGTGCTTAACATGCATGATCTATGCTCCATCAAGGTCAGGACCGACGCAGAATGCAGGGACGCGCAAATGATCACCCGTCTCCTATAGAAACGGAAGAGGAGATATTTCTTTTAATTCTGTGGCAAGCGAAAGCTATAAATTTCGCTTTCATATATAGTTTTTGTTCGCTGCTGTGTGTGTGACGTGTGCGTGTTTGTGAACGCACGCGCGCAGAGAGAGAGAGAGAGAGAGAGAGAGAGAGAGAGAGAGAGAGAGAGAGAGAGAGAGAGATCACGATTCACGAATACCACTGTGCCATACAGGTTACAGCCAGTACCATTCAAGCACAGAAAATCAATCGCTTACCTATACAAAAGTATATCAATTTTTTTTGCCCACGGCTTCGCACGCGCATCCGATGGAGACTGCAAGTTGCCACTCATGCTCACCTACTGCTAATCAGGTAGTCTCCTGACGTAATCCATAGTAATGAGATTATCTTATTCGTAGAAATTGATTGTTTAACTTCCTCGCTTCCTCTCTGGCCAATCTTGTCATTTTAGTTCTTGAGGAAAAAGAAAGAGGTTCTCGACAGAAAAGCAGGAAGCCGAACGAAAGATACACATTTTACGCCAGCTAGATCTTGTCCCCCCCATACACAAGGCTTTGGAAAGCTTGCGTGCGCAACGGAACAAACTTGTCCACCCATTGCTTACATCTTGTCCTCACAGAATAATCAACTAGCTCGATATCACTTCTTGCTCATTTGATTTGCAAGAAATGAAATCAGCTCTCAGGGCGCGAGTTGCGCGACGTGGGTCCTTTAACAGATTGATTAACGTCATCTATTCCAGACCCCCCTCCAAGTAAACAGACTCGGATCGTTAGAGGAATACAGAAGGTGTCACAGATGGAGTTAAAGAGGATTATCAGAGGTGCAGGAAGTGGTTTCTCTCATTCATATCACACGGATCCTACTCTTCATACTATTAATGCAGAGAGATACGGAGAATTATGCATGGCAATTATTCAGCTTTTCTTTCTTCAGAGCATATAGTTTAAGGCAGATATCATCATTGGTCTGATTTATTGGTACCCTGAACAGCTTAATCATGGTCTGGCGTGGATGCGTTTCACAGCCAAATTCAATATGACTCATGAGAGAGAGAGAGAGAGAGAGAGAGATCTTCCAAGTTCCAACTTCCATCCAAGTGTTTCACTATGATGAGAGAGAGAGAGAGAGAGAGAGAGAGAGAGAATCGAGATATCTTCCATCCAAGTGTTTCACTGAGAGCCCCGAGAAAGAGAGAAAAGCATAATTTATGCGCTGGATATGGGTAATGGCTGTTTATTTTGATGTTTCTGCCTCTGCGGGACCGCTACAATGCATGAGACTTGTCTATGGATCCTCTTTTTCGTCCGCTTTTGTCTCTGTCAGGGAAATAGAAACTTTATCTGGCTATGGCGAGATGATTTCAATTTCAAAGTACGAAGGGGGGCCTCTTATCTTTTTGGGATTCTTTCGTTGCAGTCTCTCAGAGGAAAAGGAGAGGAGTTGACATTGATTTCTGGTTCCCTTTTGCCAAAAAGCCATACCTTTACCTTTGAGAAAGTTCTGGTGCAGGTAGCGGAGGAGGAGTTCGTGCAGGTCGCGGAGGAGGAGTTCAAGGCGTATGAAGAGCAGCCGCAAGGGCAGCTGCAGCATGAGTTGGTTTTTTCCCCCAATGGTTGAGCTTCACAAGAGAGGCTGGGCTTCGCCTAGTTCCTTTTTCACCATAGCCATGCTCCGGAGTACCAGAAAGCGAAGCATGGAGCATACTCAGAATAAGATTTGGGCAGAAAGTCCATAGATAATTTTCTTGTGGGCTCTCAACAGCAACATGGAATCTCACTGTTCTTTCTCAGACATAAACTCTCGTTCTTTGAAGGGATTTGATGAACAGAATGAACGACACAGAAAAATTAACTTTCGTAACTTTAACTTTTAATCAGCGATGGCCATTCTCATTCCTGTCAAGACAACTTCAAGAAAAATCAAATGCGCTGGAAGGTCATCAGAGATTCTGGCCTCCAAACACAGGTTTTCGTATTTTAGGGAACTTGCCAGATCTGAATGAAAATAAGGAAAATAAATGATGCATTGTCAAGTATGATTAACTCCATTGAAATTTTAATTAGAGACGCCCATCAAGTTCAAGAAAAATCGAGTAAGCTGGAGATCATCAGATCTTTTAAGGAACTTGCCAGTTCTGAATGGAAATTACGAAACCAAAAAAAATAAAAAAGAAATTTTTTTTTTTTTTTAAATGGAGGTTCGGCCGAGGCCTACTCCCCCGGACTTTAACTTTGAAATTACAACTGTACAAGGAAGGGCATAGTACCCATGGGACCCCCCTTATCCCACAAGAACAGGGGTTTACAACTGGGTTAAACGGCGGTCACAACTACCGCGGGGATGGTCAAACGGTGGCCAACAGCCACATACATCAGTTCCTGGAATTTATATGTCCCTACATGTTGCTGCCAGGGGTTGAACCCTCACCCCCGCCTCAAGAGGCGAGAGGCCCAACCACCAGGCCAGCAAAAAAGAAATTTCAGTTGTGATACTCCATTCAGTTTTAATTAGTGATGGCCAATGGATCATCCTCGTTTCTGTCATGACTGATCCGAGGACGTTGGAGATTGTACGGTCAGTTCGGCCCTCTCGTAAGTTTTTTTTTCCTTTTTTTTTTTTTTTTTTTTTTTTTAAGGGAGTTTCAACCGAAACCTTCTTCCCCGAGTTTTAACTTTGAAATTGTAACTGTACAAGTGAATGGGCATAGTATCTACAGGACCATCGTATCCCACAAAGCAAGGGTTATTATATGTTCAACTCCAGGTCTGAACCCTCAACCTTCACCTCAAGAGACCAAAACGGAACCAATTCCCCTATGACACCAGAGCCAAATCAATGCCCCTCCTTTTAGTTATACACATCAAGTTTTCACATATTAACGATATCATTGCCTGGGGCAATGTGAATGAATACTAAATATCAGGGATTTTTCGAGCCTACCATATTTTTTGTAGTTCTCTCTGTCACACACACACATCCATCTCCTCTTTGCCCCGCATCCCAATCTACGTTACGTCTTCCATCTCTACGTGCAATCTCTATGCATGCCCGTTTGAAAGTACATCTTTTTTTTTTTTTAAAGGAAGTTTGGCCTTGGCCTATTCTCCCGAACTTTAATTAAAATAAAGAAGAAAAGTTACACGTGAATGGAACTAGTGCCCATGGGACCTCTCAAATCCCACAATGTAGGGGACAAGTTCGATAAGCTATACACATCAAGTTTTCACATATTAACGATATCATTGCCTGGGGCAATGTGAATGAATACTAAATATCGGGGATTTTTTGAGCCTACCATATTTTTTGTAGTTCTCTCTCTCTCTCTCTCACACACACACACACATCCATCTCCTCTTTGCTCCGCATCCCCATCTATGTTACGTATTCCATCTCTACATGCAATCTCTACGCAGGCCCGTTTGAAAGTACATCTCTTTTTTTTAAAGAAAGTTTGGCCTTGGCCTATTCTCCCAAACTTTAATTAAAATAAAGAAGAAAAGTTACACGTGAATGGGACTAGTGCCCATGGGACCCTTCAAATCCCACAATGCAGGGGACAAGTTCGGTAAGCTAGAGGGCATTACAAATGAGGCTTACAAATCTATCATCTCCCTCATGCGGATACCATTTGGGTTTCTGCTTGAGGAGATAAATACAGTGGTGCCTAAACGGTGGAGACCTCTTATCAAGGGAGATTCTTTTACCTAGAAGAAACAAGGATTTCGCAATCGACCATTCCTTTGGGGTTTGGCCAAAGTTGACAGCACATCGCTCCCTCCAAATCTTCCAAAGTCTCACCCCTGATGGCATTCCACAGCCTTGATGAGCAGCCAATGGCCTCACGCAACAGCGCCTGTTGCGAATTGACTTGGTTCGTGAGTCTCAAAACCCATGTCATGTGATGCCAGATAACACGGGACTTGGGGCAATCGAAGAAAAGGTGAACAAGGTCTTCTACGCCACAAATTTTGTTGGCCCTTGCATTGTACCAGATACTCTTATGCAAGATTTGCCACATGAGAACGGACTTCTTGATCTCAATAAGGGGTGCCAAATAGACATGAACTTAAGTTCCCATCGAAGTTTGGTCTAAGAAAGACACCACACCTTGTTAAGAGTGTGATGACCATCTAAGTTTTCTTTGAAGTTGGGAATTCTGGATAGTTTCTTACCATTGCTCCATTTGAGGCCCTCCAAGCATGAAAGATCCTGTTCGTAGAGCAGGCGGGTAGTTGAGCGTTCCCACGCTAAGCACCTATTTTGGAGATGAGTCCATTCCTCGAGGGAAACTCTATGTCTTGGGTCTAAGTCTTCAAACCTGATCCACTGGCCGGTCTCTTGATTCTAGAGTTGTTTCCATTATTTGAACCCCTTGTTCCATAGCCGCTTAGCAGTTTGGAGGTTCCAAGACTCCACCCCCCTTATGCCGATGATCGGGAACCATATAGAGTCATTTTGTCTTATGCCAGGAGCCCACTTCCACTCATCACTGATTTTGATGAATTGTTTGGCTTTGAAAGGTATATAAGATTTTAGTTCTTTCCAGTCATTAACGGCTCGCTTTGATGACACTTCACGCATTAATGTTGTTTCGGAAGCATTTGCTTGTTCATTAAGACCAGATGTCCATTAACTTTGATGTCTAGGTTGTGCTTGGAGCTCATGCTTTCCATTGTCCAATGTCCTCAGTGTTTGAGCTCGACTCTTTGCTGTGACATCCATGGCTGCATAGAAATGACTCCTTGTTCAATGAGGTATATTTGGCTGTGACTAAGGTATATTTGGCTGCATAGAAATGACTCCTTGTTCAATGGGGGAAAGGTACATTTTTTGTACGCTTATAACTCTACCCTGAATTCTGTTGGGCTTGACGGTGTTAAAGCTATGTCATTAGCTCACCCTAGAGATGTTTTGGAGGGAGTCCCTTCTCAAAATATGCTCTCCTAAAAGACTCTATATGGTCTCATGTGTCACTCCTTAAGCACTACCATGTTCTTGGCTTCACTATGTATGTAATTTTTCTTTAATATACATTTTCTATTCTCCCAAAAACAAAAATCCTCAATGCTCACGAGATCAATGAACAACTCGTATTTTTTGCATTTTTGCTCATGCACCCCATCATATGATCAACTAATTAGTAGATAGGTCCAGAAATGTCCCAAGAGAATGTATCCAATCTACTTATCTATCTTTGATCTTCGCGCTCCCAATATTTGTGTCCATGTGTGTATCTAGTGACAAGTCTCTCTACAAATTTCTAGAACCCAAGGAGCCTAGACATTAATTTCTTCATACCTTTGCCATAACATTTCATTTCTAGAGAATTAGACATGTTATGAGGAAGATTATCTCATTTTGGGGGAATTTGGATAGCTGATCAAAACATTTTCGCATTTGTTGATAAAACCTCAAGGTCCTACTTGACTTTTAGGGTGTCCATTTGAGACTACTTTTTTGTCTCAATAGTACCCTTATCAGCATTTGGTACATTTGATACGCTTGTTTGATGATAGGTGACGTTAAAAGAGAGGTTTCTACTTTGTGGTTTTGAGCTCTTTGTTGGAGTTTGAGGTCTAAGAAAGCACGTGAACAACACAAGCAAGAAGAAGCTTGGAGCACAACACATAATGTATTACGAAGAGAAATGTACAAATATGTATGACCCATTAGGGTTATAGGCATATATACAAGCCAGGGGAAAAAACCTCCTAAAGAGGGAAAAAAATGTCATGGTAGTCCTAGTGTGTTCACACACATCGCTACCTAAATATCTCAACAAATCCCTCCTCAGAGTGATGCGGTGAATAAGGAGCTAGAACTCATGTATAAGGAAGTGCCAAGCTATGTGGAATCAATCCAGAAAAGGAAGTAAGCCCCTTTTCACAAAGCTTTGTGGAAAGCTTCAAACTTCTCCCTACAAAGCCTTTGAGAGAAGGTCTACAATGTTCTCCTATGTGGCCACATATGCCAAACTGATCTCTCCAACAGAGAACCTCTCCTAGCCATAATGATAATGCACCTCAATGTGCTTAATGCGAGCATGGAACACAGGGTTCCTCGCAACTACTAATGCGCTTTGACTCTCAATGCGCTCTGATTGTGAGTGAAGACGGTGGTGGCAAAAGAGTGACCAACAGCCAAATCAACCATAAGGGGTCTAAGCCACACACACTCGACAATCATTGTGAAAGGTGCCATATACTCAGCCTCACAACTAGAAGTGGCCACAGTAGGCTACTTCTTGCTCAACCAAGATATGCATGAGCTACTATTTATGCGGTACTTTCTCTATCAGAACATAGCACCAAATTCCAAAGGAAGGGTATGGTGTTGGGGGTTTCTTGGACAAGAAGGCATTTGAGTGTTTGTAGGAGAAAAGGGAAAGACAAGAAGAAAGATGCACAGTGGAAGCCTCTATCGATTGATTATAAGAAGACAAATACAATGGTGATACACAATACAACCCAATGCTTCTGTGCAAAATCCCATAGAGTGCTCAATCACAAAATACCAAATACCCAAGGGTCTTGTTGTTGTCGGCCTTCTTTGCACCAGACGTCCACCTTCTCCAAGCCTGCACTTGTGCACACCTTGCACCAAGCTTCCAATAAGGGGGAGGGTTGGACACCTTCTGTCAGCACGTGCACAACTTCAATAAGACCTTGGGCTCCTTGGGGTGAATAGCTTAGCACTTCTCTGCACACTTCCTTGGTCACTCTTCATGCACACCTTGCACTTCACTTCTCTGCGTCGCACACTGTGTGTCTCTTGCACTTCTCTCTCTTTCCTAACTTAGACTATGCTCACCTTGCTTTATCTTGCTTACACTTGCTTGCTCCAAGAATGGTCCTTGCCTTGATTTGAGTATCGATTCACGTACGCTCCTAACTGCAAGAGTATCTTGGTGCTCACTTTGAAGTCCGAAGATTGTCTTCACAAGTGGCAGCCAATGAATCCCTGTTTTGTCGTGTAGTGATCTTAGACTAAAACAAACATTTTAATTGGGGGGGCATACTTTCACTTCTGCGTACATTGCCGCTTCACATACCTTCACATTTTGTCTTTTAATTATTCACTTGTGCACATAAGGGAGGGTTCACCTGAACCTTCCAAAACACTTTAAAAACACTTTTGAACCTTAGGGAAATTAGAGAAATACCTCTGCAACCTGCAACCAACTTTCTCCAATTTACCCTTTGTGGACAATTACTTGTGCACTACCTCTGCACCTTGACACCTCCACTTCGAACACTTTGACTTTGCCCATGTTGACTTTGACCTTGACCTTGTTGACTTTGATCGGTTTGACTTTGACCTTTTGACTTTGATTGGGGTTGACTTTGATTGCAATTGACTTTGACCAATATGACTTTTATGGGCTCGACATATGGGAACAAGGATTTATGAATGCAGAATACACTCATAAACATGCCTTTATGTTCCTTATTACAAACTTCAAAAATAGACTCTCCAAGGATTAAGACTGTACATTATTTAGAGACTTAGAATACATAGATCGTCTTTAGAAATAAAGGAATTTGGAATTTTGAAATACTTGCTTGATTAATAAGGTGTTTGGCTTACACTTCCATCAATTACATTAGACCAGATAAAAAGTGCACATATACATTGAGAGTAGAGAGCATCATCTGCCAGACTTTCCCAAATTCACTGCTTTGCACATAGAGATACTTTTGAATACTGCATCGTAACATAATACTTCATTCTTCTCTTTGTAATCTTCGTAACCTTCACACCATTCCATACTTTTACAAGAAAAACAACGAAAATTCCAGACTCCAAAAACTATTGAGATTTCCATATCAAAATCCCTTTTCCCATTACAAAGTATGTTTACAAAAAATGTGACCATCCACACCGATTGCTAACATTGGCATGCACAGTGGATCCGAACCCACTGTTTACAAACATGTTCACTAATCATCATCATTATTCTACATTTCTGGGAACATGATTCTTTCTATATCATATATAAGTTCTTTAAACATCTCTTCTATATGCTCTTCCGCAAGATGGATTTCAGCTGGAAAAATGGATCTAACAAGTTCTGGCTAGCACTTCTGCAACTAATTGTTGCTAATTTGAGTTCTAGTATTCTATTCTGAAACTTCTCTAACATACTATCAAAAGCTATTGTAACATTCAATATCTTGTCTACATACTCTTCGCCTAACTTCTTCGCTTCATCGAGTTTACATTTATACATGATTTCCAAAATTGAGGTGTTTTTCTTTAGTTTCACGACCTCTACCTCCTTGCAATTCAATACCAGGTTTTCATCTGCATAGTGTTGCTTCCACACTTCAATATGTCATTCGAGCTCCAGAATACTAGCCAGCTCTTTAGATATTGTGTCATAATTCTCTTGGACAGTGCGGAATTTGACTTCAAGCTCCGTAAATTCTGAGTTGTGCACTACCAATTTCTTCTCACCTTTTGCAATAGCAGCACCCTCTCTTTTAAGCTCATTACTTTGCTAATTTACTTTCGTCTTCAATCTATTTCTTGCTCTTCTTTTTGTAATTTGGCCATAAGCTCTTTATTGGCCTTCTTCAGCTTCTGTTGTGCTTTTTTCGTTTGACCGATTTTTGCTTGTAGATGAGCTATTATCTTCGATTTTTCTTCAGTGGTCACCTTTAGCATTGTTGATATATTTAGGTAGTGATGTGTCTGAACACACTAGGACTATCAGGGCACTTTTTCCCTCTTTAGTAGGTTTTTTTCCCTAGCTTGTATATACACCTATTGCCCTAACAGGTCACTTATCTTTGTACATTCTAGTGGTAATACATGAAATCAATATTCTTTGTTGTGATCCAAGCTTCTTCTTTGTCCTTTTGTTGTTCTCATGCTCTCACAGACCTCAAACTCCAATAATTGGTATCAGAGCAGGTCATCGCTTCATCTAGGGCATCTTTGACACCCCTCCAATTAGAGTCTCAAAATCACACAAAACTTGGTGAGCATACTCATCGTGATTAGAAGATCAAAACATATTCTCTTTGTGGTGACAAAATCGCAATTTGAGCTGGTTTTAGCCTCTGAACACACTATCATAGTGCTTGTGTAGGCTATTTTGTCTTTTTGTGCCAAAGATATATACAAATTTTGGTTCACCAGTATAAGCGTCTCGAAGTCTACTACAGGTTTAGCAGAACTCAACAGGGTAGTTATGTTCAACTTTTTGAGATATATTCATTTTTTTGCATCAGGGTGTTTTAGTCAGTGGCCATGGCTAAAAGTAGTGATGTATTCCATATGTTGGCTATTGAGGATAAGTTGGATGGTGCCAATTACCCATTATGGGCTTATATGATGCGACAATTATTGGTTGCAAAAGGATTGTGGAAGATTGTGCAGGGTGTTGAAAAACATCATATTACACCTGCAAACATAGTTGCTAAAGGTGATGCAGACGGCATTGAAGATGATGATATTCTTCATGTTCTTGTTTTGTTGTTATGGTTCCCGTTGTACCTACCATAGAGAAAAATCTTTGGGATGGCAGAGATGCTCATGCACATGCAGTGATAGCCTTGTCTATCAAACATACATGCGGGTTGTAGATCAAGCTTTCCTGGATAGTCAAATGGGCAAAGGTAAATGGAGCTCTAGCAGAAATCTACTAATTCTCCACAAACAAAGAAGGATGACAGAGATGACAAGAAAACGAGAAAGCAGAAATTGTTTTGCGAGTACTATAAAGCAAATGCACCTCTGTCATATTGTACTCATTCAAGCTCTCATAGTGCCTCTTTTGCATCAGATTGCTATGCTATGGCTGCATCTAGTTTTTGTGATGAGAATGAGCTTGTTTTGTTTGATGAAGTACAAAATTTCGAAAATTGGATGGTTGCTATGCAATCAAAATATGATGTTATCATGAAAAACAATACCTAGTCTTTATGTGACTTGCTTCGTGGCAAGAAGGCCATTGGCACTAAGTGGGTATACAAGCTCAAGGGTAAGACTGATGGAACACTTGATAGGTATAAGGCTAGGCTTGTTTCAAATGGTTATGTGTAGGAAAGAGGCATTGATTTTGATGAGACCTTTGCACCTACATGCCGAATGACTACTATTCGTAGCATCTATGCACTTTCTGCTCATTATGTTGGAATGTACATCAATTGGACATTAAAATTGCATTTTTGAATGGTGACTTGCATGAAGAAGTGTATGTTTTTTAGCCCCATGGGTTTGTGCAAATAAGGCGTGAAAACCAAGTGTGCAGATTGAAAAAGGCATTATATGGTTTGAAGCAAGCACCACATACTTGGCATGAAAAGATACATGCCTATATGATTGCACATGGTTTTGAGAACAATCCAATCGAGAGCACCTTATATGTTAAGCATGCTAATGATGTGCATCTTATCATTGTTGTGTATGTTGATGATATGTTGCTCACTTGTCCTCATGAGAAGCATATTGCTGATTTTAAGGCTGATCTACATGCCTCATCTGAGAGCTCAGATTTGGGGCATTTGCATCATTATTTTGGCATTCAGTTTATGCAAGTTGATGGCGGAATAGCTTTGTGCCAAACGAAATATATTGACACATTATTAGAGTGTTTTGGCCTTGAAGACTGCAAACCTATTGCCACTCCTATGGAGATAGGTTTACAATTGAGTCTTCATGATGTTGGAGATGCATTTGATGTTGTTCTCTATCAATAGGCTATTCGATGCTTGATTTACTTATGCATTACTCGGACACATTTTTAGTTTGGTGTCTCCCAGATGAGCAAGTCTATGCATTGCCCAAGTTTCAAGCATTGGCAGGCATTTAAGCACATCTTTCACTACTTGAGTGGTACCCAACTACTTGGAATGTTTTATCCCAAGGGGGAATCACTACTGCCAGATTGACATGCTTTTTCTTTTTTTACTCTGATTGGGCTGACTATTATGACACTTGTGTGTCCACTAATGGTTTTTATTGCTGCAGTTAAAACCAAGCTCACATACTTGGTTGCGTAGCTCATGCTTGATTAATTGGCGTCGCCTATGGAAGGCTTCATATGTTCAACCTCTTATAAAATTACTTCACATTTACCTTTGTAAAAGTGGATTGTATCCACGTGGAGTAAGGAAGCTCTAAATACAAATTATTTTGGTTGTTGAGTGATGAGGGAATCTATCCTATACTTTAGCATTCACTTTTACGTAGATGTTTGAATTTAAGTTCAAACTTTGGCTCCAAGTACAACTATAAAAAGAGGATCTAAAAGGCCCGCATGTATCTCGAGGCCATTAGATCATTTTGAAGGATATTCACTGTGAAGTGAGAGCTCATATCATAGCTCATTCACCTCTGACACATTGAGCAATTTTAGGTTGCCAATGAAATTGTATTTGTACATTTTTTAATACATATATGATCATTACATTCTCATGTCACTTCTCTATCATAACTCCATCAAAACAGTGATCTTCGCATACCTTGTTCTCACTGTGTATTTGATCATTTGCCATGATTTAAAGCATGATGGATTCAACATAGTGTCTACTACAATCTTACAAAGTTTCATTAGCAATGCTTCTCGAAATCATCACATATTAACTCATCTTTACTCCCTGATCTGTTGATTGTCACAACCCATAAATGTCAGGATGATAGTATGATTTACTAAACATCTTTCGCTGCATGTAGTCCATCACTTTTTTATTAAATCACTCATGATTGTTAGCTTATTAAGTTAGTTAGAGTTCCCCAAAAGGAATTATGCCAATTGCTGTTGTGCTTAGAGAATTGTTCAAAACACTGTGCATATGTATGAACTAAAATAGCAAGTTTTTGATCTTGCACTATCTTCCAACCTATCTGTTTTGAACATAGCTATGGAAGTCACCTTCTCGGATGTTCATCTCTTGAACATACAAGAAACCCTCTCATAGCTATGGAAGTCACCTTCTCGGATGTTCATCTCTTGAACATACAAGAAACCCTCACATAGAAGCAGAAGAATTGGTTCGAGTGTAGAGGCTTCTTGTAGTTGGCAATGTTGGATTAGAGGTGTATCCATCCCCATCCACAAACGAAAGAGATTGCCAAGGAGATAGCTAGGTAGATGGACAGGAATGACCTCAATCTTTCCAAAATCAGCCTCTCTTTAGGGAAGGACAACACTTTCCTACTATCACCCGTGCTGATAGCAGAAAGGTGTCCTGTCGCAAACCAGGGAATTACATCCAACACTATATCCATGGATGCACCTGAAACTTGCACGTTGATGGGAAAGCCATGCTCTCACGAATACAAATTTATACAACTTTTGGATGACAATCTAGTCAAGTTGGATTTGCTTCTAATGACAATGGTGATCAATTTGCAGGCAAAGCATTATGGAGTATCCCAACAATGTATGCATTGATGAAGGAGTTGGCAACGAGATAGGTCAATTGGGCCAAGATTATTTTTTGAAAGTTAAAGAAGGAGGTGAGGAGATTATTCCAAAGGTCTGGAAGAGCAGTTAATGTAGTGCTAGACTCAAAAATTGGAGTCTTGTTTACTTTATTATTTACAAAAAATCTATCATTTTTACCTCAAGAATACACAATAGTTATAGTGGAAATTTTTCTCCAAATCCTAATGAAGCAAGTTGCAGAAAAGAAACCAATCGAGGATACTTCACAGGATTATACAAATGATTGGGATGAAGAAGAGCAATTCCGTAGGTAGCAGGCAGAGGAGAACTGGAGGAAAGAAGCTGAGAGGAAAGCCTGTAAAGGAAGAGGCAGATAGAAAGAGGAAAGAGGAAGAGACATCAACGAGAGAGGAAGAGGCAGCAAGGAGACAACAAGAAGAGGAGAAAACGAGATTTCATGCTAAGGAAGAAAGAAGACAAAAGAAGGAAGTGAAAGAAGACAGTCACCAGAAGTAGCAGGAGCATGGGGAGTGCACTGCAGAGACATCCTGCAAAGTTCTGATGTTACACACATTTTCTTCTTGTTGATTAAATGATAGATGGAAACAAAGTGATGACAAAGTAAAGCTACCTCCAGTGAGATGTAGTGACTATATCTACTCTTGGATGTATCCTAATGCATTACTAAGACTAGAAATCCTAGGAGATTTAGCCAGAGGATTTCAATGGAGTCTCGTAAGAATGGAGGAGCTGCAAAAGCAATCTACTACACTCTCTCAGCAGAAAGATGGATGGGAAGCAAAAAAAGTGGAAATGACTGCAAAAATAAGTCGACTTAGGACCGAAGCAAAACAAGCCAGAGGGGAGAGTGTAGGGAGAGAAAGTGGAGGGCATGATGACATGATGGAGGAGCTGAGTGAAGCCTTGACATAAAATGATATGCTTGTTGGAGTTTGAGGCCTATGAGAGCACACGAACAACACAAGGACGAAGAAGAAGCTTGGAGCACAACACACAATACTGAATGCATTACCAATAGAATGGACAAAGATAAGCGACCCATTTGCACAATAGGCATATATACAAGCCGAGGGAAAAAGACCTCCTAAAGAGGGAAAAAGTGCCCCGATGGTCCTATTGTGTTCACACACATCACTACCTAAATATATCAACAAATCCACCCTAGGAGTAATGTGTTGAACAAGGAGATGGCACTCATGTATAAGGAAGTGCCAAGGTATGTGGAATCAATCCACAAAAGGAAGTACATTTTGTGGAAAGCTTCAAACTTCTCCCTAGGCAGTGCCTTCGTGAAAAGCTCTGCAATGTTCTCCTGTGTGGGCACATATGCAAGTTGATCTCTCCAGTAGAGAACCTCTCCTTGACATAATGATAATGCACCTCAATGTGCTTAGTGCGAGCATGGAACCCAAGGCTCCTTGCAAATCCGAATGCGCTCAGAGTGTCATTAAAGATGGTTGTGGCAGAAGACTGACCAACACCCAAATCAGCCATAAGGCGTTTGAGCCACACACACTCAATAGTTGCTATGAAAGCTTCCCTATACTCAGCCTCACAACTCGAAATGGCCACAGTAGGCTGCTTTTTGCTCAACCAAGATATGCATGAGCCACCAAGCATGAAGCAAAAACTATTTGAGGAGATGGTGGATAATCACAAGAGATGAAGTGTTGTAGCTAGATCTTGCTTCACACCTGCTAAGAATGATGGCTGGAGAGTGCAATGGGCCTCTTTAGCTAGATAATGAACATAAATAATCACATATGTTTCTTGGAAGATGATCCACTACTTGAAGGATCACTTTGTCTACTGAACACTCCGGATCTTTGTTGTTCTGCTCACTCTACTTGCTCTCCTTGCTCTGCTTGCAAGTTTTCCAAATAAGCCAAATTTGGCATGGTCCTTTGCCTTTTATTCCCTGCATTTCAATGTTGAGAGTGTCGGGTCTGCATCATGATTGCCCTAAATGATATCTTAACTTTGGTGATTCTACACTCATCATGGCCCTCATAATAAGAATCTTAGGATCAGATTCGAAACGATGCCTTTGCCATCATCATTAATTGATTGTACGATTTGCACGTTGAGTAGTGATCCACCACTTTTGCACGAAATTCAATTTTTCATTGGCCAAAAATCTTTTTGTTTTTTTCTTTTTATTTTTATTTGTATTTTTTTATTTTATTTGTATATATATATAACTTTTTCCCTTTTTTCAAAAATATCCATCGGATGCCTGATAGGGCCACAATTTGGACCCATTAATGCTAATTGGTAAAACTTTGACGGACAACGTAGCCAATCGGAAGGAGCTTGGTTCGCATAGTTCCTGAATCTGAAATGGACTGGTCCATAGAAACTTTAATTTTCCCATTTTTTGCTTCATTTTGCAATGGAAATTCAGCACTAAGTCACTAGGTCCAAAACTCTTTGTCCTTTTGGTGTCTTTGCACCTCCCGTAGTAATAGAAAAATATGATACCTATGCTCATCTAACTGGTGTAGTTGATCCATTTGATAAGCGAATGAGTCCTCTAGTACCAAGCAACTTTGGACCGCAATCCAGAGACTTGGAGCTGCAAACTCAAATGGAAGGATTGCTTCTTGTCCGTAAAGCAGTTTGAAGGGGGTGCTGCCAACTGAAAGTTTATATGATGTCTAACATGACCAAAGCATGGTAGGAAGAATGATCTCCTACTGATCTCTAGAGTCCAATAACATCTTCTGCAACATGTGTAGTGAGACTTTATTGATACTTTCTACTAATCCATTTGCTCGGGGATAATATGGAGAACTGAATTTGTGCCTTATCTAATATTTAGAGGTTAGTTCCAAAAGCAACTGATTCGAGAAGTGGGTGCCCCAGTTGGACACTAATTCTAAAGGGAGACCAAACTGAGGAAAGATTTCATTCTGAAGGTTTCTGGCTGTTGTGCGTGGTGTAGCTTGTTTAATCGCCTAGGCTTCTACCCATCCGGTACAATAATCTGTGCAAGTTAAGATATACAATGCTCCCATTAGCAATGTTGGTGGTTTGATTGGACCAATAAAGTCTAAACCCCATTTTTGAAATAGCTCCAGTGGAAGAATATGTTGTAGCAAGAAATGTTGATTGTCTCGAGGTTCTCCCGTATGTTGAAAAGGTTCATAATTCCACACCACATGTTGAACATCCGTGTACATGGTTGGTCACCCTAGTCTAACCTATTGGATTTTGCATACCATGATCAAATGATTGAAGTGGTCGCCTGCATCACCTACATGAGCTTCGAAGATAATTGTTGCCACCTCATGTGGAGGTACACAGCATAGCCAGATTCTGGCTGGATCCTTGTGATACAGCTTGTAGCTCAGTGATGAGTAGCACCTCCTTTAATGTCAATCCGGGAAGACGTGAGGATGGTATGAAGACCTCGAACAAGTGATGGCACAAGTGTGTGAGCGAGAAGCACACTAACATGCACACGCATACACACACGTGCACACAAGGCAAGAACAAAGAGAGAGACAATGGAGTTCTTTAGTTTACTCAAAAGTTCTCATACAAGTTTAATTCTACAACAAGCTAACCTAAAAAATGAGCTCTCTAGCTCTATTTATAGTTTTTGACTAGCTTTGGCCCTGTCCAGACTACCTAGTGTCTCGCCTAGTTAAAAATCAGGTTCCTAGGCTAATTTGGAGGCTCAAACGAGCTCAGAAAATTATGAGAATTGATAGGTAGGTACCTCTAATGCTCCTCAAGCTCAAGGACTCCTTGGCTTGCACAAAATGGAGCTACACAAAGGTGGAATGGCATTTACAATGGTGTGGAGTGACTAGAATCACTATTTGGGAAATATTTGGAAAAATTTAAGGGCCTATTTGCCAGATCTGCGTTGACTATGTCTACTTGGCCCTTCACGTTGACTCCCTTATCTTGTAAGTCCTTGATTTCCATGACCACTGCCAACACTCCCCCCTCTCTCACGTTTGTCGTCTTTGATAGACCCTTGTTGAGTGGATCGTTGGATGTAGTATTCCACCACATCTGTCGCTAGGTGGTGTTCTGTTAATCTGAGTCCTTTTGCCAAGTCGGTGAGTAGGACATCCTAGTCTACTGGCCCAGGAACCTCCGGATGTGGCATATGTAGCTTCTCTGAATGTAGAGCCTGTTCCACAACAAATAACTGTAATAAATGAGATGGTCTGGGAATGAATATCTCTGAATGATATTCCCAGAACCCTGTGATAAACATTTCTTCAAACGTTTGTTTGAAACAAGCTGGTAGATACTTGATACGAGCATGCCACGCATAGACAACATTGATGGATGGTGTGGTGCTCATATCATAAATGAGATCCTGGTTTCCTTCATTGAATCTGAGAGCCGAAAGATGAGGTTCTTTGACATTTCTAAATGTCCTAAATGTAACCAGCATTAGCTCGAATATTTTGAGGCACATCTGTGCCATGATGTCTGGTACATTTTTGAATTTGATCCCCCAATGCCGAATGGCTGAAATCATGTATGCGACTGTGGGTTGGCCATGTGGTGGTGCCAAGTACACATAGTTTAACCATTTGGCACATCCTTTAATTGTCAAAACTGTTTTGGTGTACTCTGGCCATGATCTCTGGCGAAAGACAAGACAATAGCATGGGTTAACTTGATGTATAAAGGCATATTATTCCAAGTGCGTACCATCTCAGGGTATGTTTCAAGTAGGCGTATCCTCCATGTAGGTTGAAATATATTTCCATGCATGGCACTTGCAGGAATGTCATCTGGTGTGAATTGTGTTGCCGAGGTTGGTTCTTTTGTTGTGCGCTACTTTATCTCAGCATTATAATCTGCCATTAACACACAGAAGGGAACATACAAATCATCGAAAGTGCCAATCCACCGATGATGGGAGAGGTTTCTGAAGTAATCCGATTTGATGACAACTTCTTCCAATCACGACATAGACTGTATCTGTACTGCAACTCTCTCATCATGAGTTGGACCAACCTTTTCTAACTTTTGCATCCACTCGAGAGCTTCGATATCAATTGTGTCCATTCCGTCCTCTATGTGCTTACCTCCAGGTGCAGGCATAGGTACATATGGGTCTTCAAAAGTCTCCTCAACTTCAATTGGAATTAAGTCCTCAGGCTCTCGCTCCACGAGGGGAGAGGGTTGACGCTCATATTCAAGAACTCTATTTTGCAGTTCTTCCAGTTGTGCTCTAAGTTATGCGACTTCTTCAGATGTGTCAGTTGCGGCTATGACTTCTTTTGGTGACTCTTGTTGAGCTGCCAGTTGCTTGAGTAGGTCATCCCACTAGTTTTCTAAGGCTGCGTGTGCTTCCAAGAGATCGGCGTGTGTTTCCAGGATGATTTGCATATTTTTCGATAGGATGGCCTTGAAGTGATCTGGGTCAATTTCTTGCGGTGATCCCTCCATTGCTTCTTCTAGGTTTTCTTCATTCTGTTTCTGCAGTCTTTTATTTTCTTCTAGTGCTGCATACATGTGTTTGCGTAGTAAGGCGAGGTTACGTCGAAGCTTGAGATTGTCGATTATCTGGGCGTGTAACATTTCATCGAGTTGTTGTTTTTCTTCGGTATCTGGCTGGGGTGGATTCTCTACTAACTGATCATGTTGTGCCTGCAAGGTATTATACTGATGTTGTCATAGCCTCTTCTCCTTCTCTAAGTTAATGAATCTCTCTTGTAATGTTTCATGGGTTCGGAATAGATTCGTATGTTGGGCATCTAGATGCTGGTAATGCTGTTGTAATTGAGACATACATTGGTATAAAGTATTAAATACATTATTGACAGGAGTGGATGCTGGGAAGGTGTTGAATGCAGGAGGGTAGGGAAAAGGGAAAGGGAGTGTGTATGTTGTGCTTGAGAAGGGTGAAGTGGGGGGGTGGGGGAATGGGAGATTGTATGAATATGGGGGGAGGGAGAGATGCGGAAGTGGGTGATATGTCCATGAAGTCATATGTGGATGCGGTCGTGGGAGTGATTGTGAACATGGGAATTGTCGGTGTGGTGATGGTCGTGAAGGTGTAAAGTGGTGTGTGCAGTTGTGAATATGAACCACTAAGAAGTGTGATAGGGAGAATGGGGTTTTCAGTGGCTACAATTAGAATTACACTGTCAGTGTTAGCATTTACAATAGTGGTGGTGTCAGGCTGTGCGGATTGTGAGGGTTGACTCACAGTCTGTGCTTCGGTATGGGAAGTGGAATCTGTGGCTGTGATAGTGGTGGTGGGAGGTGAAGGTGGTGGAGTTAGAGGGGAGGGTGGTAAAGGGGGTGACAGGGGTGCACTTGAGGTCTGGGCTTCATCAGTGTGATGAATGGTATGAGCTGTGCCCGTGGTGGTGGATGTGGTGCCCTGTGGTTCTGATACCAAGATATTTATTTGTTTCCCTGGTCTAGGAGGACGTCTATAGTTTCTTCACTCCGATCTTCGCGAGTGTGCGAGAGCAGTGTGCACTATCTCTGGTACCCCCAATGCATCAACAATCATGCCAAGGGTTGCCCTGTATTGGTCATCCACACCTTCGTCTTCCAGGATCTGGTTCATTAGGGCCTTTCTTGCTGCCAGGGATAGTTTGTGTTGTTCCTGAACCCGGTTGATGGTATCATACAGCCGTTTAAATTGCTTCGTATAGGCAGGGGTGCTTTCAAGTTCCGGTATGACTTCTTGTTCATATTTATGCTCTCCTTTGTTGGATGGTCCTTCTTGTTCATCCTCTTGATCCTCTTTTGCCGTCTCCTCTTCATCTTCATCTACTTCGATGACTTCTGGTTGAGTTGGATGGGGTTGGTCCGTGACAGTTTGTTGCCCACTTAATTGTTCTGCTTCAACTTCCAAATTTGTTGCATTAATTATTCTTGCTATCTCCTTATCAGTTAGATCCTCTAGTGTGAAGCCATGAGGGAATTCTAGATCAGTAGGTATCGGTGGGAACACCAGATTCGGTCCCTCCGCACTGGGCCTTGGTAATCTGATGGTGAAAGGTTGCACTTGCCTTGGAAGTCATGGAGTTGTGTCCGATGTCATGATGGCACCTCGGGCCTGTGCACAGGGCATTTGAACCGCTCCCCTCATTTTCTTGGATGGAGGTCCTGCGACTGATAGTCTTCATTGAAATTCTTGCACCGTAGTCCAAACAAGTGCCCTTTGAATTGGCACATCATATGCGAAGCACCGATAAACGATTCTTGTAAGAGCACAACACCCATAAAGTACTGACTTTTGCTTCTTGTACCATCGTTGATGTGCCAAGTGTATTTGGTCAATGATCCAATGAGGCATGTTGATTTTCAGATCGAAAGCGTCTGCTAAGTATAAACTTAACCATATCTTCTTGGGTGGCATCGTGAATCTTTCTTGAGTAGGGAAGGCGAAGTGTTGCATGCACATTCAGAGGTGAATGGCAATAGTTGGTGTCATTGCCACCATATCCTTCAGTTTAGTCAAGTTCCTGTTCTTCATGTTGTCTGGGATCATTGACTCTTTCTCTGTGGGGATGTGCATACCCTTCATATCTAGAGCTTCCCTTACCAAATTTCTCGTCAATTTGAAGCACTTCAGTTCATTACCTCTTGTAAGAGACGGTAGTACAAAGGTGTTGTAGCCCTTTTTCTCTTTACTGGGAGTGAGGGTGCTAATCAAGTTTGAACATCGTAGAAAGTCTGGCTTGGGTAATTGAGCTTTGAAGTAATCATATAGGCCAGCCTTCTTCCATATTGGTTTCAACCCTTCACTGTTTTGAAGCCTCTCAAACTCTTTTGTAAAGAAGTGATACCGACCCCAGCGTCTGTTGAAATCTATTTCTACCTCCCACAAATAAGAGCCTTCCCCAAGAGGTCCTGCCACGTCACTAAACCAATGCGAGTTTTTGCTTGCTGGACAAGTGTGCCCTTGGGGAGGATTCTGAATAGGTATGACATGTAATGCTCTCAACATCTGTGGTCTTTCCTTCAACTCCTCCTCAATAGGGATACTTTCAATGTCTATGATCTAAGGACTGGTGCCTGCCTGGGAGCTTGTTCCTACATCCTCGGCCATATTGAAGAAACTTGTCGCCGGTTCTGTGAGAATATACAAATGAATGTTAACATTGCAAATGGACACCAAGTGGTCATGTGTCCCCGTTACAACATTAACATGATGAACTATGACATAGTTAATCGGTTAGTTAGTGCTCACGTGGATGTGAGTGTAAGTGTGGTTAGCAAATGCGGGAATACCTATGTGCTAATTGGGGGGTCGACTGCAGTGTGGATGTAGTTAGTAAATGGGTGTGGCTTAGTAATGGGATCAGATGGTTTATTACAAGGTTTGGGCTGCCAAACATAGTGGATGGCTTCCTCTTTTGATTTTTTAGAGACTCTAGAGGGCTTGTCTGCTTGGAAATGAGGCTTTTTAGGGGCCCATTTACAAATGACTCTGCTCGTACTCATGGGAAAATATGTGTTCGTGTGTGTTGAATAGGAGTGGGTATCAGCTGTGCGAGTGCATGAACCCTGTTGTACATGGTGTGGTCCGTGTGTGGCTACTTGAGCGGCAAGCAAGCCTTAGGCACCCAAATTTGTTTTGATTGTGGGCTAGCCTTCATTGACTTCTTGGGTACCCAGATAGACCTTACTTTCGTAGAGGGTTTTTTGAAGGACTTCTTATTAGTGTCCTGGTATTGATCAATAATATGAACTTGAGCCATTGGTTGTGGTTTAACTGCAACAGGGTTCTCGCCTTTCCGCACCCACACATGTGTCGATGGTAGAGACACCTTGCTTCGTATTTTCTTTTGGCTTGGAGCATCGGTTATTTGCTTCCTCTGCAATTGGTACTCCTTTGATTGTCGTGCTTCTACCACCCTTGGAAAAGAAGGGAGTTCCATCATATCCTTGAATTCTTTGTTGAGAAAAACATCCCTCTACATCACATAGTTTTGGACAAGAATAGCATCGTCATCTTCATGTGTACTCCTGGAAGGACCAGGAGTGTGTGCCTTTCCTAGTTCCTTGAGTGCGTCATTTTCTAACTCAAGTGTAATATGTTTCTGATTGACCCAGACCTGAAGAAGCCCACTTCTTAGGTTTAGGTTGACTCTGTGATCATAGATCCAGTCTTGACCCAAGACAAGAGGCTCAGTGAGATCCTCGTCTTGACACACTAGCACTTTAACTGTCGTTAGCACATCTTGAATGTAGAGGGGAAGTTCCACCTCGCCCATGCAAGGGGTTTCCACACCTCCCAATCCTATGAGATAGGCTTCTATAGGATTGACACTTAAGTTCAATTCCTGACAGTAAGAAAGTTTGATAGCACTAATGGCTGCACCTGATTCAATTAAAGTTCTAATGGTCCTCGCACTCTCTCCCTGTCTGTAACATAATCCTAGTAGGAGATGGTTGAACTACGCTCTAAGAGAGAGGATTAGGAAGTAATCCTCAACCATGGCTTTTGGGGCAAGTGGTTAGCCCATCACATTCCTAACCGGGAGGTTGTGAGTTCGATTCCTTGCATTGGTATCAGAGCCTAGGAAGTAGGCTTGGGCAAGGTGGCGCAGCGCGTCGCAGGGTACACGGTGCCAGGGTACACGGTGCCAGGGTACACAGTGCCAGGGTATATCTTGCCAGTCCCATAGCTGGTCAGGGTACATCCTGCCAAGGTACATCCTGCCAGTCCCATAGCTAGTCAGGGTACATTCCCTAGGGAGTTCAAGGGGGGAAGAATGTAACATAATCCTAGTAGGAGATGGTTGAACTACGCTCTAAGAGAGATGATTAGGAAGTAATCCTCAACCATGGCTTTTGGGGCAAGTGGTTAGCCCATCACATTCCTAACCAGGAGGTTGTGAGTTTGATTCCTTGCACTGTCCTACCTCTAGGGTCACAAAGGGACGTCGGTCAATTATTCTAGTGGAACTTACTCCTGAAACTTCACACATTGCCGTATGATATCCTTGATCTATATAGGCATCTGTCCTAGGCTGTGCTTCTTAGTTTCATTCTTCGGATGCATTCCAAGGCCTCTGCCTGCGCTTCTTCTCGGATTCGCTTTTCTTCTTCCTTGCGTTTCTTAGCAGTATTGAGTCGAGTTAGCATCTCTTCTGTCAGGGGTTCCTGATATAACTTGACTCTGCATTCGCTTATGTAACTCGGGAGAACATCACCCTCTAGTGTAGCTAATTGAACTGCTCCACTGGTTGAGATCCTATTTATGATCATAGGTCCATAGCCTCTCTTCTCTAATTTCTGTGCATGTTGCTTCAAAGTGTATAGTAGGACTAGGTCTCCTGCTTTCAAGCCTTTATCTTTCACATGTGTGTCAAAATATGGTTTTTGTCTTTTCTTGGTTGCATAAATTCCTGCTGCAGCTCTTAATCTTGTTTCACCTAGTCGTTCAAGGTCAAAGATTCTAGAGGAGAGTTCATGGCTTGTCCAATCATGCTCTTGTGCCACTTTCAATGTAGGTATCAAGAAGTCCAATGGTAGCACTGCATTTTGACCGCATACCATCTCAAAGGGTGTGGCTTGGAGTACCGTTTTATAGGCAACTCGGTATGCCCAAACAGCATGATATAGCTGTTTGTCCCAATCAGAGCATTTATTATTCACTAATTTGGACAGCACATTGCATAGAATCTTATTTGAGCTCTCGGCCTGGCCATTAGCTTGTGGATGATAGGGGGCAGGCTTCTTGTGTATCACCAAGAACTCTTGGAGAAGATTTTCAATGGCCTCATTCAAGAAGTGAGTCCCTCTATCACTCACTAGCTCTACAGGTAGCCCGTATCTAGTGAACACATTCTCAAATAAGAACTTAGCAGTCGTCAGAGCATCATTCTTGGTCGTAGCTTTTATCTCTACCCACTTGGTTAGGAAATTTGTGGCCACAGTAATGTATTCAACATGAGAACCCTTAGCTGGGGGATTAATAGGACCTACGAAGTCTATTCCCCACTTAGAGAATGCACGTCCACCCATCATAGGTTTCAAAGGCATCTCATCTTTGCGTATAGGATACTGAGTTCGCTGATAGACATCACACCTCCTCACATAGGTATGTGCGTCCATGTGAAGGGTCAGCCACCAAAAACCTGCAAATAGTATAGCCTTGATCACCCGATCTGGTCCAAAATGTCCTCTTGCTACACCCTGGTGAGCAATTTCCAAGATCTTCAGATATTCGCTCTCATGGACACATAGCCGTAGATATCCATCATTTCCTCACTTGTACAGATTATCACCAATAAGTGAGTAGTCTAGGGCTTCTTGTTCTAAACTTCTTTGCCTCATCAAGGTCATATCTTGAGGGAATGTTTTCGTCCTCAAGAAGGCTACTAATGGTTCACTCCAGTCTCATATTAGAGACACATGGTACAAGGTAGCGTGCTCCACAGGTGGTCTAGTTCGACAGACTGGGCATTCCTTACATAACTTATGGACATCGGCGTCCATAGTCGACCAATGCACTCCGAGTCTCTTTAGTGTCTGTAAAGTTCTCTGCCTTGAGTGGTGTTTCTCTAATGCACCTACGTGTGCTAATTGCAACCACTTAGCATACTCATCTTCTTCCACACAATAAGCTAATATCCCTTGATCTGTATGCTTGTACATACTCCCTGCCATGATATGGTACTTCTGGGCTTTTACTATCTCCCTATCCTGTGTGTTCATTATTGGGTGGTTAGGCCCGTATGTCAATACTGGAACGAATGGCTTAGCCCACTGAGGTACCACTTCCAAATTAAACAAGTAATCATCAAGAAGATCATCTGATACTCCTTGCGGTGCCTCTAGAGAGGTGAGCCTAGAGAGATGGTCAACTCTCAAATGAGTCTTGCCTTTCCTTACCACTACCTCAAAGTCATATTCCATTAGTAAGAGGAACCATCTTACTAATCTACCTGTATTGCATGGCTTGTTTACCAAGTACAATAGTGCTTGATGATCAGTAGAAAAAACTTAAACTTATTTGCAAGCAAATAGTGCCTAAACTTTTTAACCGCATACACCATGCCTAATCCTTCTCGTTCAGTGGTGGTATAATTTGGTTTAGCTGCATTCAATTGTCTACTAGCATAGGCAACTGGAAGATTCATATTACCTTCACCAGTAGGTTGTGCTAGCACACATCCAATAGCATAATTGGATGCATCCACGTGGACATGAAAGGGCTTATTCCAATCTGGTGTAGTCAAGATTGGTGCTAAACATAATCGTTGTTTAAGCTCATTGAAGGAGTTCTCACCTTCATCAGTCCACTCAAAATTGGTCAAAAGTCCGTACAGAGGCTTTGCAATGATGGCATACGTATGTATGAAACATCGGTAATAACCACAATGCCCCATGAAATCTTGTACTTCCTTGACATTCTTTGGCCTAGGTAGTTCTGAGATAGCTCTCACTTTCTCCTCATCTGTGGATATGCCATTCTTTGACACTATGTGTCCTAGAATCTTGCCTTGCCTGACCATAAAACTTGGGCACCACTACAATGGGGGATACCCACTCAGTGTGCTCAATTTCATAGATGAATCCAGCTTCAACCAAGCGATCTATCTCTTCTTTGATCTTGGCAGCATAATTATCATTATATGTGTATGGCTTTTTCTTAGAGGGTTTGGCATTTGAGGTCATGGGGATAGTGTGTGAGCATATGTCAGGGTCCACACCTTTCAAGTCCTTGTAACTCGAAGCGAATACATCTCGGTATTCTCTTAGCAAGGCTATTAACTCATGCTCTTCTTCCTCTGTTAGGTCATGTCCTATGTAAGTGCATCTCTCTTCTCCTTCTTCTATGGCTACCACTATTTTCTTGGTGGTTTGTTTGTTATCATAGGCCTCTCCTGATTGTGCCTCACGTTTAGGCATTCTTATCATGACTCTCCTATCATCTATTTCATAATTCTTTAAATTTTCAGAGACCCAAAACAAAGATTCTTCCTCTTCTGGTGTGACTTCTCTCTTCTTCCTTTTCTTGACCTCATTCTTGGTGGCCACTTGTGTGGTTAACCTTACGTTATTTGTGAACTCTTCATGTCTCTGAGAGTGAACTTCTACTTCATAGAAGTATTCTTCATTTGATGCAAAAGGTGTGTCCATAATGATTGACTCTAAATCGGAGTCACTTGCATCCTCGAATGCATCAGTGCTAGGTTCACATTCTTCCAGAATCGAATCTCCCATGATTGGCTCTATGGAGAAAATTGAAATGTCATAGCCATCCTCGTCATAGTGGGGTGTCCATTGTTCTTCATTGATGGCTACATCCATTGTTGCTAAAATTTCGGCCCAACCATGAGGTTCAAACTCTTCGTCAGGAAATACTACAGGTGCGTAGGCTGGGTCTTGAATTGATCTATGTGTTTCCTTCGCACCTACCTCTCTGGCTTTTTCTCTCTTCTCTTCTTCTACTGCTACTTTGTACATCCATAAGTGGGTATCATCATGCATCCATGAGGATCCTGATCCTATGGATTGCACTGATTCGGTATCATCTTTGGCTCTATGGATGGGATTCCATTGGATAGGAGGGACATCTCTATGATAGTAGTCCTTGAGATTAACTTTGGTCATGACACCCAAGTGTTGCAAGTACAGAGAATTGGTTCCCCAATCCTGTACCACTTGCAACTGCCGCATAAATGGTCTTCCCAAAATCATACCATAGGCCTGGTTCTTGCTAAAGTCACAGATAGCAAATGTGTGCTCAAACTCTACACCACAAGTAGTGAGAGTTATTCCTTCTAACAACCCTAAGGGTCTCTCTATGTGACCGTCAGCCATCTGCAATTTCATTCTCGTTGGCTTGAGTGCTGGCTTGCCCCAACGCTTCCATAGGGAAGTGGTAGCAATTGCAACTCCTCCACCTGAGTCTAGAATTGCCTTGGTTGTGTATCCTTGATGGGTAATGGGAAGATAGGTATTTCCCTCTTCTCCTTCACTCATGTCTCCTATCTTATCCAAGGGTATTTCTGGCACTGTTCTATGGGATCCTACGTGGGAATGAGGTTTCGCTACTTCTGGCACTTGATTGGCTACATGTTTCCACAGTTCTGGCCTAACCTTGAGTAGCTCTTCTAAAGTGAGATTGCACTGCACTTTAGTATTCTTTATTACCTCCGTATTCCTAGGTATGACTGAGTCTTCGTTTTGTACCATGACCATGGGCGCTCTCATACAAGTAGACTTAGCTTCCCATGGGCCTGTGAAATGGGGTAGCTCTTGTAAGGAATTAGACTCAAAGTCTAATCTCTCATGAGATTGCGAGCTCTCTTGCTCCTCATAAATGGAAGGAATATCTTGTGGGAATTGATCATGCGTGTCATCCACAAGTTCAATGGGAGGAGGGACTTCACTTTCTTTAGCCCATTTCTCTTCTTGAATCTCTCGCAGGAACTCCGGTGTGTACCGATTCATAGAAGAAGAGGTGTCTGGTTCCGTGGAATTAGGCACATAAGCTTCCTGGGGGAGATGCTTATTCTTTCGCTTGCCTTGTCCTTACTTGGAGAGGTGGGTTTCTTTTTTGATTGTGCTATTAGCCTCTCCAATCTTTCTAGAAGTCCATCAAAGTGCAACTACGTCCTGGCAGAACTATGAGAAGTTAAAGAGGCGACTGGCTTCAAACATGGTTTGAGCCAATTCCACCATCTTAGCACAAATTTTAGTTCATTCCAGCTCTAGTTCCGCTCTAGGATAACATTTTTCATGATCCGTTACGTTTGGCCCTTCTTGGATTCTGGCCTGATATGCCTTGAGCATCATATTTAGGTCCTCGGGAGTGGAATCTGCTAATATTGATCCTACTCTAGGGGGTGGTGGGGTCGCATGAGGCGGGTTGGAAGGTGGTGGATCCGATGGAGATGGGAATGGTGGTGGTGGGGTAGTGTGAGAGTGAGGTTGAGAGGTGAGTTCAATTATCTTGGCTCTCATTTCTTTGAGACTTTTCTCGAGTTCACTCATCTTCTTTGCCCATTTTCTTTTCATTCTCTCATGGCTATCTTTCCAGGATCTCGTCTGTTTCTTGGTTATGCTCTCAGTTTCACTAACTTCAGCACTCTTTTCTTGGCCTAAACCTTGGTTCTAATGCGAAGCCTGAGCTCTGGTGACCACTTGCACAGGTGCAGTGGAGGTTACACTTCCTGTAGAGTCTACTACTAACCCAATAACGTTGATAAGGGTGATGTTTGGCATATTATTGGGGTTCTTTGGGCAATCTTGTGATGCTCCTTCCCACAATCTTGACAAAATCCTTGAATTGTCACTGATTGGGGTTGTGTAGGGGCAAGCATTGGGCAATCACGAATGAGGTGATCTCCCTGACATCGATAGCATGGTCCTCTAGGAAATGGGGGTCTTACTTGCCTAGGTTGAGGTCTAGAGTTGGGGTTTGCGTACATGACATTTTCGTAATTTGGCTCCTAACTAAGTTCACTCGGTTCTTCACTATAGTAGGACTCACCATGTTCAGGAGAGTGCATCTAGTAAGCCTGGGGGATATCAATATGTGTAGAATCAAAGGTATGGTCTCTAGGGCCACTTTTGGAAAGTAATGGAGTTACTGGGACTATAGCTCTATTCAAATTTTCTTCAGCAGTTGCATACTTTACATGAATCACATTGGATGGAGCAGGAGGTTGCTGTGCTAGGACTAGTTGAGGTCTCTGCTGCCCTTGATAGGGTGGCTGATAGGGTTGTTGGGGCCTATCGTATTGCTGTGGTGGATACTGGTTCTAGTACCTGCCCTGTTGTGGATATGGTTGAGGGTAATTTTGTCTCACAGTTTGTTTGTTATAGGGGCAGTCTTGTGCAGTATGGTTGGTGTATCTTCTCTCTATCGTGCAGTACTGGCTACTAGGATTCACCTGGGGCTGAGCCATAATGGGACATACGTTCGCCATATGGTCGCCTCCACAAGTATAACATCTTTTTATTGGGGCAAACCTTGGCATTTGTTTGCTAGATACTCCTAATTTCTGGGCTACTTTATCGATGAGTTCCTCAATAGATGTGGATTGCGTGGAAGAAAGGCTAGTTGAACTATCTGAATCTTTGTAGATTTTTGAAAGCTCCAATTCCTCCCCTAAGTTATCCTCGATGTCTATGCACATGCGTACACATTCTTCTATGGTCCTAGGGTCCTTTAAGTACACATATGATCTCAATTTGGTACTTAGCAGTCCGTCCAAGAATAGAGCCACTTGTTTGGCTGGTGTGGGTAACTTTGGAACAGGGCATCTCTCTAGATATTGCCTAAACCTTCTTCCTGCAAGTCTAACGGTCTCTTGAGGTGTCTGCCTGATGCCACTCTTGGAGAATTCAGTAATGAAAGCCTCTAGGAGTTGGTCTATGTTCCTGAAGTGTCTCTCATTTAGTGGTTGAAACCACGTAAGGGCGACATTCCTAAGGGTTAGACCAAAGGCATTGTATTGTGTGAACATGTCCTCAACTTGTTCAGCTCTCAAGACTTGTCTAAACTCGGCCACATGATCATATGGATCTCTAGTGCCATCGAAGTAATTCTTCATGGACTTAACCAGCTGGGTTTGGCCTCAAGGTTCTAGTGTGTTCCCTAGGCCTTGGCAAAGGAAAATCATCAGCATTTCTTTGGTTTCTTGGGGCTCTAGGTCTCTTAGTTTCTTCTCTATCCGTCTCTGTTCGCATTCTTTCTCTTCCCAGTGGGTTGGCGAAACTCACTTCTGGCCTATCTCTACTTCTCTCCCTTTGAGCTCCATGAGCTTGGGATGTTCCCACTCTTGGGTGGCCATAAGAGACATTAGATCTTGGTTGGGGGAAAATAAATTCACCCTTCCAAGTGTAGGCATGCCTACCATGCTCTGTGACTACAAAGATCCTCTCTAAAGTATTGTCTAAATAGGTCACTTTGTCTGGGCTATCAGGATCTTTGAACTCATAGATTGTGATCGCTCCAACCTGGTTAGACTGACGAGGCTTGTACCTCCAAAAGGCTTCATGAGTCTCTCGGTTCAAGAGCAGATCTATGCTCTTATTATCCTGGGGAACCCATTCCGGCGTGATAATTCTAGTGAGGACTGATTTGCCTCGAGGGGTTTTAGGCTCTCCACTTATGTTCCCTTGCTCTAGGTCACCTATGTACGTCTCTGGAATCACATTTCCAAATTCATCTGTCCCATCTGGGTGATTGGTGACCATGTATATGGTTCCTTCTTTGTCCAGGTATGCTCCATTTTCAAACTTGACAGCTAGATGTTCAAGTCCAATGGGTTGGTCAGGGTTTCTAATCTGGACCACAGATCTTCCTAGGCCGTCCTCATAGATGCAAGCACCTAATCGATTGGTCCTAAGGTATTCGAGTTGCATCTTGTAAGGGCCTTCAACCCTTTGTAGGTATGGCACACCTGAACTTCCTGTGGGTCTCTCCATACCCTGAGACATTTTGGACTCGCTAGTTTCAGAGCTAGGGTAGTGCGAATAATGGCTCAACTGCTGGGCCCAAGACCTAGCAGGATGATTGACACTAGCCTTTGAAGACCTAAGAATCTATCTATCTCTCCCTAGGTGTCGTCCTAATCTAAGGTTCATATGCCTAATCGAGTCGCCCCAATTTTTACCCAAAGTACAACCTCGTTACTGAGTTCTTTTGTATCAGTCTCTTTGTTCTTTTTTAGTTGATTATCGTGTCTATGATCTTGTGTGATATCACGTGGTCAGGAATACTTAAGTGATTTTCCGCACTTTAAGTTGCTCGTATCACGTTAAGTTCTTTTCTTTTAAGTTATCGATCACCAAGAGACTATCTTTATGCTTGAACTTGAGTATTTAAGTGTCTTCAACTTGATAGATGCCTATCGTCGCCCTGACTTACTTCTAGCACTACTCGCACTTAGCCTAAGCTAGGAATTGACAAAGGAAGTTGAGAATATTCCAACCTCACTTGCTAATCCCTTGCTCTATAGTGCTTAAGAATCCCGTTCTCAAGCTTGTGGAATGCCCTTGCTTTGGATGCCCTCTAGTGCTCTCAATGGACCTGTAAAAGTCCCAAAGTTAGCTCAAAACTTAAATTCAAATGAGAGAACAAATCACTTCCATTTATGTAAATCAGATATCAATTTGCACTATGTCTTTATGGAAAACAATTCTAGAGATCCCTTAGTTTTGTTCCCCTTGGGTATGGTCCACGAGCTTTCCGACGAGCCTAAGATCACTCCGAACGGATTTTGTATGAGGAAGTTATGACTGTTCAAGGTTCTAAGGTTAAAACAGGGTTCAAATGTGAAGAGATGGATAGGTATGTGCTTGAAGATGAAGAGGTGTTGCAAAATCCTTGATCTACACCAGCCAATTGAACTCCAGGAGTATATGGTGGGCCCTTTTAGCTTGCCAATGGATGTATTAGACACCCTATGTACCTTGGAAGATCACTCTCAAAAAGATAGATCAAAACAGATAAGTTGGAGTTAGCTCAGAGGTGAAAAGCTTGCTAATTTGGTTCATACACTTGTCCAGTGTTTTGCATAATTCTCTGAGCACAGCAGCAATTAACTTAATTCCTCTTGGGGAAGTCTAGATAACTTAAAGAGCTAACTTTCAAGAGTAATCTCATAAAAAATAATGAACCACACACTGAGAATGATGTTTAGCAAGTGATGACATCATCCTGATTTTCACGGGCTGTTATAGTTTGAGACTAGTGAGCCGAAAAATGCACATAACTCAAAATGTAGGAATCCAATGATTATGAAAATTTGTATGGTTATACTAGACAGTAAGCTGAATCCACCACGATTTAAATAATTGAATTTGGATATGTAACCACTGAGAAATGGCTCTGACAAGGTGAGTCAAAAAGTCGGGTACCTGACAGAGAAGTGAAGATGAACAGACACTGTTGACTTCAATTGAACATAACTGAATATTGCAACATCCAAATGAAATGAAACTTTTTGAGCATATAGTAGACTTATAGAGCTAACTTTACCAAGTAAAATCACTAAAAATGATGCACCAAGCTCAGAGAAACAATCTCTGCAATCTGACTGAGAAAACTGAGAGTCATGGCAGTGAGTAGTACACTTCACAAGAACATGGAAATATGAACCCAAATGATAATGAAAATGAAAGTATATTGCTTGTACAATACAATGGACTTACTGATACATATGTGTGCCTTGGAATCACACCTTGATATGGCATAAAGCTCAGCTCTTGGAGGTCTTCACATAGGTCTCTCTAACCATGACTAAAACTGCCATCTATTTATAGTTGAGTTTGGGAGGCTAAGTTCCCTCAATCACTCTCCAATCGATCAATGATTGATTTGATTCTCTACCTACCACAAATCACAAATTCGTGGCTCCTCTTTCCCTTTATGATCAAGTGGACTCAACCACTTAAGATTGTCTTACTTTTACATTAAGTAAAGTCTTCAAAAGTTACAAGAGGTAGTTCACAAGTGAACTTTACATAGTCTTCATTTTAAGGCTTCTTCTATGACTTTGTGGGACTCAAGCCAATACTTAGGCTTGTCATACACTTGCTCCAACATCAAATAGGCTAACAGGCAACCATGGTTTTTCTCAAATTACTAGTGTAGAGCCCTCATAATACTCTAAACGTATGATTTTTGTGCCCACAATTACTCCAAAAATTGGAATAAAAAAGCCTAAAAATTTGGCCGAAAAAGCCCACAATTACTCCAAAATGTCGGTTGTGATCAACACCTCAGTCACGATCGACAGTTTTGTTGTGAAAATGAACCACCAGGAAGTGTGAAGGGGGGAATGGGGTTTTCAGGAGCTGCAGTTAGAATTATAGTGTCAGTGGTAACATTTACAATAGTGGTGGTAGATTGTGAGGGTTGACTCACAGTCTGTGCTTCGGTATGGGAAGTGGACTGTGAGGTTGTGACAGTGGTGGTGGCACTGGTGGTAGGAGGTGAAGGTGGTGGAGTTGGAGGGGAGGGTGGTAAAGGGGGTGACGGGGGTGCACTTGAGGTATGGGCTTCATCAGTGTGTTGAATGGTATGGGTTGTGCCCGTGGTGCTAGATGTTGTACCCTGTGGTTCTGATACCAAGACATTCATTTGTTTCCCTGGTCTAGGGGGACGTCTGTCGTATCTTCGCTCCAATCTTCACGAGTATGCAAGAGCGATATGCACTGTCTCAGGTACTCCCAATGCATCTGCAATCATGTCAAGGGTTTCCCTGTATTGCTCGTCCACACCTTCGTCTTCCAAGATCTGGTTCATGAGGGCCTTTCCTACTGCCAACGATAGTTTGTGTTGTTCTTGAACTCGGTTGATGGTATCATACAATCTTTTTAATTGCTTTGTATAAGCAGGGGCACCTTCAAGTTCCATTATAACTTCTTGTTCATATTCAAGCTCTTCTTCGTTGGATAGTCCTTCTTGTTCATCCTCCTGCTCCTCGTCTGTGGCCTCCTCTTCATCTTCATCTACTTCGACAACTTCTCGTTGGGTTGGATGGGGTTGGTCCGTGACTGTCTGTTGCCCGCTTGCTTGCTCTGCCTCAATTTCCAAATTAGTAGCATTAATTATCTTGGCAACCTCCTCATCCGTTAGATCTTCCAGCGTGAAGTCGTGAGGGAACTCTAAATCACTGGGTATCGGTGGGAACACCAGATTCGGTCCTTCTGCACTGTGCCTCAGTAATCGGATGGTGAAGGGTTGTAATCGCCTTGGAAGTCGTGGAGTTGTGTCCGGTGTCAGGATGGCACCTCGGGCCTGTGCACAGGGCATTTGAACTGCTCATATCCGTGTTGCTGCTCTAAGTCTTGTTTTGCCTAATCGCTCACGGTCAAATATTCTAGAGGAGATCTCATGGCCTGTCCAATCATGCTCTTGTGCTACTTTCAATGTAGGTATTAAGAAGTCCAACTGTAGCATTGCATTTTGGCCAAATACCATCTGAAAGGGTGTGGCTTGGAGTACCATTTTATAGGCAACTCTATTTGCCCAAACAGCATGGTGTAACTGTTTGTCCCAATCAGAGTGCTTATTATTCACTAGTTTGGTCAGCACATTGCATAGAATCTTGTTTGTGCTCTCGGCTTGGCCATTAGCTTGTGGGTGATAAGGGGCAGACTTCTTGTGTATCACCAAGAACTCTTGAAGGAGGTTTTCAATAACTTCATTCAAGAAGTGAGTGCCTCTATCACTAACTAGCTCTATAGGTAGCCCGTATCTAGCGAACACATTCTCAAATACGAACTTAGCAGTCGTCAAAGCATCATTCTTGGTCGTAGCTTTTACCTCTACCCACTTGGTTAGGTAATCTGTGGCCACAATAATGTATTCAGCATGGGAACCCTTAGCTGGGGGATTAATAGGACCTACAAAGTCTATTCCCCACTTAGAGAATGCACGTCCACCCATCATAGGTTTCAGTGGCATCTCATCTTTGCATATAGGATACTAAGTTCGCTGACAAACATCACACCTCTTCACATAGGTATGTGCGTCCATGTGAAGAGTGGGCCACCAGAATCCCGCAAATATTATATATTGCCTTGATCACCCGCTCTGGTCCAAAGTGTCCTCCTGCCACACCTTGGTGAGCAGCTTCCAGGATCTTGAGGTATTCACCCTCATGGACACACAATCTTAGGTAATCATCCTTACCGCGCTTGTATAAGTTATCTCCAATGAATGAGTAGTCTAGGACTTCTTGTTCCAAACTTCTTCTCCTAGCCACGGTCATATCTTGAGGGAATGTTTTCGTCCTCAGGAAGTCTACTAGTGGTTCACTCCAATCTGGCACTATGGACACTTGATAAAGAGTGGCATGTTCCACAGGTGGTTTAGTGCAGCAGATCGGGCATTCCTTACACAGCTTATGGACATCAGCCTCCATAGTTGGCCAATGCACTCCGAGTCTCCTTAGTGTCTATAGGGTTCGTTGCTTTGAGTAGTGTTGCGCTAATGCACCTACATGTGCTAATTGCAACCATTTTGCGTACTCATCCTCCTCCATGCAACAGGCTAATATTCCTTGATCTGTATGTCTGTACATACTTCCTGCCATGATCTGGTATTTTTGGGCTTTTACTATCTCCCTATCTTGAGTGTTTACTACTAGATGTTTAGGCCCGTATGTCAATACTAGCACCAGTGTCTTGGCCCAATGAGGTACCACTTCCAAATAAAACAAGTACGCATCAGGAAGGTCGTCTGACACTCCTTGTGGAGCCTCTCCTGATGTGAGCCTAGAGAGATGATCTGCTCTCAAATGAGTCTTCCCTTTCCTCACTACAACCTCAAAGTCGTATTCCATTAGCAAGAGAAACCATCTCACCAATCTACCTGTATTGCATGGCTTGTTTACCAAGTAAAATAGTGCTTGATGATCCATAAAAAAATTAAACTTGTTCGCAAGCAAATAGTGTCTAAACTTTTTAACCACATACACCATGCCTAATCCTTCTCGTTGAGTGGTGGTATAATTTCGTTCAGCTGCATTCAATTGTCTACTAGCATAGGCAATTGAAAGATCCATATTACCTTCACCAGTAGGTTGTGTGAGTACACATCCAATGTCATAATTGGATGCATCCATGTGAACATGAAAGGGCTTATTCCAATCTTGTGTGGTCAAGATTGGTGCTGAACACAATCTTCTTTTGAGCTCGTTAAAAGAGGTTTACATTCATCTGTCCACTCAAAATTGGTCAAAAGTCCATATACAAGCTTTGCAATGATGGCATACATGTGTATAAAGCATCGGTAATAACCACAATGCCCCATGAAAGCTTGTACTTCCTTGACATTCTTTGGCCTAGGTAGTTCTGTTATGGCTTTCCCTTTCTCTTCGTTAGTGGATATGTCGTTCTTTGACACTCTGTCCTAGAATCTTGCCTTGTCTGACCATGAAAACACACTTTTCTGGATTCAGGCAGACTTGATATTCTCTACATTTGTCAAAGATTTGCCTGAGTTTAGGTATATGTGTTTGTCTAATGTTGGAATGCGCACATAGGTCATCAACATAGACTTCCAAATTCTTTCTCAGGAATTCTTTAAGCATGTGGCACATCAATCTCTAAAAGGTGGCAGGCGCATTGGTAAGTCCAAATGGTGTTACCCGAAAGGCGAATATGCCCCACTCTGTGGCAAAAGCTGTCTTGTGCTGATCTTCTGGAGCTGTGGCCACTTGATTGTAGCCTGAAAATCCATCAAGGAAGCTGTACACTTCCTTGCCTGCGACTCTCTCTAATAGATGCTTAGTGATAGGAAGCGGATAATTATCTCGAATAGTGTCTGCATTAACCTTCTTCAAGTTAATGCACACACGTAACTTTCCATTCTTCTTGGGCACCACTACAATGGGGGATACCCACTCAGTGTGCTCAATTTCGTAGATAAATCCGGCTTCAACCAAGCGATCTATCTCTTCTTTAATCTTAGCAGCATAGTTATCATTATATGTGTATGGCTTCTGCTTAGACGGTTTGGCATCTGAGGTCATGGGAATTGTGTGTGAGCATATGTCAGGGTCTACACCTTTTAAATCCCTATAACTCCAAGCGAATACATCTCTGTACTCCCTTAGCAAGGCTATCAACTCCTGCTCTTCTTCTTCCGTCAAGTCATGTCCTTTGTAGGTGCATCTTTCTTCTCCTTCTTCTAAGGCTACAACAATTTTCTTGGTGGTTTCCTTGTTATCATAGGCCTCTCCTGACTGTGCCTCGCGTTTAGGCATTCTTATCATAACTCCCCTGTCGTCTATCTCATACTTTTAAAAATTGTCAGGAACCTCAAACAAAGATTCTTCCTCTTCTGGTGTGACTGATCTCTTCTTCCTCTTCTTGTCTTCACTCTTGGTGGTCACTTGCGTGGTTAACCTTACATCATTAGGGAGCTCTCCATGTTTCTGAGGGTGTACTTCTACTTCATAGAAGTATTCTTCATCTGATGCAAAAGGTGTGTCCATAGTGATTGACTCTAGATCGGAGTCACTTGCATCCTCGAATGCATCAGTGCTAGGTTCACATTCTTCTAAAACGGAATCTCCCATGATTGGCTCTATGGAGAAGATTGAAATGTCATAGCCATCCTCATCACAGTGGGGTGTCCATTTTTCTTCATTGATGGCTACGGCCCAACCATGAGGTTCAAACTCTTCGTCAGGAAATACTACAAGTGCATAGGCTGGGTCTTGAATTGACTATGTGTTTCTTTCGCACCTACCTCTCTAGCTTTTTCTCTCTTCTCCTCTTCTACTGCCACTTTGCACATCCATAAGTGGGCATCTTCATGCATCCATGAGGATCCTGATCCTATGGAATGCACTGACTCTGTATCATCTTTGGCTCTATGGATGGGATTCCATTGGATAGGAGGGACATCTCTATGATAGTAATCTTTGAGATTCACTTTGGTCGTAACACCTAAGTGTTGCAAGTACAAGGAATTGGTGCCCCAATCCTGTACCACTTGCAACTGTCACATAAATGGTCTTCCCAAAATCATCCCATAGGCCTGGTTCTTGTTAAAGTCACATATGGAAAAAGTATGCTCAAACTCTATGCCACATGTAGTGAGAGTTATTCCTTCTAGTAGTCCTAAGGGTCTCTCTATGTGACTATCAGCCATCTGCAATTTCATTCTCGTTGGCCTAAGTGCTGGCTTGCCCCAACGCTTCCATAGGGAAGTGGTAGCAATTGCAACTCGTACACCTGAGTCCAGAATTGCCTTGGTTGTGTATCCTTGATGGGTGATGGGAAGGTAGGTGTTTCCTTCTTCTCCTTCACTCATATCTCCTATCTTGTCCAAGGGTATTTCTGGCACTGTTCTATGAGAAACTACCTGGGAACGTGGTTTAGCTACTTGTGGTACTTGTTTGGCTACATGTTTCCACAGTTCCGGCCTAACCTTGAGCAACTATTCTAAAGTGAGATTGCATTGCACTTTAGTATTCTTTACTACCTCCGTATTCCTAGGTATGAATGAGTCTTCATTTCTTACCATGACAATGGGTGCCCTAATACACGTAGACTTAGCTTCCCATGGTCATGTGTAATGGGGTAGCTCTTGTAAAGAGTTAGACTCAAAGTCTAATCTTTCCCGAGATTGGTTGCTCTCCCGCTCCTCATAAATGGAAGGAATGTCTTGTGGGAATTGATCATGTGCGTCATCCACAAGTTCAATGGGAGGAGGGACTTCACTTTCTGTAGCCCATTTCTCTTCTTGAATCTCTCGCAAGAACTCTGGTGTGTACCGATTCATAGAAGAAGATGTGTCTGGCTCTGTAGAGTTAGGCACATAAGCTTCTTGGGGGGGATGCTTATTCTCTCACTTGGCCTTCTCTCATTTTGAGAGGCGGGTTCCTTTTCTGATTATGCAATTAGCCTCTCCAATCTTTCCAGCAATCCATCAAAGTGCAAATGCGTCTTAGCTGAACTAGAGATGTTAAAGAGGCGACTGGCTTCAAACATGGTTTGAGCCAATTCCACCATCTTAGCACAAATTTTGGTTCGTTCAAGCTCTAGTTCCGCTCTAGGGTAACACTTTTCATGATCGATTACGTTTGGCCCTTCCTGGATTCTGGCCTGATATGCCTTAAGCATCATATTTAGATCCTCAGGAGTGGGATCTGCTAGGACTCATCCTACTCTAGCGGGTGGTGGGGTCGCATGAGGTGGGTTGGAAGGTGGTGGATCGGATGGAGATGAGAATGGTGGAGGTGGAGTAGTGTGAGAGGGAGTTTGAGATGTAAGTTCAATTATCCTGGCTTTTGTTTCTCTTAGGCTTTCCTCGAGTTCACTCATCTTCTTTGCCCATTGTCTTTTCATTCTCTCTTGGCTATCTTTCCAGGCTTGAGTCCTCTTCTTGGTTATGCTCTCGGTTTCACTAACCTCAACACTTTTTTCCTGGCCTAAACTTTGGTTCTGCTGCAAGGCTTGAGCTCTAGTGACCACTTGCACTGGTGCAGTGGAAGTCACACTCCCTGTGAAGTCTACAGCTAACCCAATAACATTAATAGGAGTGATTTTTGGCATATTATTGGGGTTCTTTGGGCAATCTCGTAAGAGATGTTCCTTTCCACAATCTTGACAAAAGCCCTGGATTGTTACTAACTGGGGTTGTGAAGGTGCAGGCATAGGGCAATCACAAATGAGGTGATCTCCCTGACATATGAACCACGGTCCTCTAGGGAATGGGGGTCTTACTTGCCTAGGTTGAGGTCTAGAGTTGGGGTTTGCGTACATGACATTTGCGTAATCTGGCTCCCAACTAGGTTCACTTGGCTCTTTGGAGTAATATGACTCGTTATGCTCAAGTGACTGCATGTAGTAGACATGGGGACTATCAATATGTGTAGAATCGAAGCTATGGTCACTGGGGTCACTTTCTGAAAGCAATGATGTTACTGGCACGATGGCTCTATTCAAGTTCTCTTCTGCAGCTGCATACTTTACGGGAATCACATTAGCGGGAGCAGGAGGTTGTTGTGCTAGCACTGGTTGAGGTCTCTGTTGGGCCTGATATTGTGGTTGGTAGGTTTGTTGAGGCCTAGCATACTGTTGTGGTTGGTACTGGTTCTGGTATCTTTCTTGTTGAGGGTATGGCTGAGGGTAGGTTTGCCTAACTACTTGCTTGTTGTAAGGGCAATCTTGTGCGGTGTGATTAGTGTATCTCCATTCTATGGTGCAGTACTGGCTACTAGGATTCAGTTGGGGTTGAGCCATAATGGGACATACATTCGCCATATGGTCTCCTCCACAAGTATAGCACTACTTAACTGGGGCAAATCTTGGAATTTGTTTGCTTGATACTCCCAACTTCTGAGCTACTTTCTCAACAAGTTCCTCAATAGATGTGGATTGCATGGATGAGAGGCTTGTAGAACTGTCTGAATCCTTGTAGATTTTTGACAGCTCCAACTCCTCCCTTAGGTTATCTTCAATGTCAATGCACATGCGTACACACTATTCTATGGTCCTAGGGTCCTTTAGGTACACATATGATCTTAGTTTGGTACTCAGCAATCCATCTAAGAATAAAGCCACTTGTTTGGTTGGTGTGGGTAACTCAGAAACAGAACATCTCTCTAGGTATTGCCTAAACCTTCTTCCTGCAAGTCTAACCATCTCTTGAGGGGTTTGCTTGAAGCTGTGAATCAGTGAGGAAGTGTTATGCCTTATGCCACTCTTAGAGAATTCAATAATGAAAGCCTCTAGAAGTTGGTCTATGTTCCTGAAGTGTCTCTCATTTAGTGGTTGAAACCACGTAAGAGTGGTGTTCCTAAGGGTTAGACCAAAGGCATTGTACTGTGTGAATAGGTCCTCAACTTGTTCAGCTCTCAAGACTTGTCTAAACTCGGCCACATGATCGTATGGGTCTCCAGTGCCATCGAAGTAGTTCTTCATGGATTTAACTAGCTGTGTAGGTCTCAAAGTTCTAGTGTGTTCCCTTGGTCTTGGCAAAGAGAAATTATCAATAGTTCTTTGGTTCCTTGGGGCTCTAGATCTCTCAATTTCCATTCTATCCGTTTCCGTTCTCGTTCTTTCTCTTCCCAAGGGGTTGGCGAAACTCACTTCCGACCTATCTCTACTTCTGTCCCTTTGAGCTCCATGAGCTTGGGATGTTCCCGCTCCTGGGTGGCCAAAAGAGACATTAGATCTTGGTTGGGGGAAAATAAATTAACCCTTCCAAGTGTTAGCATGCCTGCCATGCTCTGTGACCACAAAGATCCTTTCTGAGGTATTGTCTAGGTAGGTCACTTTGCGAGGGCTATCCGGATCTTTGAACTCATAGATCGTGAGTGTTCCAACCTCAATTGGTTGATCAAGCTTATACCTCCAAAAGGCTTCATTAGTCTCTCGATTTAAGAGCAGATCTATGCTCTTGTTGTCCTGAGGAATCCACTCTGGTGTGAGGATTCTAGTAAGTACTGATTTACCTCGAGGGGTTTTAGGCTGACCACCTATGTTTCCTTGCTCTAGGTCACCTATGTCCGTCTCTGGGATCACATTCCCGAATTTTTCTATCCTATCTGGGTGGCTGGTGACTACGTATATGTTTCCTTCTTTGTCCAGGTA
Source organism: Ceratopteris richardii (assembly GCA_020310875.1). Taxonomy (NCBI): domain Eukaryota; kingdom Viridiplantae; phylum Streptophyta; class Polypodiopsida; order Polypodiales; family Pteridaceae; genus Ceratopteris; species Ceratopteris richardii. The sequence continues at coordinate 14,331,145 of CM035414.1, read as the reverse complement.
TGCTTCATTTTCAAACTTGACTGCTGGATGTTCTAGTCCAATGGGTTGATCTGGGTTTTTAATATGGACCACAGATCTTCCTAGGCCGTCCTCATAGATACAAGCACCTAATCGGTTGGTTCTAAGGTATTCGAGTTGTGTCTTGTAAGGGCCTTCTATCCGTTGTAAGTATGGCACATCGGAACTTCCTGTGGGTCTCTCCATACCTTGAGACATCTCGGACTCACTAGTTTCAGAGCTAGGGTAGTATGAATGATGGCTCAACTACTGGGCCCAAGACCTAGCTGTATGATTGACACTAGCCTCTGAAGATCTAAGACTTTGTCTATCTCTCCCTAGGTGTCATCCTGATCTCAGGTTCATATGCCCGAATGAACAATCCCTATTTTTACCCAAAGTACAACCTCGTTGCTGAGTTCTTTCCTATCAATTACTTGGTTCTTTTTTAGTTGATTATCGTGTTTATGATCTTGTCTGATATCACGTCGTCAGGAGTACTTGAGTTAATTTCCGCACTTTAATTTGATCGTACCATGTTAAGTTCTTTTCTGTTAAGTTATCTATCACAGAGAAACTACGTTTCAACTTGAACTTGAGTACTTAGGTAGTCTTCAACTTGAAAAATGCCTAGCGTCACCCTGTATTACTTCTAGCACTACTTGTGTGTAGCCTAAGCTAGGAATTGACAAAGGGGGTTGAGAATATTCCAACCTCACTTGCAGATCCCTTGCTAAAGGTGCTCAAGGACCCCGTTCTCAAGCTTGCGGAATTCCCTTGCTTTGAATGCCTTCTACTGCTCTCAATGGACCTGTAAAAGTCCCAAAGTTAGCTCAAGACTTAAATTCAATTGACACAATAAACCATGTCCATTCATGCAATTCAGAGATCAATCTGTTCTTTGGCTTTATGGAAAACAATCCTAAAGATCGCTTAGTTTTTCTCCCCCTGGATATGGTCAGTTCCCCACGAGCTTTCCAACAAAACAAGAATCACAGCAAACGGATTTCATATGAGGAAGTTATGATAGTTCAGGGTTCTGGGGCTAAAACAAGGTTCAAACAGGCTATCAGTTCACACGATTTTTCTCAAAACACACGTGTAGGGACCTCAAAAAATGCTAATTAATAGACAAATATGCCCAAAATTATCCCCAAAACTTGGAATAACAAAACCCTAAAATTTTGGCCGAAAAATCCTCTCAATCGCGATCAACAGGTCTGCCAATCGCGATTGACAGAGGTGTCCTTCGGGCTTGTCGGTCACGATCGACATGTCAATCGCGATTGACAGTGTCAATCGCGATCGACAGAGTCGGTCGTGGGTCCTGTCAATCACGATCGACAGTGTCAATCGCGATCGACAGTGTCAATCGCGATCAACACTTTTTTTGAAAATTTTCGTCGTGATTTCAGTCGATCGGGGATGTGTCCGTCGCAATGGACACATGGCAACGTGAGTCTTTGAGTCAATCGTGAAATTTCAGTCGGTTGCGATCGACGGTGTCGATCGGGATTGACTGAGTCCTACGTGGCAGTTTGTCGGGGTCTGTCAGTTGCGATTGATAGGGTCTGTTGGTCGTAATTGACAGGGTTTTTCGGTCGCGATTGACAGAGGCTGTTGATAGTGACTGTCGATTGCGATCGATGGTGTCAATAGCGATTGACAGAAAAACACAGAATTTTTTAGTTTTGTTTAGTGATTTAGAATGTGCTCTTCAAGTGTATTAAGGTGGTGCACACACACGCACACACAGCAAGAACAAAGAGAGGGACAATGGAGTTCTTTTAGATTACTCAAAAGTGCTCTTACAAGTTCAATTCTACAACAAGCTAACCTCAAAAATGAGCTCTCTAGCTCTTTTTATAGTTTCTGACTAGCTTTCGCCCTGTCCAGACCTAGTGTCCGGCCTAGTTAAAAATTAGGTTCTAGGGCCTATTTGGGGGCTCAAAAGGAGTCTAAAAAATAAGAAAATTGATAGGTAGGTACTTCTAAAGCTCCTCAAGCTCAAGGACTCCTTGGCTTGCACAAAATGGAGCTACAAAAATATGAAATGGTATTTACAATGGCTTTTAGTGATGAAAGTCACTATTCTTGTAGGGATTTCTTCTAACAATTTGACATACACTTCCTGGAGCTCCCTACTTGCTCCTCCTTCAGCTTCATGAAAAATGATGGCCTACTTGCCAGATCTTCTTTGACTACTTTGCCTGCTTGGCCCTTCACGTTGGCTCCCTTGTCTTGTAAGTCCTTGACCACCCTGACCACTGCCAACACCTTGGACCTCTGATTCTTCACTTCGATGTCAAGCTCTTGGTCACTAGGAGGTAGCTTGTGAATTTCCGAAACTTGACATTCTGCTAACTGCTCTGAGCTTTCCTCTTCTTGTCCAACTCCACTAGTCTTCTAGGCTAGAATATTATGTGAATGTTTCTTACTATATGGCCTTTCTCTACTTTTGGGGGAACATCTTCTAGCTCAAACTGAGTCGCATGCATTGGGCGCTTCTTAGCAACATGTTCAATTTGGAAATCATATTCTTCAAGCAAGAGGAAGTAAGGTTTATATTGTAGCTCACTTGTCATAATGTGTTGTCGGGTGCTATAGCAGCAAAATATGGGAACTTCAAAATAACCTCTTCAATGTTGGCCATCGCATGCGCATGAACTTGCACCGAATGTGTTTTGCCGATTTCTTCAACTATTTTTAACCATGCCGGAGGAGGTAACTCGTAGGTATCCTGGCCTTCTCGGGATCATCGGCCTCAAATGTTTCATCAACTGGTATTGGTATAGTCTCGTCAGGTTCCGACAAGTCTACTGGAGAGTCCGATCAAGGGGGTTCCATCATGTTGGATAACTGGGTCTGTAATTCCTGTACTTTCATGCGTAGCATGTTCAATTCATCTAGGCGGGCTTGTGGGGTGACTTCTTGTACAATGGTAGGCCCAACTGAATCCTTTAGCATTGATTTCTTGTTTGTCTCCTTCAGTGTTTGGCATTCTTCTTGTAATTGGTCATAATCTTCTAACACCCATGTGTGGTCTTCCAAGAGAATCTGCATTGACTCTAGAGGAACAACTTGAAAAAAGAGGGGCTAATGGGTGTCTCCGGATTATCCAAGGTGGCCTCAAAATTCTCGTGGTTTTGTTGTTCGAGACATTGATTTTCTTCCTTGGCTACGTTGAGATGCCTTCAAAGGAGCGCCATATTACATGATAATTGAGCATTGCGCATTAAATAGACATCTAACTACGACTCGACTTCTTTCACACGTTCTTGTACTCGTGCCTCGAGAGTTTGTTGTTGTTGTTGATGCTTTGCTTCCAAGTTTTGATACTTCATATTGAGTTCTTGATTTTGTAATTTAGTTAGTGCATCTAACTGTTTTTGCAAATCCTGTGTAGTTTGTTGGAGGGCGGAATGTTGTTGCCCTAACGAAGAATATTCGACATTAATCTGTTGAAGGCACTGTATAATCTGCTAGATGACAGCATCAACAGTGGATGATGATGGCGATGGAAAGATGGGAAATGACACATGTGGGTTTGTAATGCAATGGGAGTGGGAGTGGGGGTAGGGATTGTGGATGTCGTGGCAGGTGATGCAAGCGATGTGCGGATAGTTGTCACATGAAATGTGCTACATGATGTGGGTGATACATGCAAATGTGCATTTGGTGAAGCAATGGGTGAGATTTCCATGTCGTTGGAGGTGCTTTCAGTGATAGCAATGTGAAAGAGCGAAGTGGGTGCGATTGTGTGGGGTGGGGGTTGCAATTGTGTGGTGGGAGGTGAGTGGGGTGGTGTGCTTGGTGGCCATAAGAAGGGAGCTTGTGGGCGGAGTTCCTGGGAGGGCCTTACAAATGGAAACGCTGAGGTTCGCAGATACAAAAAGGATGTGAAAGAGGAGTAGGATGAGGGTGGTGGTGTAGACACGATAAAGGAGTACAATGGGTTAGTGGTATATGAGGGGAAATGAGAGGGTGGGGAAATGATAGGTGGAGTGTGGATAGGTGGAATGGAGACCGAGGTGATGGGAGGAGTAGTCATAATAGGACTGGATATCAGGGGCCAAACAAAAATGGGGGATCGAATATGAACCTCGGGGCTCTCTACAATGTCGAGGGAGGGTGGGGTTGGTGTTGGGAGAGAAGGGATGGTTTCACTAATGGTATATACATGGGAAGTGTCTTCACTCGCTATTAGGTCAATAGTAGAAGAACCCAAAGGGGGTGCGGATGTCATAGGATCTGGAGGTACACGAATGTATGTGCCCGATCGTTTGAGGATTCGCACTCACCGAGGATCAAACTTGGGAAGGCGTTTCCGTAGCAAGTAACGTAAGGCTTCCGGAACACCTACTGACTGAATCAATTCATGCATTGCAGAGATGAAAGTTTCCTCGAATCCATCATTGAACAATTCATGGTGCAAGATGGCTTTGCTCTGTTCCTCAGCCACCTTGGTCCTTGCCCAAACCTTATTCATAGTGTTGTGTAGCCGTCTAATGCCTATCGTTTATGTTGCTGCTTCTGCCATCTCTTCTTCATATGTACTAGTTTCCCCTTGAGCTTCGGCCTGTGCCTCAGACTGCTCTGCTTCTTCCTCACTCTCTTCAATATCAGCAGCTCCCTCATCGGTCACAGTTTGATCGTCGTCTTCGTCTTAAGAGTCGGCATTCTCTCCCTTTGATGGTGTTGTGGGGTAAGCCGGCCGCTCAAATTCTTGAGAAAAAAATTGCATGTCTGAAAACTAAAAGTCACGAGACAAGACTTCTAGGATCTCAAATGTAGTGTTGATATTGTTTGTGCCCAAACTAGTGATTGGGAAGGTGAAAGAGTCTGAGACAAACATAGAGGTCGCCAAGGGAGCTTCAACAGTAGTGGTGGCCATGATTGGGATGGTGGTAAGAACAAAAGTCGTTGCTTGTGAAGCCTCATGTATGGTAGCAGAGTGATTCAAGCGGATTCGGGGGGTGGAACACTTGGCTACAGTTGGACTAGAGGTCATTGGGGAGAGTTTCGGGTGTAGGCTATGGTGAAGGAGATTCTGAAACCTATAAACAAGGGATTGTGCCATGCATGTGCTTTACTCTTCTAGCATTGGGAGGTCTCCTCGTCTTCTTTGAGCCTTTGTATTGTTGTAACTGCACTACTGGAAGGGCTCTCTCAATAGCGATATCATAAGCCAAACACATGTAGATAATATGTGTGAGGGCACAACAACCATGGACAAAATTTTTCTTCTCCCAATGATGTGTCGCTAGTAAAAGTTGGTCCTGGATATAAGTGGCAATGTCCATCGTTTGAGGCCTAGTACTGGCAAGGTACAATCTAAACCATAAACATTTGTAGGGAATTGTAAAGCACTCCTGTGTCAGAAAAGCAAAATGTTGGAGGCATATCCTCAAAGGAGTGGTTAATGGAGGAGTGATAGCTGAGATTACGGGCCATTTGTCCACATTACTTCGCTTCATAGCTTCTGGGATAAGGTGATCTTTCTCCGTGGGCGTATGAATACCGTGAATCTTGAGAGCAGTCCTGATTAAGTCCAAAGACAAGGTGAACTTCTTGAAGGGGGGATCATTGACCAAGGAAGGTAGTATGAAGATGGAATCCAACTCCTTGTGCTCTTGTTTCTTAATAGATGAATTCTGCTTTGCGCAGTGGTTAGGTGAGCCCTTGGAACCAATGCACCTTGCTGCTTACTTTTTCCATCTTTCCCCAGGGAGGGTCTTCAATGGGCAGGGATCCTGAGAAACCCTAGAACTCTGGTGGTATTGTTGTTAATAGGCTCTCAAATGGAGGAGCTGAGAAGTCGACTACAGGTCGTCCGAGCGCTACGCTGGTGGAACTTTTGGCTTGCATGATGAAAGCTTGTAAATAAACAGAGTTAAGATGAAAACACATTAGTCATGGAAAATAATTAAGATCCCAAGAAGATGAGACCTCCATTCCTTTCCACCACCAAGATGCTTTCTGTGCAGTGTTCATGGTTTTAACGATCTGTGAGGTGAATGTGAGAAGTGTATGATTTGACTGTGAGTGGTAGTGTGTGAGGTGTGTGGCTTTGCAATTGAAAACTAATGAGCACTGCCTACAAAGTTAGTGCACGTTACAAGGATGGTGGTGATATGAGTTTGTCGAGTTGGGTATGGGTGGAGTGGTCAATAAGTGTTTAGCTTCACTAAGTCGGTGGTCATGATGGGCTTGGTTGAGAGTTTTCATGATTAGTAAAGTCTTTGGAATCCATTACTCTATAAAATGGGGGGGGGGGGGGGTAGAAAAGATGAAGTGGAACCTACAAAAGAGGGTGTGTAGGGTGTCCTATTACTCGCAAAAAAGGTTTTCTTCGGGCTCACTAAAGTTGAAGCATAAACTACACATTTCTTAGGTATCCAAAGTTGGCGAGACTTGGACCGAGCTGTCACCAAGGCCTTGGACACCCAAATCTATCAAATACATTGCCTTGATTGAAATGGAGAGGGATGCCAAAGATCAGGAGTGTTTGATTCACTGAATGCCATAGCTTTGCATATCCACCTTGGTTGTGGGAATGCCTTAATAGGCTGTCTAAAGGGCCATTCTCATATGCTGCTCCTTTGAGTACATGGTTGATGTGGCTCTGCTACACATTGAGGATGAGATGTCATATCCTCACTCTATTTTGGAAAGAAGGGAGATCCACTGCTGACATGTCCAGCCCCTGATGGAATGTGGCATTTTGTTCCACAAATGTATGTGAACACTATGTTACCAAGGGTGATCCGATGGGGGTTCGTGACCTGTCTCCTGTGTGTTGGCGCATGACAACCATCCACTGATGTTTTTGATGAAGGATTGAAGTCAAAGATTGAAGAAAAGATTAGCTTCTGAAGCTTGAAGATAGTGCACATTCAGGAAATGAAGACTTGTATACATATGTACATTAAACTTGTAGTTAGTTCACATATGCCTTTTGTAATGGTCATGAGCTTCTACATATATGCCTATATATACGAGTAGAAAGTGGGGGAAAGTATGAGAGAGCATGAGCTATGAAGAATTAGGAGTTGTAAGAGTTATAAGACACTTTAGAAGTGTTGAAGATTTCTCTCTCATCCAGATGTAAAAAGTTTCAGAGAAGAAGAAAAATTGTGCCGGATCTCTTCTTGAGTACTCCTTCTATGTTTAATCTTTTGTGAAATGTTGTTGTACAAGTTTAATCTATAGTTGATTGACCTCTGTACAAGTTTTCAGAACCTAATTGTGATTAGGCTGTGAGAATTGAGAGTAGGAACATTTACATGTGTAAATGTGAAGAAGTGAAGTTTACAACACTGTGCAAATTTGATGCTAATGTTTTGGTCAATTCTTCTTCGACAATGTAAAGTTTTGAGCAATCAAGCACTCATTCTTTAAGTTGGAAGGTAAGCTACCTATGGCTAAAAGCATTTGAATAAATGGGTTGTAATTTGAGAGAACTATGCACTAAAAGTTATAGGTGTCAAAGTCAACTATAGAAAAGTACAATTTTAGACATAGGTGAATTATTTGGCTCATTTCTCAAGATCTACTGAATCTTTTGAGATTTTTTAACTTTGAAAAGGTGTGTAATCCCTAGCCAACACCTTCTACAAAGTTTCATTAGAAACTTTACACATTTGATCAGTCAATTAATGAGTTAAGTGCAACAGAATTTTTTGAGTAATGACTCTCTTCACAGTTACTTCAAAATTTTGATAATCTGATATTGATCATCCAAATTGGTAGAGGTTTTGAGTTATTCTTGATAAAGAGGTGCTCTAACATCAAGGATAACGTGTTCTTTTGGAGATTAACACTCTCCATCAGTGGTATTGGAGCAGGAATCATCAAAATAGAAGAAAGGAGGACCCCGACTTCTATAGTCAGAAATCGACACTCGAAGGTTCAAAAGGTGAAAGTTTAAAGAGAAAGCTTTAGAAGGAGGTCTGAATCTATGAAGAAGATCAAAATGAACTTCATTCAAAGTAAGGGTACACTTATTCCTCATAAAGCTTGAAGAATTTAATACACAAGTGAAGAAAGGATGGGAGATTCTCTTTAGATAGAGAAATTGGATAGAGAAAACTATCCAGATTGGTCAGTGAGGATGGAAGCTCATCTCATGAGCAAAGACCTGATAGGTTACATCACACGTGAAGAAGAAAAACCACAACTCAGAGATCCTAGTGTTCCAACTAGGGATGAACTTTTAGATTTGAAGACTTGGATGAAGAGAGATGCTCAAGCAAGGAGCATTATCTACATGGGAGTTAATGACTACTTGCTACCTCATATTAGAGGTCTTGAAAGTGCAAGTGACGTATGGAATGCTTTGGAGGAGCATTTCCAAAATACTACAAAGTCAAGGAAGGCATCTTTGTGGGCAGTGTTCACTACATTTAAAAATAAAGCTTCTCAATCCATTTCTGATTATGTAACAAGGATGAAGGACATTACAGATGCATTAGGAGCAGCTGATGAAGATATTGAGGAGGATAAATTGTCTACTAAATTGTCACTAGATCATTTCACTCCTGGTTTAAATCAGTTGCTAGGACACATGCTAACTTTTGAGCAGGATGTCAAAGGTGATGGTGATAAGAGTGCATGTCAAGCAATGTATTCAAAGGATAAGAAGAAGAATAGCAAAGGTAAACAACAACTAAATGAAGAAGAAGGTGCAACTAGCCAAGCCAACTTCCTAAGAGGAAGAGGAGGTGGCAAAGGTAGAGGAAGAGGCAGAAGCAATAAAGATGGAGCCAAAGCTTAGTGGATTTGTGGTAAGACAAATCATTTAGCTGATTGTTGGCATAATAATCAGAATAATGGAGGATATAATCAGAACTTTAATTCAAGAGGAAGAGGTGGTAGAGACCAAAGAGGTAATTTTGGAGGTAGAGGTAGTAGAGGTTACTTTGGAAGACATGCAAGTAGATGATTCCAAAGTCAATCGTACAACAATACCTACTACAATTATGCTTTAGATTAGAAGGAGGATTCAACTTTGATTATGAATGCAAGTTGTGAAAGTCAATGTGAAGACCAAAGAGTTTTCTACATTGACTTAGGGTGTAGCAATCACCTGAGTGGTAATATAGCCTTGATGACTCATTCGGAAAATAAGGTAACTAATCATGTAGTTCAAACAGGTGATAATACAAAGCATAATGTAAAGTCAATTGGATCAGTGAAGGCCAAGGATGGAAATACTCTTCTGAGTAAGGTTTTGTATGTTCCTACAATTCCAAAGAATCTGATAAGTGTAGGGAAAATTGTTGAAAACAGTTATGATGTAAGGTTCACTAATGATGGAGTTTTTGTGGAAGACCCTAGCAATGGGTATAAACAAATTGTTTTAGGGAAGAAAGAAGGAAGTCTCTTCACATTGAAGATTCAAGGTAATGTTGTTCATGCCTTGTTCACTTATGGAGGACATAAGATATCTGAGTTAGATTTTTGGCATAAAAGGCTTGGACATTTCAATGAAAGAGGTATTAAGGATATGGTTAACAATGGTTCAGTGCTTGGATTGCCTAATGTTGCAGGTCAACATATGACATACAGATGTGAAGCATGTCAATTGGGTAAGGCTCATAAGCAATCATATTTCAAACATGGTTTCATGTATTTAGAGAAGCTTGAGTTGGTACACACAGATGTGTGGGGACCATCAAATGACTACTGTATAAATAGTTCAAGATATTATGTGATTTATGTTGATGATGCTACTAGGTGGATCAGTATATATGTGATCAAAGATAAATAAGAGGTATTCAATACATTTAATCATTATCATGTGTATGCAAAAAGAATCACAGGTCAAAAGTTGAAGAGACTAAGATCAGATGGAGGGGGAGAGTATTTTTCTAATGAGTTCAGTGATTACTTATGGAATGCAAGTATAAAAAGGGAAAATACTTGTAGGCACTCTCCTCAACAAAATGGTGTAGCAGAAAGGAGAAATAGAACTCTTGTTGAGTTTGCAATATCAATGATGAAGGAGAAAAATTGTCCAAATTATTTGTGGGCTGAGGCTGTAAATACATCTACATATTTGGTTAATAGGTTACCATGTAAAGCTTTGCAGGGTATGACACCATATGAAGCTTGGTGGGGTAAAAGACCTACCTTAGATCATTGCAAAGTGTTTGGATGTTTGGCTTATGCATATGTGTCATCTCAGTTGAGGCATAAATTGGAACCTAAAGCTGAAAAGTATGTGTTCATTAGATATGATGACAAGCAGATGGGTTATAGGTTGTGGAGTCCATCCACAAAGCAATTCCTTGTATCAAAGGATGTTACATTTGATGAGCAAAGTACTTGGTATGTAGGAATAATCAATAATCATGCAGTGTTGCTCTAGCACAATGGTGAGAACCACGTTAAGAAGCTCCACCTCCTTAATGTCAATCCACGGAAGAGATAGGAGTGATATGAAGATCGTGAATGTGAGATGAAGTGAGATGAAGTGAGAGTGAAGGTGAGAAGCATAGAAATGCACACACACATACACACACACTACGAAGAGACAAGCAAGACACAATGGAAGGTGAGAAATCAACTCTATTACTCAAGAACACTATTACAAGCTCAAAAGAACTCTAAACTCCAACAAGCTAACCTCAAAAATGAGCTCTCTAGCTCTTTTTATAGTTTCTAGACTAGTTTTGACCGTTTTCACATCTAGTGACCGGCATAGTTAAAAATTAGGTCCTAGATGCTATTTGGAAGGGTAAACGATGTCAAAAAATAACGAAAATTGATACGCTTGTTCTACCTAAGCTCCTCAAGCTTGAGGACTCTTCGGCTTGCACAAAATGGAGCTATGGATTACAAAATGGGGTTTTCTATGTTACATATGTTACAATAGTGATAAAAATCACTGTTGGAGGTTTTTGGAAAGTATTTGAAAACATAATTCTTTGAAAAACGATTCGACTGGCTCCCTGCTCTGTCGTTACATGCTTCCGTGTTGTCTGTGCCTCTGGCTGCTTCCAACACCCCCCTCCCTCTCGCTTCTGTCATCCCTGACAGAACCTTGCTGTGAGGTCTGCCGGATATAGTTCTGTAGGAGGTCTTGAGCGAGGGTGTGCTCGGAGATACGAATGCCTCGGGCCAGGTCGGCCTCGAGTTTCTCCCAGTCGATTGGTTGCGGTTCTTCCGGTGGCGGAAGCTGATAGTGTGTGGAATAGACCATTCGTTCACAGGCAAATAATTGTAATAAATGTGTAGGCCTGCTTATGAATACCTCTGAATGGTATTCCCAGAAGCCGGTTGTGAACATCTCTTCGAATGTCTGTTTGTAGCACGCCGGTAGGTACTTTATTCTGCAGTGCCAGGCATAACACACCCGTAGCGATGGCGTTGTACTCATATCATATACCAGGTCAAAATCGCCATGCTCAAAGCCCGGGGTGTTGACATGGGGTGCCTTGACGCGTCGGAAGACTTTAAAAATCATTTGCATCATGTCAAAGATTTTGACAGTCATATGCGCCGCTATATCATCCATATGCTTTAATCTAGGGAGCCAGTGGCGAATTGTAGCCATCATATAGCCAACAGTTGGTAACTCAATGGGTGGCTTAAAATAGGGGTAATTCAACCAGTCTTGGCACTGCTTATTGTTTTGTACCTAAATAGCAAAGGCGGTCCAGGAGCGGCGTCGTGGTACTGGTCCCCAACACGGGTTATACTTCAAATGCAAAGGTGCTTTTACCCATGTACTCATCATCTCTGGATACTGCTGTAGTAAATCTTTTCGCCACTCTGGTTGATAGATCCTTCCTTTCTGTGCATCTAGCGGCAAATCATCCGCCTCGAATTGAGTTGCATGCGATGGTTTCTTACCTGTCTCTTTCTCAATGGCTAACTGGTATTCGGCCATTAACATGAAATACGGTTTATACTGTAGCTCGTGCCCAGATATGTATCGTCGCGGGGCCAAATGAGCAAAGAATGGAGACTGTAATATCTTTTCTTCTATCATCGCCATGGCATGTAATTGTGCCTCTACTCTAGCTGAGTGCGTTGTTCCAAGTTCCTCAATAGTCTTCATCCACGCGGGGGTCGGGAGTTCGTAAGTCATCTGGCCCTCGGCCGTGACGCGTCCGCCTGGGATGGGCTGTGGCTCGTACGCTTCTTCAAACGTTTCCTCCACCGGGATGGTGACAGTTTCTTCCTCAGCTGGTAGCTCAGGTGGGGAATCTGGCCTTGGTGGCGCTTCATATACTGCAATCCTTGATTCAAGGGTCGATACCTGGGCCCGTAATGAGTTGAGTTTCTCTAGGTGGTCAGGAGAGGGGTCCACAGGTGCTAGTATGTCTTGGTGTGCCGGTTCTCGTAACTGGAGTAATTTGTGATCTTCTTTGAGTTTCTGTAACTCCTCGTTCATGCGGTCGTATTCATCTAGTAATCTTACATGATCGTCTAGCAGCATCCTCATCGAGTCTGAAGGAATGGCTTTGAACCTACTAGGACTGAGTGGTTGGTCTGGGTGGTCGAGCGCTGCTTCTAAGTTTTCTCGGTTCTGATCCTGTAAGCGCTGATTTTCTTCCTTGGCGGCTGCTAGGTGTCTTCGTAGTAAGCCCATGTTTTGTGTTAGCGTTGCATTGCGGACTGTCTGGGCTCTTAATAAGTTATCCAGGTCAGCAGTGGCTTCCTTGGTCTTTTCTTCGCTTTCTAGTTCCAATTTGTGATAAGCCTCGCGTAATTCCTGGTATCGGGTGTTCAGAGAGGCATTCTCAATAGACAATAAATTAAGCTGCGACTGTAAGTCATTGGTTGTCCTCTGCAGCTGCTGATAATTATCACCAAGAGATGTGAACTCATCTCTTACTTGCGTCATACACATGAACATCTGTCGGAATGCATTATCTACAGTGGGTGATAGTATTAATGGGGTGCTAAATGAAGATGCAGTTGGTGTAGATGCAACGGGAATGGGGAATGGGGGTGCGAAGGTGGATGATGTAGTGATTGTTGAAAATTGTGATGTGCCTAAAAATGTTTGTGCCATGAGTGAAGTGAGTGATGGTGCAGTGGGTGGTGAGATGTCCATGTCAGTGGACGTATCTAGTGCGGTGACCGTGAATATGGGTGTGATCGTGGGTACATGTGCTGGTGTAAATACGGGATTTACAAAGGTTGAGGGGTAATTTACAGGGGGGCTGGCTGGAGCAGCTTGGTAGAAAGGGGAAAGAGGGGTTACAGTGGGTCGGGGAGGTGAGACGGGGGAGAAGGTTAATGGCGGTTGGAATGGGAAAAGGGTTCTTGGAGTTGTGGGGAAAGATGGAAAAGATTGATGAAGGAATGGGTTGGATAGAAAGGTGGGTGTGGGAGGGGGTAGACTAGGGCTAATGGGTGCGGGAATTGTGGGGTTAGTGGTCGTAAAGACAATTTCTGCAACACCACCGGCGAATGAAGATGTTGGTCTGGGGGAAGGAGGGTGAAGAGGGGAGGCTTGATGGACGGGTGGTGAGAGAGGAGCGGTTGGGGTGGTCGGTACGTCAGCGACTTCTGAGGTCTGTACAATTGTAGCGCGGGGTGGGGAATCTACAAAGAGGGTTTCTACTGCCAACGAACTTTCGGGGACGAGGCGTGCCTCCCTGGCTTGTTCTGAAGACTGTGCTCCAGTTGGTACACGAATGTATTCGCCGGGCTTTGAAAGTAGTCGTACTCTGCGGGGGTCAAACTGTGGTAGTGGCTTTCGTTGCAAGTACCTGAGGGCTTCGTTGTAGCCTACTGATTTGACTAACTCTCTGAATCTTTTGATGTATGCGTCTTCGAATCCACCTGTGACAAGTTCTTGTTCTATTATTGTTTGACTCTCTTCCTCTGTCAGCTTTTTGCGTGCCCAAACTTTTTCCATAGTTCTATACAGCTTCTTGATAGCCAGTGTGTAAGCCGCTGCTTCGTAAGTTTCATCTTCATGGGTACTTGTATCACCATGTGTGTCTGTTTGTTGGCCTTGACCCTCTGTCTGTTCATGCTCTTGGGATTCCTGTGTTCCCTGGCTAGCTTCTTCGTCTCCTTTGTCGTCATCGGTTGTTGTTCTTTCATCATCAGAGCTGGACACGATCTGTCCTTGTGGCTGATCCCTGGGTGTGGTAGGGTAGCTAGGCCTTTCAAATTCTTGAGAAAACAATTGTCCTTCTGAAAACTGGAACTCATTGGAGAATGCATCAGGCATCTCAAAATCAAAAGTTTGGTCCAGTGGCTCTGCTTGTCCTGGTTCTAAATGCGGTATTGGAAAAGAGAAAGCTTCCGCACCAATAGTGGTGGGAAGTTCAGCTGCTGTGGTGATAGGTTCTGTGGTTGTGGCTGCTTGGGGTGCAACAGTACTGGTGGTGCCCTCCAGCGTAACTGGTCTTGATAATCGTATACGAATTGGTGGTACCGTGGGAGTGGATGCTGTTGGTGACTGCTCAAGAGATGGTTGTGGCGAGGGTGATTCTGGGACTAGTAGGCATGGGATAGTACCTCTCATCCGCTTTCCGGCTCTGCCTTTGCTAGACTTTCTAGCCTTCCTAGTGGTGCCTTTAAATGCTTTCAGTTCCTCACTGGTCATGGCACGCTCAATTAGTAAGTCATACGCCAAGCACATATATATGATCCTGGTGAGGGCGCAGCATCCATTGATTACCTTCTTTCGCTCCCACCTATGTTGTGCCAAATAGAGCTGATCAATGATCCAGCTGGCTAGATCAACCGTTTGAGGTCCAGTACATGCTAAGTATAATCCAAACCAGATTCTCTTGTGGGGCATGGTAAAACGATCCTGAGCTGGGAAAGCAAAGTGCTGCATGCATATCCATAATGGCTTGGAAAGCTCAGGGGTTATGGCAGAAATATCCTCCCACTTAGTTACGTCGCCACGTTTCATCTGCTCTGGGACTAGCCGTTCTCGCTCCGTCGGAGTGTGCGTTCCATGTATTTTCAGAGCTACGCGAATTAAATCTTTAGACAAATAAAATCTTCTGAATGGAGGATCATTTACCAAGGATGGTAACATGAATGTGCCAGGTAGATCCTTGTTTTCTGAAGCTGTTAAGGTGGTTACCAAGTAAAAACATCTGTAAAAATCGGGTTTAGGCAGAGGGTCGCTAAAATACTCTGTAAATCCCGCTCGTGCCCAAACGTGCGTTAGATCTTGTGTATTCTGTAGTCCTTCAAATTCTCTTGACAAGAACTGGTACTTGGTCCATGTGCGAAGATCAAATGCCAAATTGGCCTCAAATATGAAATCAGCGTCTGCTAATGGTCCTGCTAGGCCTTGAAACCAATGAGAATTACGATGAATCTTCTCAGTATATCCTCTAGGAGGATCATCGATTGGCATGGGTCCTGGAAAACCTTGAAACTCTGGTGGTTGCATCGTCGGATAAGATTCCGCTAGTAATTCTCCAATAGTGGCCATCAGTGCACTGGGGCCAGCTTCTGATGGTCCTGCTTCGGTTTGCATGATGACTGATGAGCTAATGGAAAAGATCTGCTACAAAAGATTAACACATTAGTATGGAAATTAATTATGATCCCATTAAGGTGAGACCGCAATCCTTTTCCATGACCGATGTGTAACCCGTGTAGCCAAGTGTCGTGAAGTGATTGATGCAATGATCTTTTTGCAGAGCTAATGCAGGTCTCTAGACACCTACATGGTTCAGATTATGCCTACAATTCTTGATGAGCTTTTATTATGCATGATGTGGGGTTTGGGTGTATGAATTTATACAAGGTTTGGTTGAGGGTGAATTATTACAAGGGTGGAGTTTAAACGGGGTGGGAGAATTGTTAGATAAAGGGGTACAAGAAGACGTTTGGATACGTTTCGGTATCCATTTCCTAATAGTCTTTGAGTGGATGGTATGTTTCTGCTGAGGGACAAAAAGTGGTATCGGGTTCGGTGGTATTGAAGGATGAAAAGATTTCGGAGGGGTATATATTACATGGCTAGAGGGTTGGGCTATAATACATTGTTTGGGTACCCAAATCTGCATGGGTGTGGGTCTATGGATAAGATACTTCTTGGCGATCCAAATCTACCGAGTAATTGTAGAAGAAGATTGAAGGGACTTTGGATGCTGACTCTGCTTCTGTTGAAACTTCGTCCTGTTCTCGTCTGCAGTGTTGCCGATAGCCTATGGTTGCTGTCCTTTTGGCACCCATATTTGTCTCGTGCCACTTGTTCTGTGATGCTGATACTGTTGTCTTTGCCTTGTCTGGTGGTGTCGTCGGTCTGGGTTCCTCTGTTGTGGTTGAATCCTTCGTGGTTGGGTTTGAGAGGTCCAATGGACGCTCTGCTTTGGAAAAGAAGGGAGATCCAACACTTGCGTGACCTGCCCATTAGGAAGTGATTCGTTCTTTATCTTTAATCTAGGCCAGTCCGCAGCAAGTTTGGAAGGATGAGCACCGCAGGGTGTTGTGCTCATTTGGCCACTGATGCAACCCACCTGACCGCTGATTGTG
This sequence comes from Ceratopteris richardii, assembly GCA_020310875.1. NCBI lineage: Eukaryota > Viridiplantae > Streptophyta > Polypodiopsida > Polypodiales > Pteridaceae > Ceratopteris > Ceratopteris richardii. Next base: position 14,314,672 of record CM035414.1, on the reverse strand, counting down.
TCTATCTGCCCTAGCGGTTGGGTAGCTGCCCCTTCTAGTTTGCAGGAAGCCCCAGGGAAGATCTCCTGTCCTTCTTCTGATTGACAATTGTCCCTAGCCAAGCCCGAGTGGGTTGGTGTAGACGTAACGTGACTGGTCTGATCCAAGATCTTCCGGTCTTCCTTCGCATGCATTTCATAGGGTCTAGGGTTACAAACCTCAATCGGAATGCCGTTAGGGAAGTCAAGCGGTATCACTCGCTTCTGTTCTAAGGTTCCAATCTGTAAGGAGCCTTGTCTAAGATTTAGGTCCACTGAGTGATCGTATAGCCAATCTTGGCCAAGGATTAGGGGTTCTATCAGGTCGTCATCATGGCACACTAGTAGCTTCGCTGTCATGGTCACATCCTTAATGAGGATAGGAAGGTCCACCTCACCCATGCAAGGGGTTTCCATGCCTCCTAGGCCTATGAGGTATGCCTCAATTGGCCGCATTTCTATTCCTGAATCCTTATAGTGGGACCATCTAATCGCACTAGTCGCAGCACCTGAGTCAATTAAAGCCCTGAGCTCTTGGCAATGGTTGTCGTGCTCTAGCCTGACTGTAATGAATGGTCTCCTGTCCACTATACTAGGATGAGTGTTTGACTTTACTTGACACATGGCCATGGGATATCTGGGTGTAGTTTCCATATGGTTATAATGTTCTCTCCCTAGTCCTTGTCTTCTTAACTTCATGCGTTTGATGCGTTCTATTGCTTCTGCCTGAGCTTCCGCTCGTATTCTATTTTCTTCCTCCTTACGCTTCTTTGCCAACGTGAGTCGTCTAAGCATATCCTCAGTAAGAGGTTCCTGATATAACTTGACTCTACAGCCACTAATGTAATTAGGCATTATATCTCCTTCTAAAGTGGCTAATTGTACTGCTCCACTTGTTGAGAGTCTGTTAATGATCATAGGTCCATAACCTCGCTTTTCTAACTTACGTGCGTGTTGCTTTAGCGTATATACTAGAACTAAATCTCCTTCTTTTAGGCCTTTATCTTTCACATGTGCATCAAAATATGCTTTCTGTCGCTTCTTCGCTGCATATATTCCTGCTGCCGCCTTTAGCCTGGTTTCTCCTAATCGTTCCAAGTCCATTATCCTCGCTGATAATTCATGGCCGGTCCACTGATGTTCTTGTGCAACCTTAAGGGTCGGTATCAAGAAGTCCAAAGGAAGCACAGCATTCTGACCAAAAACCATCTGAAAGGGAGTTGCATTGAGTACGGTCTTGTAGGCCACTCGATATGCCCAAACAGCGTGGTGTAATTGTTTGTCCCAATCTGAACGTTTGTTGTTCACGAGTTTCGTCAGTACGTTACAAAGGATCTTATTAGTGCTTTCAGCCTGACCATTAGCTTGAGGATGATATGGTGCGGATTTCTTGTGAATCACCATAAAATCCTGTAACAAATATTCAATGACTTGGTTTAGAAAGTGAGTGCCTCGATCGCTCACTAACTCTATAGGCAATCCATATCTTGTAAAGACATTCTCAAATAAGAATTTTGCAGTTGTGTGTGCATCATTCTTTTTCGTGGCTTTTGCCTCTACCCATTTCGTAAGATAATCTGTGGCAACAATAATGTATTCAGCATGTGTACCTTTTGCAGGGGGGTTAATGGGTCCTACAAAGTCTATACCCCACTTAGAGAATACACGTCCGCCCATCATGGGTTTCAATGGCATTTCGTCTCTGCGAGTAGGAAACTGAGGTCTTTGGCACACATCACATCTCTTTACATTGGGCCACCATAATCCTGCAAAGAGGATGGCTTTGATTATCCTATCGGGTCCAAAATGACCTCCTGCAACACCTTGGTGTGCAGTCTCTAGTATGCTCGGATAATCGCTCTCATGAACACATTGTCTTAGATATCCATCTCGTCCTCTTTTGTATAGGTTATCGCCAATAAGTGAATATTCTTGAGCTTCCTGCTCTAGACTGCGTTGTCGAGCTAAGGTCGTTCCTTGAGGGAATGTCTTCGTCCTCAAGTATGTCACTAATTGTTCACTCCAGTCTGGTGTGAGAGACACATGATACAATGTAGCATGCTCTACTGGTGGTCTTTCACAACAAACGTTGCATTCCTTACACAACCTGTAGACATCTGCTTCCATCGAAGGCCAATATACTCCTAATCTATGCAGAGTCTGTAATGTTTGATGTTTTGAATGATGCTTTAATGCACCTATGTGTGCTAATTGCAACCAATTCGCATGTTCTGATTCATCTACACAACAAGCAAGAATCTTTTGATTATCCTGTTTATATATGCTTCCTGCCATTATTTGGTATCTCTGAGACTTGGTAATCTCTCCCTCTTTGATCTTTATCCTAGGATTCTTGGGTCCATATGTGAGAATAGGGACTAAAGGCTTAGCCCATTCTGGTGCTATCTCAAGGTTAAACAAATATGCGTCTGGTAGATCATCCACTACTCCTTGAGGAGCTTCTCTTGAGGTTAATCTTGAAAGGTGGTCAGCTCTAAGATGTGTCTTTCCTTTCCTGACTACGACTTCAAAATCATACTCCATGAGTAATAGAAACCAACGTATCAATCGTCCTGTGTTACATGGTTTGTTGACTAAGTACAATAGGGCTTGATGATCTGTAAAGAACTTGAACTTATTGGCCAACAAGTAGTGCCTAAACTTCTTTACTGCATAGATCATCCCTAATCCTTCTCGTTCCGTCGTGGTGTAATTTCTTTCTGCTGCGTTCAATTGTCTGCTCGCGTAAGCTATGGGGAGATCTATGTTACCTTCATTCGTGGGTTGTGCTAACACACATCTTGTGGACAATCCTTTATGAAATGATCTCCTTGGCACCTAAAGCATGGTCCTCTAGGGCCCTGTGGTCTCTGTTGTCTTAATTGGGGCCGTGGATTTGGGTTTGTGTACATCACATTAGCATAGTCGGGCTCCCAACTAGGTTCCACTGGTGGACTATCGTAATGATATGTCTCCACGTGTTCTGGTGACTCCGTGTAATAAGCGGGTGGACTATCTACATGTGTAGAGTCAAAACTGTTTGAGTTCGGGTCACTTTCTGTGATCAAAGGTGAAGAAGGCACTAAGGCCCTACTTAGATTCTCTTTTGCAGCAGCGTATTTGACTGAGATGACATTCGCTGGTGGGGGTGGCTGCTGAGCTAAGACACGTTGAGGTCTCTGTTGAGCCTGGTATGGGTAGTTCTGAGGAGGCCTATAGTAATAAGGCTGAGCATTGTATTGGCCTTGATACCTACCTGGCTGTGGGTATGCTTGCGGGTAGTTCTGTCTCACGGTCTATTTGTTGTATGGGCAGTCCTGAGCCGTATGATTCGTGTATCTTCTTTCAATTGTACAGTATTGGCCACTAGGGTTGGCTTGTGGTTGTGGTGCATTGGGACACACATTTGCCATATGGTCACCACAATAGGTGTAACAATGCTTGTTCATTAGCACCCTAGGTTTACTAGAAACTCCTAGTTTCTGGGCCACTCGTTCCCTCCTTGTCTATGTACGCGTCTCTCTCGAATTTCACCACTGGACGTTCCAATCCAATGGGTTGATCGGGGTTGTGCATTTGCACCACTTGCCTTCGCAAACCATCCTCATAGATGCGAGCACCTAATCGGTTGGTTCGGAGAAACTCTAGTTGTGTTCTATAGGGTCCTTCTGGTTTTTCTAAATAGGCTACATTCGACCCTCCTTCTGGTTTTTCTATGCTAAATGCCATTTCTGAATCACTAGTGTCTGAGCTCTCGTAGGGATAATTACTATTCAATTGCTGAGCCCACGACCGTGCAGTAGTTCTTACACTTGCCTCTGATGATCTAAGGCTTCGCCGGTCTGACTTACCTATATGTTTGCCCGATCTAAGGTTCATTAATTTTCTTCCTTGCACACTCAGTACACGCTCAGATCGTCACATATTCTTTGTTATTACTTTCTTGATTCTTTTTAAATTTATTTCGATTCTTGTCTTAATGTATGCGTCAGGAATTCGACTTTCCGTTATAATTTTGAGTTCTCGTTCCGTCAGACTTATGTTCTTTCCTTTAGGTTTTCGTGTCACACACCTTTACTTTAGTCTTGAACTTGATAAATTTAATTCTCTTGAACTTGAGGCGTTCCTATCGTCTTTAATCCACAATACTACCGTTTATCCTAGGCTAAGAATTGACTGAGGGGGTTGAGTAATCTTCCAACCTCGAGTCAGCTTTTTTGGTTGCTCTGATGCCCAACAAGCCGCGCTTCCCAAGCTTTATGCCCTTCACTGCCTTGCCTTGGTTGCCTTCGATTGCCCTTGCTAGACCTAGAAAAATCCAATATTAGAACAATTCACAGTTGGATGATCAAGCACTTGAGTATATACACCTTTTAAGTCCCTTCCCTTTTGCCCAACTTTTCAATGTTTGCCCCCTGGTTTTCTAGTCCCAAACTAGGTCAACCTCAAAATAGCTTGTCTAAAAATAGACGTACTCTTTAAGAAAAAAACAGTTGAGGTCACGTAGTACTCGTCAAGAGCTTTCTAATGAGCTATTAAGCTCAAAAAACGGACTTCGGATGAAAAAGTTATGACCGTTCAGGCCCTGGGGGGGTAAAAACTGACAAACCGGTGTTTCTCCAAATATGAGCTAAGGGGTCTCCTATGAGTCTAATCACCCAAAAATTTCCCAAAAATAGCCCCAAAATTGGCCAAAAAATGAAACCCTAAAATTTGCGATGGGGGTGCACAATCGCGATGGTCTGAGACAATCGCGATAGTCTGGGACCGTCGCGATGGCGTGAGGGTGAACAATCGCGATGGCGTGATGCGCGAACCGTCGCGATGGTCTGAAGTGCACCGTCACGATGGCGTGAAAGTGGACAATCGCGATGGCGTGAAAGTGAACCGTCGCGATGGCGTGAGTGTGAACCGTCGCGATGGCGTGAGGGTGAACAATCGCGATGGCGTGAGGCGCGAACCGTCGCGATGGCTCGATCAGGCGGACAATCGCGATGGCGTCAGTCAACGGTCAACGTGAACAATCGCGATGGTCCAAAGTGAACCGTCGCGATGGTCACAGATGCGATGGCTTGAGCCAATCGCGATGGTCAGGGCGCGATGGCGTGAGCCAATCGCGATGGTCCAAAATTTCGGGTTGTCGCGATGGTGCAAGGGTGCGAACCGTCGCGATGGTCACAGATGCGATGGCGTGAGCCAATCGCGATGGTGTGGGGTCAACCGAATAGTCACGATGGTCCGCGAACCGTTGCAATGGTCCAAATGAACCGTCGCGATGACGTGAGACCGTCGCGATGGTCCGACCGAGCCGTCGCGATGGCGTGAGCCAATCGCGATGGTGTGACGCAATCGCGATGGTCTGAGACCGTCGCGATGGTCCACCAAACTATGAATTTTGCAGATGCAGCTATGGATTCCTGTAGGCGCAGGTGTGCTCTTCACGCTGGTGTGGTCGCCTTCTCCAAATTCCAAACTTTGCAGACCATCGCGATGGTCTGACACAGTCGGAAATTTCTGATAGAAACTGAAGTTTTTACCTTTTCCAAGCTTTCCTGATGCTCTGGAGCTCTATACCTGCAAGAAAACTCAAGAAAACAAAAGCACATGCAAGCACAAAAGCTCTCTCTCACTCTCTTGCATGCACAAATGAGGGGAAATGAGGAGAATGGGTGGATATGGTGAATTTTCTGATTTTTTTGAAGATGAAGATGATGATGCGGTGATGAAGATGGAGTGTGGGGGAGGTGAAAAACGCTAAAAACTAAGTAAAAACAACAACAAAAACTGAAATTCTTACCTTCCAACGCCACTTCTTGCTATACTCTTACCATCACACATTCGTCCTAGACTCGATCCCCGGCAACGGCGCCAAATTTGGTGTTGCTCTAGTACAATGGTGAGAACCACGTTAAGAAGCTCCACCTCCTTAATGTCAATCCGCGGAAGAGATAGGAGTGATATGAAGATCGTGAATGTGAGATGAAGTGAGAGTGAAGGTGAGAAGCATAGAAATGCACACACACATACACACACACTACGAAGAGACAAGCAAGACACAATGGAAGGTGAGAAATCAACTCTATTACTCAAGAACACTATTACAAGCTCAAAAGAACTCTAAACTCCAACAAGCTAACCTCAAAAATGAGCTCTCTAGCTCTTTTTATAGTTTCTAGATTAGTTTTTACCGGTTTCACATCTAGTGACCGGCATAAGTAAAAATTAGGTCCTAGATGCTATTTGGAAGGGTAAACGATGTCAAAAAATAACGAAAATTGATACGCTTGTTCTACCTAAGCTCCTCAAGCTCGAGGACTCCTCGGCTTGCACAAAATGGAGCTATGGATTACAAAATGGGGTTTTCTATGTTACATATGTTACAATAGTGATAAAAATCACTGTTGGAGGTTTTTGGAAAGTATTTGAAAACATAATTCTTTGAAAAACGATTCGACTGGCTCCCTGCTCTGTCGTTACATGCTTCCATGTCGTCTGTGGCTCTGGCTGCTTCCAACATGCAGGTGATGAAGAAATTTTGAATCAAAAGAAAGGTAAATCAAAGGTTCAAATATTTGATGATGAAGAGAACAATGAAGTACAAGTTGAAGTTGAAGAAGTGCCAAGGTTTGATCCAAAATGTGATGAACCAGAAACTTTAAGAAGTGGAGAACTCAGGAGGTCATCAAGACACAAATGGCAACCTACAAGGTATAGCTATGACACTTCTTTTTTGACTACTAAATATGATGCTTACATGGTGAAAGCAGATGAAAACCCTTCAAGAGTATGATGCGTTGATGGAAAATGATACTTGGGATTTGGTTCCTAAACCAAATAGTCAGAAGATCATTGGATGCAAATGGGTTTACAAGACAAAGAGTTATGCAGATGGAAGTGTGTCTAGGTATAAAGCTAGACTTGTTGTGAAAGGATATGCTCAGACATATGGTATACATTATGATAAGACCTATAGTCCTATGGCAAAGATGACAACCATCAGGACACTCATAGCCATTGGTGCATGTAAAGGTTGGAAATTATTTCAATTAGATGTGAAGAATGCTTTCCTTAATGGTTAAATTTGAGATGATGTTTTCATGGAGCAACCACAAGGGTTCAGAGATAAAAGGTATTCAAAATATGTATGTAAGCTCAAGAGAGCTTTGTATGTGAAGACTCTCACGAAGAGTTTTGACATCATTCAGTACACCCACTATTTATGGAGATAATATGAGTTCATTGTATCTAGCTGCTAACCCTATTTTTCATGCGAGGACTAAACATATTGAGATTCAGTATCACTTCTTAAGAGAGAAGGTGATTGATAAGGATATTAAAGTCATACATACTTCAACAAATGATATGATTGCAGATATGCTAACCAAAAGCTTGGATGGACCAAAGCTACAAAGATTCAGAGACATGGAAGATATAAAGAAGATAGAGAAAACCTCAATTGATGATTGAGGGGGAGCTCTTGGTGCATGACAACCATCAATTGATGTTTTGGATGAAGGATTGAAGTCAAAGATTGAAGAAAGGATTAGCTTATGAAGCTTGAAGATAGTGCACATTCAGGAAATGAAGACTTGTATATATATGTACATTAAACTTGTAGTTAGATCACATATACCTTTTGTAATGGTCATGAGCTTGTACATATATGCCTATATATACAAGTAGAAAGTTGGGGAAAGTATGAGATATAATGAGATATGAAGGATTAGGAGTTGTAAGAGTTATAAGACACTTTAGAAGTGTAGAAGATCTCTCTCTCATCCATATGTAAAACGTTTTAGAGAAGAAGAAAAATTGTGCCCGATCTTTTGTTGAGTACTCCTTCTGTGTTTAATCTTTTATGAAATGCTTTTGTACAATTCTAAGTCTATAGTTGATTGACCTCTATACAAGTTTCTAGAACCTAATTGTGATTAGGCTGAGAGAATTGAGAGTAGGAACATTTACATGTGTAAATGTGAAGAAGTGAAGTTTGCAACAGTGCAAATTTGATGCTAATGTTTTGGTCAGTTCTCCTTCCACAGTGTAACGTTTTGAGCAAGAAATCACTCATTCTTTAACTTGGAAGGTAAGCTACCTATGACTAAAAGCATTTCAATAAACAAACTGTACTTTCAGAGAACTATGCATTAAAAGTTACTAGTGTCAAAGTCGACTGTAGAAAAGTAGAGTTTTAGACATAGATGAATTGTTTGGATGATTTCTCAAGATCTATTGAATCTTTTGAGATGTTTTAGCTTGGAGAAGGTGCGCAATCCCTAGTCAACACCTTTTACAAAGTTTCATCAGAAACTCTACACATTTGATCATTCAATTAATGTGTTAAGTGGAGCAGACTTTTGTGAGTAATGACTCTCTTCACAGTTAGTTCAAAATTTTGATAATCTAATATTGATCCTCCAAATTGGTATAGGTTTTGAGTTATTCTTGATATAGAGGTGCTCTAACATCAAGGATAACTTGTTCTTTTGGAGATTAACACTCTCCATTACTGTGTAACTTCATGATTGAGGGGTTCGTGGGGTTCTATAGAGCTTGTCCAAAGTGTGTGATGGATCACACCCAACTGGAGGTTCTCTACCTAGTCCTCTCCTTCTTAGTCGCAAGCACCTAATGCCTTCCAATGCCTCTGCTTGGGCTTCAGCTTTGATTCATTCCTCCTCTTACTTTTGCTTTTTGGAAAGATTTAGCTATTTAAGCATGTTCTCTGTCAAGGGTTATTGATAGATCTTAGCTCTACATCTGCTGATATAATTAGGCATTACGTCACCTTCTAGAGTTGCTAGTTGAACAACACCACTTGTCGATATCCTATTGATGATCATGGGTCCATATCCTCGTTTCTCTAACTTGCAGGCATGTTCTTTCAAGGTGTAAACTAGCACCAAATCTCCTACTTATAACCCTTTATCTTTGATATGAGCATCAAAGTAGGCTTTTTGTCTCTCGTTAGCGGCATAAATTCCTGCAACAGCGCACAGTCTTGTCTCTCCTAATCGTTCTACCTCAAGTATTCTCGAGGAAAGTTGATGGCCCGTCCACTCATGCTTCTGAGTGATTTTGAGTGTGGATATCAAAAAGTCTAAAGGCAACACGGCATTTTGACCAAACACCATCTGGAATGGTGTGGCATTGAGCACTGTTTTATAGGCTACTCGATAAGCCCATAAGGTGTGGTGTAATTGCTAGTCTCAATTGGAACGTTTGATGTTCACAATCTTTGTGAGGATGTTGCACAAAATCTTATTAGTACTCTCAGCCTGTCCGTTAGCTTGCGGATGATACAATGCCGATTTCTTGTGTATTACCAAAAATTTTTGTAATATATATTCAATAACCTCATTTAGGAAATGAATACTACTATCAGTTACAGCTTGATAGGAAGTCTGTATCTTGTGAAGACATTCTCAAACAAGAATTTTGCAGTAGTGCATGCATCATTTTTCCTGTGGCTTTGGCTTCTACCCATTTAGTAAGATAATCAATGGCAATGATGATATACTCGGCATGAGAGTTCTTTGCAGGGGGGTTAATAGGTCCAACAAAATCTATTCCCCACTTTGAGAATGTGCACCCTCCCATCATGGGTCATAGGGGTATCTCATCCCTGTGTATGGGATATTGAGTTCTTTGACATACGTCACATCATTTTACGTAGGTGTGGACGTCCATATGTAGAGTGGGCCACCATAATCCTGAAAACACTTAATAACACGTCAGGTCCAAAATGGCCTCCTGCTGCACCCTAGTGTGCAGCTTCCAAAAGGTTGAGGTATTCACTCTCGTGCATGCATATCCTCAGATAACCGTCTCTTCCTCGCTTATACAGATTATCACCAATGAGCTTGTAGCCTAGAGCCTCTTGCTCTAGGCTTTGCTGACATGCGAAAGTCATGTCCTCCGGAAAAGTCTTCATCCTCAGATAAGTGACTAAAGGTTCACTCTAGTCTGGTGTTAGGATCCCCTAGTATAGAGTGGCGAGTTCTATCGGTGGTCTATTACAACACTTAGGGCATTCATCACAAAGTTGTTGGACATCTTTTTCCATTGATGGCCAATACACACCTAGTCTTTTCAAGTTCAATAACGCCGCTTGTCTCGAATAATGTTGCTCTAGTGCACCTACATGTGCTAGTTGCAACTAATTGGTATACTCCTGTTCTTCTACACAACAAGCAAGGATATTTTGATGGTCCTGCCTATAGATACTACCGAGGAGGATTTGGTATCTTTGTGCCCTCACTATCTCCTTTTCTCGGGCTCTCACTTGAGGATTCTTGGGTCCATAAGTCAATATAGGAACTAATGGCTTGGCCCATTCCGGAACAATCTCGACATTGAAGAGGTAAGCATCTGGTAGCTCATCTGCTACCCCAGTAGTGGCTTCTGCGGAAGTTATCCTCGAGAGGTGGTCTGCTCTCAAGTGTGTCTTACCCTTCTTGGCTACAACTTCAAAGTCATATTCCATCAGTAATAGAAACCAACGTATTAACCTACCTGTGTTGCAAGGTTTGTTTACTAAATACAAGAGAGCCTAATGCTCTATAAAAAACTTAAACTTATTTGCTAGTAAATAGTGGTGAAATTTCTTAATAGCATAGACCATTCCTAAGCCCTCTCTCTTAGTAGTGGTGTAATTCCTCTCCGCGGCATTCAAGTGCCTACTGGCATATGCAATTGGTAAATCAATGTTTCCTTCGTCCATGGGTTGTGCTAACACACATCCTATGGCATGATTAGAAGCATCTACATGTACATGAAAAGGTTTGTTCCAATCAGGCATAGCTAGAATAGGTGCAAAACATCATTTTAATTCTCTAAAGGAACTCTCGCATTCTTTTGTCCACTCAAATTTTTTGTTAGCTGGTTGTAGAGTGGTTTAGCAATGATTGCATACATGTGTATGAATCGTTGATAATAACCGCAATGACCCATAAATGCTTGTACCTCCTTTATGTTCTTTGGCCTTGGTAAATCATTGATCACTTGTACCTTATCTTCATCCATGGAGATCTTATTTTACAAAACTATGTGACCAAGTATCTTGCCTTCTCTTACCATAAAACCACACTTCTCAAGATTTAAAAATACTTGATATTCCCAACACTTATCAAAGATGCGTTCAAGCTCACGGATATGATGTGGTCTAAGCATTGAGTGAGCACATAGATCATCTACATACACTTCTAGATTCTTTCTCAGAATTTCTTTAAACACGTGGCACATCAACCTTTAGAAAGTTGTAGGTGCATTTGTCAACCCAAAAGGCATTAAAAAAAATGCAAAGATACCCTATTCAGTGGTGAAGGCCATCTTATGTTGATCCTTGAAAGAACTTGGAGAAGCTTGTAGGAGGTAGAAAAGCACGTTTTGAAGCGACGAAGTTTGGTCCAGCCAACTAGCACAAGACGATCCCGTGAGCTTATTGAGACTCAAACAGACCTTATGGGCATGCAATAAGTGCAAAGAAATGCACTATGTACTTTGAAGCATCAAGGAGAAAGAGACGATACAAAACAGATAGGTTCACACATCCACTAGCTCAAAAAACTTATTATCTATGGAAGAGACAATGAACTTCAAATGCTCATAGTGCCCACCGTGATTACAATTAGAAAAATCCTTTTATGGGAATGATACAAATAGGGTTGAGTGTATATAATACACAAAAGTATAAGGAATAAACAAAATATGCTATAGGGATGAATCAGACACTCAATGATGTGCCTCCTATTTTTCAGGAATATGCAAAGATTGACCCTAAGATAGAAAAACAGAGATTTCTCCCAATCTACAAAACCAAATGCTATGAAAATTAAGAAGCATAAACTAGACACTAATATCTTTCCAATGAGCCATGTTTCATCACATTTGAAGCTTTGGAGGGAGAGCAGCAGCCTCTACAAGAGTACTATTGGCGAAGAAGATGATGCAAAAAATTGAAGGAGCAAGACAATGATGGTCACAAGTGTATGTATATTGCTTGCATGTATTGTACAAGCGATTTCAAGTCTTTATATAGACTTTAGAAGTGATCCATGACTTCTACAAGTGGATTTTGAATTCAAATGAAGGTGGGAATGGTTGTTGGAGGGAATCAATTCACTTTCCTATAATCTAGGAAAAGTTAAGATCTAGTTTGATCTCTTTTTAGGTGATTGATTGCTTGATTGAATGCAACTCAAACATCATAAATTCGTGGATTTTGGCTCTCTCTTTATACATTTACATGTGTAAAGCTCAAGGCTTTTACAATGCTAAAAGATCCATGAAAAATCTTCTAGAAAAATACAATAAGTGAGCATAATAAAAGAACTCTCCAATGGATATTCTTTCGATGCGATAGCCTTTGATGTAGATCAAATCCACCTCAAGCATAGTGTAATCTTGATGTTCCAATCACTCCCCCTCAAAATAAAGTATTCTTGAGTCTTCATTCTCTGATAGGTTGAATACATCCCATAGCTTTGAATCTACAAAGCTTAATTCCATCAAGTGCCTTTGTCATTATATCTACTACTTGCTTTTCAGTAGGAACAAACGAAATGTGAATCTCCTTTGCCATGAGCTTCTCTCTGATGAAGTGGTAATGAACCTCTATGTGTTTGGTTCTTGCATGGAAAATATTGTTTGCCTCTAGATGCATGGAACTTACATTATCTCCAAATATGTGAGGTTTGGAACTCACAAGTCCCAAATATGTATACAATGCCTTTAACCATATTGCCTCTTGAGTTGCTATGGTCAAACCTCTGTACTCTTCTTCAATTGAGGATAAAGAAATTTTTGGTTGCTTCTTGGAACTCCATGACACTAGATTTGAACCTACAAATGCTAAGTAACCAAAACTACTTCTTCTATCATCCTTTGCTCCTGCCCAATCTGCATCTGAAGAGATTTTGATATCCAAATCTGAAGAGTAAGGATAGAATATACCTTTGTTGATTGTACCTTTGAGATACTTAAGTACTCTCTTAGCTACATCCATGTGTGGTCTTCTTGGCAAGTGCATGAACTGACTAAGCACTCCCACACTATATGAGAAATTTTCGCCTGTACGAGTAGCATATGTCAAGCTACCTACCAAGCTTTGATGCTCTTTAATGTCTTCAATTTTCTCACCTTCATAAACACTAAGTTTATGATTCATCTCCAAAGGTGTACCTGTAGGTTTAGTATTCTCCATTTTGAACATAAGAACAAGATCCTGAATGTATCTTCTCTGAGTCAAATACATTCCTTCATGTGTGTATATCACCTGCATACCTAGGAAATATGTGAGATCACCTAGGTCACTAGTTTTGAACTCCTCTTGCATGTGTCTCTTGATCCTTTGGATGCCATTTAGATCATCACCTGTCACAATAATATCATCTACATATACACGTAGATAGATAAGCTCATCGTGATCCCTTTTGATGAATAGAGAATGATCTGATCTGCTAGGTTTGAACCCTTGATCTTGAAGATATGTAGCCAACCTATAATTCCAAGCTCTAGGAGTTTGTTTCAATCCATATAATGCTTTCTTAAGTCTACAAACATAAGATGGATGATTATGGTTTTCAAAACCTGGTGGTTGTGACATGCATACCTCTTCACTTATCCAACCATTTAAGAATGCATTTTTCACATCAAGTTGAAGGAGTCGTTAATTCCTTGCAGCAGCTACACTTATCAATGTTCTGATTGTAGTCATCTTTGCAACCGGTGAGAATGTTTCCTCATAGTCTATACCATGAGTTTGTGAGCATTCTTTGGCAACTAATCTTGCCTTGTACCTAAAAACTGATCCATCTGAATTTCTTTTAACTTTATATACCCATCTGCAATCAATTACCTTTTGATTCAGCAACATTGGACCCAAATCCCAATTGTCCATCTCCTTCAATGCATCTATTTCTTCTTTCATGAACTTCCAATTAGGGTTTCCCTTTTCCTCTTCATAGGTTGAGGGTTCCTTTGAAATAGAGTCTTTTGCCAAGTAGATTGAATGCTTCGTAACAAATGTGGAATCATATCCATACCTTTTTTGTTGTTTCTTCTCTCTTGCTGATCTTCTAGGTGCTTGTTTGGAGCATTCTCCAACCTCTTGCACCTTTGCTTTGCCTCTTGACTTCCATAGCTTGTAATCCTTTTCTCTTTCATCTTGGTCATTGTATGTATCACTTCTTGGATCCTTGACCTGTGTATCATGTTTGCTTCCTAATTGATGAGATTCAAAATCAAGATCATATGGTAGAGTTACCTTTTGTTTGTCCAAGTGTCCAACGAAAGGATCTGGAACCATCCCTTTTATCACTTCTCCAGGTGTTGAGAAAAAGTTATCCGATGTTCTCTATGTACCTACACTTAAAAGAAATTTGTTGTCAGTTTCTGCAATAACAGATCGTGGACTTGAAGTTCACTTCAATAAGAGTGGTGTAGAAAGCATGGATTCATCAGGTAATGTAGTAGGTAAAGACATAAGACGTGATAACTTGTATGAGTTAAGTGTCTTAACTGCTATAGAAGATAAAGATGTAAGCAGGTTATGGAACCAACAATTTGGGCATCTCAGATTTGCACTTTTGAAGGAGATGCAAAGAACAAGGATGATTGCTCATTTGCCTGCATTTTTAGAGTTGCAGGAACCTTGTGAAGCTTGTATGATGGGCAAGCAACAATGAAAGGCATTTCCAAGAGAGACCAGCAATCGATCTTAAGCTCCTCTAGAGTTGGTACATGCTGATCTCTGTGGTAAAATGTCTACACCTACTTTAGGATGATCTTTCTACTTTTTGCTATTAGTCGACGATTATAGTAGAAAGATATGGGTTTATTTCATTCGAGAGAAGGCTGATGCTTTTGAGAAGTTTAAAATGTGGCATAAGTATGTGGAAAAAAATTAGGAAGGAAACTGACAAAATTTAGAACAGATAGAGGAGGTAAATTCTTGTCAACAGAATTCAATAATTACTGTAAGGAGCATGGTGTGAAAAGGCAACATACCACAACTCATACACCTCAACAAAATGGTGTTGTTGAGCATAGGAACAAGACAGTAGTTGAAATGGCTCGTTGTATGTTAAAGGCTCAAGACATGCCCAATTCATTCTGGGCAGAAGTAGTCAATACCATCTACATCCTCAATCAAAGCTACACAAAAGCATTGAAGGGGATGACTCCTCAAGAAGCATATTCTGGTAAAAAGCCTTCAGTTTTGCATTTCAAAATTTTTGGTTGTTTTTGTTATGCACATATTCTTGATTCAACAAGATCAAAGTTGGATTCAAAAAGCAAAAAGTGTGTCTTCCTAGGATATAGTGAAGAGTCTAAAGCATACAGGTTGTGGGATCCTGAGGCAAGGAATATTTTTGTCAGCCGAGATGTGGTGTTTGATGAACGACCACACTTAGTAGAAGATAAAGGTAAATCTACTATCTGATCAAACTGAGAAATATCTCACCTTGTGCCTATCAAAAGACAGGTTAAAGTTGAGGAGGAGGAAACATCTGATGGATAAATTTACTCAATAAAAAGCCAACTAGTTGTAGTTGCACAGCGTAAGCCACTACCGAAGTGGGCACAATAGCTCTTTGATGATCACAATCCACATGTAGATGTACCGGAATCATCCTCAGGAGGATTACGAAGATCAAAGAGAATAGAGGAGCAAAGAAGAGCCTTAGAACACATTGTTAACATGGCTCTAATGGCAGATATCATGGGCTCGATAAAGGAACCTACCACCATTGAAGAAGCCCTTGATGATCCAGGTTGGAGAGTGGCAATGCAGTCTGAGTATGATAGTATACTAAAAAATGATACATGGGATCTAGTTGACTTGCCACCAAAGAAGAAGGTAATAGGTACTAAATGGATCTGGAAAGCTAAGTATAAAGAAGATGGAACATTAGAAAAGTATAAGGCAAGATTAGTTGCACAAGGTTTTTCATAGATCGAAGGATTTGATGTTCAAGAAACTTTTGCACCAACAGCACGCATGACAACTATTCAGACGGTACTTGCAGTAGCTACACAAAAGGCCTGGCCTATTTTCCAGATGGATGTCAAGTCTGCATTTTTGAATGCTCACCTCAAGGAGGAGGTATATGTATCTCAACCACTAGGTTTTGAGGTGCCCAATTCAGAAAATAAAGTTTGCAGGTTGAAGAAAGCATTGTATGGACTTAAGCAAGCTCCACAAGCTTGGTACCAATAGATAGACAAAATTTTCAAAAATATGGGTTTTGAAATTTTGATGCTAACTTGTAGGTAACGAAAAGGGATAGCAAGCTAGTTGTTGTCATTGTATATGTAGATGATTCGATCATTACAGGAGATCATCAGGAACTCATCAATCAAACTCGGATTTGGGAACTGAGTTTGAAATGACAGACCTAGGCCTACTCCATTTTTGTCTACGAATTGAAGTATGGCAAAGGAAGGATAGCATTTTCATCTCACAACAAAAATATGCCAAAGAAATTCTCAAGGCATTTGGAATGATGGACTTCAAACCAACTAGCACACCTATGGAGGTAAATCATAAGCTATCTATGGATGATGACATGCCTGATGTAGATGCTAAGAAGTATAGGAAGCTCGTTGGAAGTCTTATTTTTTTGTGCAACACTAGACCAGACATTTGCTATGTTGTTGGAGTGTTAAGCAGGTTTTCCAACAAACCTAAGGAGAGTCACTGGAATGTTGGAATGCGAATTCTAAGCTACATTGTAGGAACCTTAGATTTTGGTATTTTATATACAAGAGGTGATACACTTCAAGGATATTGTGATTCTGATTGGGCTAGAGATTATGATTCTAGAATCAGTTTCTAGATATTGTTTCTCACTTGGTACAGGAATATTTTCTTGGGTAAGTAGGAAGCAACCAACTCTTGCACTCTCCTCCATTGAAGCAGAGTACAAAGCAGCTTGTTTTGCTTCTTGTGAGGCAGTCTGATTAAGGAGAATTCTTGCAGATCTAGGCTTTCCATCAAATATGGGGACTATAATCAATTGTGCTAATCAAAGTTGTATGGCTATTGCAAAGAACCCAGTATTTCATGCTCGCACCAAGCATATAGAAGTACAATACCATTACTTTTGTGAGCTAATTGAAGATGAAATTGTGGAGCTAGAATATTGCCCAACAGAGGTAAATTGTGCTAACATATTCACTAAAGCACTTGGAAGAGAGCAAATCAACAGGCATCTTCAAGAGATGGGCATAGGACCAAGACCTACTTGATTTATCATTCGATAAACATTGAGGGGAGGTGTTAGTATATGATCAATGTCTACCGCTCATGATTGTATGCACATTTTGAAAGGCCCCCATTATGGGGGGAAGCCAAGCGTGCATTACCCAATTGATGGGAATCCCAACTTGCATGTTGGATGAAGGTCATATTGGACCATGTAAGGTATTGCAAGGAAAGGGAGTTATCATGGTCCCCAATTGTGGGGTCCAGGGTAGTGGTGAGTAGCCTCGACTGGGGGGTCCAAGGGGGCTAGCACGCTCCCTGGCTGGGGGGTCCCCGGGGGCTAGCGGGCCCCCTAGTGGGGGTCCGAGGGTAGTGTTAAATGCACTTTGCCGTCAGAGATGCGTTTAAGCTCTTTTTGGGTTCTTGGGAGTGGAAGGGGTCTGAATAATCAGAGGCCCTATACTTGATTTTCCCAATAAACCACTCACACCACAGTACCTTAATGTTTAAATCTCTGTTAATACAAATTAATATCCAGACTCTGGTTCGTTCTCTCACCGTATTACTATCTGTACTCAGACTATTGCTAGTTCTTCCACAACCTTACCGATTATGCTCTGGTTGATACGTTCTCATCACACAGCGTCGGAACTATTCATTACCGTAATACAGACTCACAAGTCTTACTTATTGGAACAGCATTAAACACAATTGAAGATAATCAAACAAAAGCAAAATAACACAGTACTACTCAGAATTCTCCAACATAACACAACGGAACTCCACAGAGCGTAATCACCCAGACAGACAGTCTAATGATTCTTCTGGTCGTCCCCGAAACGTCCTTTCATTGATTTATAAATGGATACAACTCTACGCAACGACCTTTCGGTTCGTGCGGAATATGAAAAGAAAAAGATTTACAATTGCCAATCCGACGGCTTACACTGGCACGCACGGTGGACTTGAACCTGCAGAGATACAAAATTTATAACTCTTCTACTATACCCTAAAGATACATTGTTCGGGCTAACTTAAATGCTCAGGAAATTTTCTGCTTGAGGCTATCCAGCATTTTCTTTAGAATGTCTGGTTCTACTAGTTGGGCATCACGGACAGAACTTAAAGAAATTACTTGGCTCATTAATATTTATGCCTGTGTCTGCAAAAACGCTTCCTGCAAGTAAAAGTCATTTGCCAGTGCTGCGTCATGACTCAATTTCATATCTGCAATTTGTTGATCTATTCATGATAAACGTTCTGCTTGAGCTCCAAGTTGCCTTTCTCTTCTCCCCAATTCTTGATTCTGAAATTGGATGTTGGATGGTCTGATAGTAAGCATCTTGCTCTCTTCTAATCGTTGGAACCTCTTTCTGGAGCTGAGCGGTTAACGTCATCTGTGTTTTAAGAGCATAATTTGATTCAAACATGGTTGCATTTGGGAACTGGAGCTCTGTATTGGTTTGCTTTAGTAAATTTGTCAGTTCCTGTCCTTTCTGCATGGCTTCATCCAACTGCACTCTAGTTTCTTCCAACAAGTTTCCCAATGCTATACGAGCATCTTCTTTATCCTTAACTAACTGCTGTAACTGAAGAATCACTGCATTAGAAGCACTTAATAACTCTTCCTTGGCTTGTATCTCTGCTAACGCAGCATCTCTCTGACTAATTAATGCTTCCTGTTCAGCAAGTCTGGCCTGGAGCTGTTGAATCTGTAGGTGTAGAGAATGATTTTCTGCTTTTACTGCATCCGCTTCTTCCTGAAGTGGATTAATATCTGCTTCAAGAACATCGACCTTATGCTGGAATCCTTGTCTGAGATTATCAGTAATCTCCTTCATCTGTTTTGGTAGTTGCTGCGACAATTGGATCAACATATGACCCATGGATGCTAGCTCAGTAATCATAGGTATTGAAGGAAACAGAAGAGGAGGATGTGGTTGAGATGAAGAAGCTGTCAAGAGTTGATGGGAAGAGGGTGGAGAATAGTTAGGTGAAGAAGAGGAAGAATCCGGTGTGTCAGGGACAATAGGTGGAATGGGGTCAATGGGTTTAATTGGAGGTATGGGTGGAGGAGTGGGTTGCAGTTTGTCAGCCACCAACAATTTTTTGGTAAGTTGCTGTGTAGTCACTTGAGGTTGGGCAACTGCAAAATCTACTGCCGCAATCAAAGCTGCCAAAACTTCTGCAACAATAACCTGCGTATCTTCTTGCACATCTTGTTGGGACTACTGCTGAGATTCTTCCTTAGAAGATGTGTCTTCAGAATCGACAGTAACACTTTGATCTCGTTGATGGTTTGGAGAAGACTGAGCGGACGAATCATGGTGAATCGAGGTGGCAGTGTCGTGGAAAATCTCTTCTTCATTTTTGTCTGCGTTATTTCCAGCGGCAGATCCTTGTACTTGACTGTCAGAAGAACTAATCCATATGCGTTTTCGGCGAAGGAGCTGGAAGATTTCTTCATCATCTTCTTCGTTGTCTTCAAGTATTTGAGCAGATTCCTCATGATATAAGATTGGAGCTCTTGGAGGTGGTTGTGCTGCTTGGAGTGCAGGAAAGAGAAATGTCAGTATGTGTGGAAGACGTGATCGTGGGAGATCACCTTTGTTAATGTGCTTAATGACCGTAACCCATTCACGGTGAACGTGCCGAAAATAGTAAGAAACAAAATTGACAGGCTCTCTAGCAGCCATATCAATCATCGAGTAGAATGGTCGAGAAATCCCATAAGTGCGTTTCTGTAAGTTGAGTATGGCTACTAAAAATTGAAGGGCAGTCCGTTCAGGATCAGGGCGACAGAGTATGGCATACTCATTCGAAGAGTGCCTGGGGAACAATTCATTCATAGTAGCAACCGGAAGGTTAGGACCATTCTGTCGTCCTTCTAGAGAGAGTCGAAAAGCGACAACAAATGACTGTTGGGTGATTACAACACGAGATGGGAAACACGTAATAGGCCAACTTTGCTCCGTAGCAGGTGTGGCCACAATAGCAGCGATGATTTGAGCATAGTATGGATGACACTCCATTGAATGCCAGGGCAATTCAGCGAAGTTGGACAAACCTCGGACACGCAAGAATTCACTCACGTCCGGAGGGATTCCATCACAGAAGGTAAAAAAATTTGCTAAAGCTTCCATGATCCGCACGCGAAATAGCACGAATACACAGGGATTACAGAGAGCACAAAACACACAGACACAATAGGGATTAACAGCGAAAAGAAGAATATTAAGTAGAAACTTGGCAACGGGAGGCGATCGAAAATACTAATCATCGTGTGGTGTTGAGATGATAACCTTCGTAACTATGGCGTGCATGCATGTGCAGAATCGATAATGCAGGGCGGTTGTTGATCATAATTAGATATCAAAACGAGGATATTTACAGGCTTATTTAATTAACACGCAAAAATAAAAAGAAAGCAAATAACACACGAAAAATCGGAGAATACGTCAGCGAGAACCAGGTGCTTGATGATACGAATGCAACTTTGAACCATTGATCACTTTAGGAAGAGGAATTCCGGTCAAAGTAGTCAACCGAAAAGTAGCTGGGCCCACTTGTTCACTAATTTGGTAAGAACCAAACCACCATAATTTGAATTTTCCAGCCGCACAATTTGATTTAGCATTATAAAATAACACAAGCTGTCCCACCAAAAAAACTGGAGTTTTTAGATATCTATCATGAGTACGAGCTTGCCGCAACTGAAATTCTTGAAGGGTCAGAAAAATTTCCCAGCGATGTTCATCCAAGTTTCTGAGTGCTTCCAACCGAAATGACAGAGAGTCTTCAGGTAACAATTTCTAAGAGACGGCCACACGTAAGCTTGGTACTACAAGTTCCATTGGTGCAATTGCCTCCAACCCATATGCAAGCTTGAAAGGAGTTAGTCCGGTTGCAACTTTGTATGTAGTCCGGTATGCCCATAATACTGTAGGTAATAACTGATACCATCTTTCTGGTGATTCCACAATCAATTTTCGAAGCATACTCAGCAAGGTCTTGTTGGTACTTTCAGCTAAGCCATTAGCACAAGGATAATACGATGAACTGAATTTATGCAAATTTAAATTTGACAAGTGTGTGTGAGCACTCACATTAAATTGTTAGCAAAGTGTGTGTCTTGATCTGTTACAAGTTCCAGAGGTAATCCATAACGTGGGAAAACATCCTTCATCAGACATTTTTCCACCGAAACAGCTGTGGCGGACCGTAAAGCCCAAGCCTCTGCCCATCTAGTAGCATAATCTGTACATGTCAGAATGTAGCGACTGTTGCTAAGGATTGCTGGAGGTGTGATTGGTCCAATAAAATCAAGACCCCATTTCTGAAAAGGTTCCAAAGGTAATACAGGTTGTAGAGGGAAGAAGTGGCGTTGTAAAGGTTGTCCAGATCGCTGGCAATTGTCACACTGCTGCACAAACTGAGATACATCTTTGTACATAGTAGGCCACCAGAGCCCACTTTGCAGAATTTTTCGGTGCGTTAAATCTGTTGCAAAATGTCCACTGGAAGGTATTGAATGTGCCAGAGCGATAACCGAGCTTACTTCATGTGGAGGAATACAACGAAGTAAGATCCCAGTGTGATCCATATAATACAATTGTCCGGCAATCAACCGAAATCTGCGACTGTAAACTACAATTTTCCGACGCATAGCAAGAGAAGTTTGAGGAGGAAGACATCCATCAGTAAGAAAGGTTAATAATTGATCATAGTAGGTAGGTGTTACAGGAGGTTCTACAGATTCATCACTAGTTTTCTCAGTAACATAAATTGCCAGTGTGGTGTCATCAACACCCACCGGAGCTTCACCGGAATCTAATCGAGAGAGAAAATCTGCTAATGCATGTGCAGTGCCGGGTCGATGAATCACTTCATAATCGAATTCTTGTAATAATAGAATCCATTGTGCCAAGCGACCACCTAAATGCTGCTACCGGACCAGATACACCAGCGCAGCATGGTCTACATGAAAGATGAATTTTCGGCCTAGCAAATAATGCCGAAATTTCTTTATAGAATACACCAAACCAAGACATTCTCTTTCAGTCACTGAATAATTCTTTTCAACCAGAGCAAGTCGTCGACTTGCATAATATACAGGCCTGAACCACTTATCAAATTGTTGCATTAAAACACTTCCAATTGCGATATCTGAGGCATCAACGAAGACGTGGAACGGGCGTTCCCAATCAGGAGGTTGTAAAATTGGAACCTGCGTTAATAATCCTTTTAGACGATCAAATGCAGTTTGACATTCCGGAGTCCAATCAAACTGCGGAGGAGTACTAGTTATTAGCCGATTTAGGGGTATTGCCAAATGGGAATGTTGTATATTATTGAACAATACATTGCTAAAGTGTTATATTATTAATATATTAATATGTTTTTGATGTTTTTGATATAGCAGCTGAAGGTTCGTGAGGAGCGTGCAAGGCGTGAAAGGGCGGACATCAATAATCCAAATAATTATTATTTATTGTGTAAATAAACTTGCGTAGAAGGTTCTATTGTTAGAAAAGTAATGGTTAGAATAAGGGTCGTTGTAGACCACAGTTTCTGTTATTGAAAGCAATGGCTTTCTGTAAAAATTATCAACTTTTAGTTTCACGCCTGCTTTTCGAAGCCGCCCTCTTGTAACCACTCTTTTCGACGTAATCAAAAGTCCTATAAATACATGCACTCTGTGGACTGTCGAAACAGAGTGCATGGGGGGAGATTGCACCCAATATTGCGTTCTGTCTCGTCTCTTGTTGCGTCTATTCTCTGTGTGTTTTTTGTGCCCATAATCTCTGTATGCGCGTGAGCAAGATCCTGACAACAATGGTATCAGAGCTCTGCACGCGTCAATACAGAGGGTTCTGTTCTCTGTTCTCTGTTCGCGATTCCGATTCCATCTCCGTCTCCGTCTCCGTCTTCGGTTTCGGTTTCGGCTTCTGTTTCTGTTCCAGAACCAGAACCTACGTTTTCACCTACGTTTACTCCTTCGGCTTACTCCCAGGGCGTCGACTAAGGCAAAGAACTTAGGTAACTTAGGCAATACATTGGCACCCAAGGCTCCCTTGGCGACCGTTGGCAGCCGTTGGCTACGCGCGAGGCAATTTTAATTTTTGAGTGGTAATAGAGAGGTTTAGAGTCCCTAAGGTAGGAGGATTTGAACCCACAACCTCCTACTTTCAAGGGAAGTACTTTGACCACTCCACCATCTCTTGGAGTTGTACTCAAATTCTCTTTCTTTGGTACTTGTGCAAGGCGCTCGCGGCAATTTCAAGGATGGACTCAACAAAGAATTCAGTGTAACTTTCAATCCGTAGGTCGGATTGAGGTGTGTAATATACCGTTGGAAAGCTCTCGGAACGAAATTTCCAATGAGCTAGCTTGCAAGGGTGAAATCCTTGGTCATATTTGGGTGGCACTTGATTGAGTGTTCAAGATACCAAGCAAGGTTGAGAACACGGGATCGAGACACCAAGGTTGCAAACAAGAAGGTTCAAGTCACCAAGGGTGAGAGCAAGGGTCCAAGAGCACCATGGAGAATCACAGTAATTCACCTTTACCTGGAGTCTCATTCGAGCAAGAGTTAGAGATTATGAACCAAGAACTTCACGCACTTCAACAAACCATACAAGGACGTTATGCTATGCTTCAATTCGACGGACGAAAAGATGGCTGCTTTGTCTTATCATGGCTATCCCTATTCAACGACTTCTTTTCCGATGGGTTATATTTAGAAAATCAGAAAATTGAGTTTGCCACCAATTATTTGGTAGGACGAGCGCAGTTATGGTGGAATGATCTTTCTCGTCGTGCAGATTGTCCACGCACCTGGAAGGCTTTTCAAGAAGAGTTTAAAGATTCATTCTTACCTTTACAGTTTACCTTACCTGTTTGATAATTGTGATGTATTTACATATTGAATTTAGTCTATATGAGCATATTACCTTTAATTTTTGAGATTTTGTTTTACTGCTATGGAAAGATATCTCCGATCTCTTTATAGAGTAGCTATCACATATCTTTTGAGCTTCTCTTCCAAGATCAAAAGAATTTGGACTTTACCCATTCATCCTAAAGGCATATTGTCCTGCTATTATGATAAAGGGGTGGATCATCTTCAGCACCTGCACACATCGGCAAATTACTTTGTAACCATCCAGATACGTTTCTTGTCAATTTATATGCATAGTTGTCTTCTTTTTGCATCCACTTACATTTTGGACATGCATGTTTTGCATCGTACATGGAATATATGCATCGTTTAAACATGGTTTGTCTTGTATGGTACATGAATTCTTATTGCAGGGACATGTATGTATTTTATTGCAGGTTAGCGAGGAGGAAAAAAAAATACATATGTCAAGGTGTGTAATCCCCTTTTGGTCTCTTTATGTATCATGGAAATTGTTTGTCGGAAATTTTCCGGTTTTCAAAATCACGCCGTTATGCTGCCAAAATTTTTACAAAATTCATATGCACATGCATTCAAGTATAAATTCCTGATTAGAAAATTCATTATTATTTTATCATATCCAGATATTCATTTTTGTCATCACTTTTGGATTACATTTTTTTACTTAATTTCTGCATATCATACACAAACACATTAATGTAACAGCTCCATGAACATTTCCATGCATGTATTTTTACATGGCACATGCCTATTTTCTTTAGTCAGTGATGAAACATGTGACTGGCCATCCATGTTTATTATTTTATCACCTGAGGTCAGTTGCTTGTTCAACTGAGGGGCATGTTATACCTTATGGAAAATGTTGAACAATGCATTGTTGGATTGCAATAGGGAATATGTTGGCCAATGCATTGTTGGATTGAAATATGGAATAGCCAATGCATTGTTGAATTGTAACATGGAATATGTTAGCCAATGCATTGTTGGATTGTAACATGAAATATGTTGGCCAATGCATTGTTGGATTGTAACAGTAATATGGACTATGTTGAACACGGCATTATAATTGTTAGAGTGTTGAATGATTTTATCAACTGAGGTCAGTTGCTTGTCAACTGGGAGGCATGTTGTATATTATTGAACAATACATTGCTAAAGTGTTATATTATTAATATATTAATATGTTTTTGATGTTTTTGATATAGCAGCTGAAGGTTCGTGAGGAGCGTGCAAGGCGTGAAAGGGCGGACATCAATAATCCGAATAATTATTATTTATTGTGTAAATAAACTTGCGTAGAAGGTTCTATTGTTAGAAAAGTAATGGTTAGAATAAGGGTCGTTGTAGACCATAATTTCTGTTATTGAAAGCAATGGCTTTCTGTAAAAGTTATCAACTTTTAGTTTCACGCCTGCTTTTCGAAGCCGCCCTCTTGTAACCACTCTTTTCGACGTAATCAAAAGTCCTATAAATGCATGCACTCTGTGGACTGTCGAAACAGAGTGCATGGGGGGAGATTGCACCCAATATTGCGTTCTGTCTCGTCTCTTGTTGCGTCTATTCTCTGTGTGTTTTCTGTGCCCGTAATCTCTGTATGCGCGTGAGCAAGATCCTGATAACAGGGAAAGCCATCGTAAATGTCGACCATGCCACCTAACTTGACCCATGAAGCGCATCACTTCTTTCGGCGTAGTAGGCACAGGTGCTTCTAACACGGCTGCAACTTTGTCTGGATCAACTTGTATGCCCTATGTAGATACAATATGGCCAAGGAGCTTACCAAAAGAAACTGCAAAGATAGATTTGGTGGGGTTCAGGCAGAGTCCGTATTCACGACATTTCTCAAAGCAACACTGTAAATGATACAGGTGTGCTACCATCTTACCGAATAAAGAGAAGTCATCTAGATATACTTGCATAAAAGAAGTGAGGGGTGAGAAGATTTCCTGCATACAACGTTGAAAAGTGCTAGGAGCATTTCTTAATCGAAACCACATGATTATACAAGCAAAAACACCCCAATTCGTAATAAATGTTGTTTTTGGTATATCTTGCTCAGCCATTCTGACCTAGTTATAACCACTATAACCATCGAGAAATGAATACATCTCATGCCCAGCTACTCTATCCAGCATTGTGTCAAGGAATGGAAGAGGAAATGGATCAGGTACGGTGGCTGCATTCAATTTTCGGTAATCTACACATATTCGGAGCTGCTTGTTTTTCTTTGGTACGATCACGATCGAGGAGATCCATTCAGCGTGCTCAATGGGTACAACGAATCCTACCTTAAATAGGCGATCAAGTTCTGCTTTGACCTGTGCTGCATAGTTGGGATTCATTCGGTAACTGGGTTGTTTAATGGGCTTCGCCTCAGGTTTGAGCACGGCCCGATGTTGATAGATTCAAGGATCTAGACCTTTCATATCACGATAGTCCCATGCAAAAACATCAGAGAACTCACGAAGAAGCTGGATCAAATCTGCTTGAAACGCCTTAGACAATCCTTCCTTTATCTTGACAGGTCGCAGATTTACTTCATCTCCCAAATTATAGGTGATTAACTGATCTTCGGGAACATAGAATTGACGAGGTTTCCCTGGATCGTCAGCTGACTATAAAAGTTTTTTTTAGAGCGGCTTCATCCATAGCAACAGTATCTTCTGTCTCCACTTCTTCGGTCACAGGCACCACCGTATAGGCTACTGGACTCTAGTTGTCTACAACAGATTGCAGATCTACAGTACCTAAGGAAATCAGATCTTCATTGTTCTTCAGAAACGCTTCTTCTTCATCGTCAGATAAACCATTCAACATGTGGACCGACTCTGCTACATATGGTCTGGCATGAAGTTCACAAGGCTGAATGGCATCCAGTTTAACAACATATTTATGGTGATTATCCTTAAAAGTCAATTCCTGTGCGGACCAATCCTGTATGACTTTAGCCTGTTTTAACCAGGGTCGTCTGAAAAGAAGATTATAGTCAAGACTAGACTCCGGTAGCTCTAAGACTACAAAAGTCATCTTAAACATTGTACCCTACAACGTTATTGTACGAGTCCTACCGGATGGACTCGAGATTGATCTGCCATTTTGACGAAAAATTAAACAGGCTCGATTTGCGTCCATCCCAACTTCTTACAAAGCACTGCAGTGGCGATGTTTACACCAGATCCACCATCAATTAGTACTTGAGTAATCTTGTTATTTTTGTACCATATCGTAATTAAGGGGACCGAATGATCCATCGTAGAATCAGCTTCCGGTTGTACCGTTGCCGTCATTGGAATGCAGGAAGACCCAGGACTGAGCTATTGCTCGAATTGCTGCCAAACTCCTGGCACTAATGCAAGTAATTGTCCAAGAGGGAGAGTAATGGATGCCTTAGATAAAATTTCCCATGCCTGATCTACTTGAATTGTACTTTTCACCGATTTTGAAGATGATGCGCCTGTTACTGGGGTAGAATCTCGTTCCTGCGATCCTTCCTTTGGCAGCAGAACTTGGGTCATCGGAATTGGATCTGCGAACACTGTAGGCTCTTTGGTGGTCCATTGGCTAGCTTTGTTATACATTCTCTACTGTTCATGGATGCCAGGTTCAAACACTTATGCTGCTGGTTGTAACTGCTTACCAGATCTTGTTTGAATCACTGCTGCTTGAGTTTCCACTGGTGAGATATAGACCATGTTGGTCATCGGGTTCTGACGCTCTTTCTTTCTTTGATCAAATTCAGCTGCATCCTTACAGAATCTTTGGATGTGCCCAAGCTCACCACAAAAATGGCATCGAGGTGGTGACAAGGAAGTACCTTCTTGTGATGTTCCTGTTTGCCAATGATTTGTATTGTAATTTGTATTCCGCTGTCCTCGATAATTCCTGTATCCTTGCTGCTGATTGTTTCTCATTTGAGGTGGAATATAATGGGTGGCCGGCTGTCCTGGTTCTTGTATAATGGCATTTAGAGTTGTTGGTCCCTGCACTTTGGCATTATACGCATAATTTTCGGTGGAATGTCTGGTGGTATTGCAGATAGCGCAATACATCTGATTAAGGGCACAAGTGGCACTGGTATGCCCTGGATTCTTGCACTTGGTGTAGTACATCTGTCTAGCCGGATCCTCTGCAACAGATTTACTGGATTTCAACCACTCCAGGTCTTCGGTAAAGCCTCCAACCTTATGCTCGAGCTGCAAGGCCATTGCAATAACTGCATCTAGTGTCATAGCTCCCACACAATGGATGATCATAATCTGTTTGAGTTGCGGAGTCAAACCATTAATAAACCACTGAGTGATGACATCATTCGGCAGGTTGGCATGGGCCGGCGGTAGTTGTCTCAAATGAGTTCTAAACAGGGTGGCATATTCCTGCACTGTTTGGTGCAGCTTCTGTCTATTGTTCTGCAAGTAATCGAAAATTTCGGCAGGGCTCTTCTTCAATCGGAATCTTTGCAAAAACGCATCCCTTACCACTTCATAGGTGCCGAAATGGTTGATATCATACTCTGTAAGCCACCTCGCTGCTTCATTAACTAATGTTGACTGGAATACTATGGCCTTGTATGCCGGATCAGGTGGATGGTTTAGCACTGCATAACTTATTTCAAAGGTGTGTACATGAGCATCAGGATCGTCACCTGGAAATCCACCGGATTTGGTGTATGTTACCTTTGTTGGAACAGGTCGAAGTGGAAGGGGCGGTTGCTATTGCTGCTGTTGCTGTTGCTGTTGTTGTTGCTGTTGCTACTGTTGCTATTGCTGTTGCTGTTGCTGTTGTTGTCCACTCATGGTGCTAGTGGCGGTATTGTTACTATTTCTTGAGTTTTGAGGATGTGTTTCCGGTCCTTTAGAGTCTGTATGATCAGACTGCTCACCTTCCGGTTCGAAAATAGCGCTCAACCTCTTACGAATTTCTAATTCGAATAGCCTATCCTCTTCTGTGGTATCAAACGTAGGCAAGCTTAACCCGAACAGTGGTGTCTGGAATGAAGATTCACTAGGAAATATCACACTGTCACCGGAAACTTGTAAATTCTCTGCAACTGGGACCGAACTGCCACGGGAATTAGTGGAACTTTCCACAAACCAGGGTATTCTTTCACCTTCAATGACCTCTCTGGGCAAGACACCTCTATCCTCAGACGGGTTCGAATCCTGACCAGACGGTGTCAGATCAACTACACACTGCGTTCCTGTAGACTCCGAAGTTACTATATCTTCTGCAGACTGTGCCGAAATTACACCGGAATCTACCGGAATTGCATTATGTTCCACCGGAATGCTACCGGAATCACTACTAACGTGCTTCGCTTCTTCGACGACCGGACCTAACCGATCTGTGCTTCTACCTCCTGAGGGTGTCCTTAACAAATTTGGTACCGCCCAAGGCTATCGGTCTCGCCTATCCTTCGGATACGACTCGCCGGATCGAGTAACCGGCATATATCACCTTTACAACACTTACGTACTACTCCACCTTACTGTTGATTCACAATCTATGGTCACCTTCCCACAATCAATTTGTAACACTCTATTGCCACCTTCCCACAATCACTTTGCAACACTCTGTTGCCACCTTCCCACAGACGGCACTAGTGTTAAATGCGCTTTGCCATCAGAGACGCGTTTAAGCTCTTTTCGGGTTCTTAGGAGTGGAAGAGGTCTGAATAATCAGAGGCCCTATACTTGATTTTCCCAATTAACCACTCACACCACAGTACCTTAATGTTTAAATCTACGTTAATACAAATTAATCTTGAGACTCTGGTTCATTCTCTCACTGTATTACTATCTGTACTCAGACTATTGCTATTTCTTCCACAACCTTATTGATTATGCTCTGGTTGATACATTCTCATCACACAGCGCCGGAACTATTCATTACCGTAATACAGACTCACAAGTCTTACTTACTGGAACAACATTAAACACAATTGAAGATAATCAAACAAAAGTGAAATAACATAGTACTACTCAGAATTCTCCAACATAACACAACGGAACTCCACAGAGCGTAATCACCCAGACAGACAGTCTGGCGATTCTTGTGGTCGTCCCCGAAGCGTCCTTTCATTGATTCATAAATGGATACAACTCTACGCAACGACCTTTCGGTTCGTGCGGAATATGAAAAGAAAAAGATTTACAATTGCCAATCCGGCAGCTTACAGTAGTTCCATGTGTGTGACGGTAAAGGGAATATTCCATGGAATATTCCTTGTTGTAGTTAGAAATCATTTATATTTGTTAGGTTGGTTCAATTGGCCAAAGCTGTGTACGGCAATTATGCGGGCGGTGGCTGCCCAGGCTCTACCACCCATGTATTGTCATCCATGGAAGGCCACCCATGATCCTATATATACATGACTTCTGCACTACCTGAGACATCAAATTGAGCCAGCATACCTCTACCTTGTATCTCCCTATCTAGAGTTGTATAGATCACCATTTAAGCTCTACCTTGAGAGCGCATGGGTGGACAACACCATCATCTTTGTACTTGCTGTTAGTAGAAAATTGTTGAGATTCTCCTATATCTGTTATCTTCTTTGTTACTCCTCCTCTGTTATATTGCATAACTATTGTCTTACAATTTGGGCTATCTCTTTATACTTCTACATGTTTAAAGCTCAAGGCTTTTACAATGGTAAAAGCTCCATGAAAAATCTTATTCTTTCGATGCGATAGCCTTTGATGTAGATCAAATCCACCTCAAGCATAGTGTAAGCTTGATGTTCCAACAATCCTCAGGGGCAATGGCGACTTGAATATAGCCTGAGAATCTGTCAAGAAAGCTATATACTTCCTTGCCTACGATTCTTTCCCACAGGTGTTTTGTAATAGGTAAAGGGTAACTGTCCCTAATGGTAGCAACATTGACTTTCTTTAAGTTAATACACACTCTCAGCTTACTATTCTTCTTAGGCACAACTATGATGGGTGACACCCGGTGTGTTTTATTTCATAGATGAATCCAGCTTCTATGAGTCTATCTATTTCTTCCTTGATCTTACATGCGTAATTGTCATTATACGTATAGGAATTTTGCTTGGGTTTAGCCTCGACAATCATGGGTATCCTATGGGAACATATATCTTGATCTACCCCTTTCAAGTCCTTGTAACTCCATGCAAACACATCACTATACCTTTTTAGTACAACAATCAAACTTCCATCCTCTTCATCAATCAAATCATGTCCTATGTACGTGCATCATTCTTCTCCACCCTCAATTGCTAGTACAAATTTATTTGTGGTCTCCTTATTATCATAAGCTTCTCCCAAATTTTTGTCTCTCTTCGTCATTATTATCATGATTTTTCGTTCTTCCATTGCATATTTTCTAAAATTTTCTGGCACTTCCATCAATGGTTCTTCTTTCCCTGGTTTCACATTGTTTTCCTTCATGCTCTTTTGATTTCATTGTCTAGAACTTGAGTTTTCCTTTTCCTTCCTAGGGGCGGTGAGATCTAGGGTCATGGTTTCTACCCAACCTAAAAATTCCTCTTTCAATGAGCAATCGGGTCTATCCGAGTCTACTTCCCATTCTTCCTCATTCACTCACTTACTCCTTTCGGAGATATCACCTTCAAGTTTATCCCCTTCTATTTCTTCCCCTACAAGGTTTACAGTGAAGATGGATATATCATAGCCATCTTCATCATAAGGGGGGTCCATTGTTCTTCATTAATTGCTATATCCATAGTTGCAAGAATTTTTGCCCAGCCATAGGGTTCAAATTCCTCATTTGAGAACACCACTCGCACATACGCTGGGTCCTCAATGGGTCCAGAGCTATGTCCTAGTTTTGACATTCTTGCCGTCGCTCGCTCCTCTTCCTTTGTTGCAATTTTACACATCCAAACATGTGTATCCTCATGCAGCCATGATGGATCTGATGTTAAGGAATGTACCGATTCTTTCTCATCTTCGTTCCTATGTACAATATTCCATTGCAAGGGTGGTACATCCCTATGTGAAAGAGTTGGTTCCCCAATCTTGTACCACTTGTAATTGTCACATGAAAGGTCTACTTAAAAGCATCTCATATGCTTGATTCTTTCCAAAATCACATATCGCAAAGGTGCGATCAAATTCTACTCCGCAAGTGGACAAGTTAATGCCTTCCAATAGTCCTAAGGGCCTTTATATGTTCATCTGCCATTTGCAGCTTCATAGGTCTAAGGGATGGTTTCCCCCAACGCTTCCACAAAGAAGTGGTTGCGATAGCTACTCCTGCACCCATGTCTAGGATGGCTTTGGTAGTATAACCTTTATAAGTAATAGGCAAATAAGTGTTACCTTCCTCTCCTTCACTCGCATCTCCCACTTTGTCTAGGGGTATTTCAGGTAACTTTCCTCGTACACTTGGTCTAGAAGAAGTTGTAGCTATCTCTGGGAACTGATTTGCTACATGTTTCCATAGTTCTGGTTTGATCTTCAATAGCTCTTCCAGAGTCAAATGACATTGAACTTTGGTGTTCCTAATGGCCTTTGTGTTCTTAGGAAGAACTAAGTTCTCTCCCCATACTAGAATAGTGGGGGCTTTCACCTGAATTAATCAGTCTTCCCAAGGTCCCGTGACGTGAGGTAATTCTTGCAAAGAGTTAGATTCAAAACTAGTATGCTCATTGGCCAATCATCTGCTTGATCTCCATGAATAGATGGGATATCCATAGGGATCTGTTCTCCCCAGTCATCAATCTCCGGTGTAGGTGGTCGTGATTCTTGTTCCTGCCTCCATCTTTCTTCTTGAATCTCTCTGAAGATGGCATACGAGTCCATGTAACCAGTTTGATGATTTTTTAAGTCTGACCTAGCCCTTTGGAATAGAGTTTTCTTCAAGGGTTCCTCTGAGCTAGTTTGTGTGCTAGAGTTGACTTTTGTTGTGTTAGATGCTATTTGCCCTAATTTTTCTAGTAATCCTTGGAAATGTAGCTCACGCCTAGCCATAACTTCCCAATTGAGGTATTGTGATGCCTCAAACATTTCCTGGGCTAGCTCGATCATTTTCATGCATAGTTTGGTTTCTCTATTTCTAAGTTGGCTCTAGGGTAGTTCTTGCTAGATTCTCCTACCTGTGGTGCTTCTTGTATCCTAGCTTGATAAGCTTTGAGCATTATGTTAAGGTTTTCTTGGGTGGGATCTCCTAGTACTGATCCTGGTTTCGAGCTCATCACCCGTGGTTGAGCCTCCTATGATGCCATTTCTAGGATTTTAGCTATGGTTTCCCTTAGGTTTTCCTCTAACGCGTTGATCTTTTTGCTCCATTTTCTCTTATGTTGCTCTCATGAATCTTTTGAGGTTCTTGTTTTCTTTCCTATTGATTCTCCTACATCGTTGGCTTTAGCCATTCTTCCATAGGTTTTTGGTTGCATCTGCCTTTGTGCTTGGGCTCTAATTACCACATGAATCGGTATATATTGGGGTATGGAAACTTCGATGTGTTGCACAATTCCTATCACATTGATGGGGGTCACTTTCATGGAGGTATTAGTGGGGTTCTTAGGAAAATCTCTTATAAAGTGATCCTTCCCACATTCGGGACAAAAGCCTTGAATATTGAAATATTGTGATTGCACTGCAGTTGTGGCATGTGGACAATCACATATGAAGTGGTCTCCTTGGCATTTAAAGCATGGTCCTTTGGGGTCTAGGGTCTTATTTTTCTAGACTATGGTCTCAGGTTGGGGTTTGTATACATGACCTGAGCGTAATCCGGTTCCCAATTTCGCTCATACACAGGATTCTCATAGTATGGGTCTAAGTTTTCTAGTGACTTCGTGTAGTAGGCTGGTGGGCTATCTACATGAGTGGAGTCAAGAATATTTGCATTAGGATCATTGTCTGTGATCAAAGGGGTTGCGGGTACTAATGCCATATTTGAATTCTCCTCTGGTGTGGCATACTTCACAGAAACCACATTAGCAGGGGATGGAGGTTGTTGTCCTAGGATAGGTTGAGATCTAGGCTGTGCTTGATACGAAACTTGATAATGAGGGGGGGCACGATAGTATTGCTATGGCTTGTACTACCCTTGGTATCTACCTGGCTGATATTGCTGAGAGTAACCCTTCCTAACGACCTGTTTATTATATGGGCAATCTTGAGCCGTGTGGTTATTGTATCTATGCTCTATGGTACAGTACACTCTATTGGCGCTTCCTATGGGTTGCATTGCGTGTGGGCACATATTTGTCATATGGTCACCTCCGTAAGTGTAACACTTTTGAGGGGGTGTTAATTTGATGTCAGGTTTACGAGAGACTCCCAATGATTTGGCCACTTGTTCCGCAAGGTCCTCTATTGAATTGGAACATCTGGATGAGGTCTCTGTAGTACTATTCGAATCTTTGTGAGCCTTGGGAAGTTCTAGCTCTTCTCCTAAGTTATCTTGTATGTCCACACAGATACGTAAACATTGATCCAAGGTTCTTGGTTCCTTCAGGAATACATATGACCTCAGCTTAGCACTCAATAGGCCCTCTATGAACAAAGCTATCAAATTGGCTTGAGTGGGTACTTCTAGTGGGGGGCATCTCTCTATGTAATGTCTGAATCTTCGACTGGCCATCCTCACTATCTCTTATAGTGTGTGTGTATTAATGAAGACGTGTTGTGTCTGATTCCACTCTTGGAAAAGTTCGTAATGAAGGACTCCATCATGTGGTGGATGTCCCTAAATTGGTGCTAGTGCAATGGTCAAAACCAATCCAACGCATCACCCTTTAGAGTGAGTTTAAAGGCATTAAACATGTATTCGACATGTTCAACCTGTAACACTTGTTTGAATTTTGCTACATGCTCGTAGGGATCTCTAGATTCGTCAAAGCAATTCTTCATAGCCTTTACTAGTTGAGTAGGCCTTAAAGTTCTAGGGTGTTCTCTACGTCTAGGTAGGGGAAAATCGTCCCCACCCCTGAGAACTCTATGATCCTTAATCAGTTCTCTTTCAACCCTCCCACCTTCGGTAGGGGCACTTTTCCTTCTTGTACGATGGGTGAAACTACTCTGTGATCCTTCCTTGCTCTTCTCTCTATGTCCTTGAGATGAGCCGATACCCAAAGTCTCCTTAGACACCTGAGATCTTATTGGTGGAAAAACTAATTCTCCTCCCTATGTATACGCATGACACCATGTTTTGTGACCTTATACACTCATTCTGAGGTGTCATCTAAGTATACTAATTTCCTTGGAACCTCTAGGTCCTTTAGTTCATAAACCATGTTTACTCCTCTAGCAGTATGGCTCTGGCCTATATCTCCAAAAAGCTTCATCGGTCTCTTTATTTCAAAACAGTTCTATGCTCCTACTGTCCTAGGGCATCCACTTAGGATTTAACACTCTCGTTAGTAGATATTTTCCTCTAGGCATTCTAGGTTCTTCGATTTGTTTCCCTTGTCCTTCCACACCTAGGTCTGCAGTTTCTACCATCTCACCTAGTTCATTTGTTGAGTCGGCCTTAATTGTGATGATGTACATGGTCCCTTCTTTGTCTATGTAAGCCTCATTTTCAAACTTCACGGCTAGATGTTCTAATCCCATAGGTTGATCAGGGTTATGTAATTGAATTACTGACCTACAAAGGCCATCTTCATATACCCGGGCACCCAATCTATTCATGCGGATGTACTCCAACTGAGTCTTGTAGGGTCCCTCTGTCCTCTCTACATGGGCTATACTAAGCGAAACCCCTGGTCTCCCTATGTTGAAAGAAATATTTGAGTCACTCGTGTCTGAACTTTTCGTGTAAATCACAAGCCTACACATTTGGCTTGAAAGATATCTTGAAGATCCTACATATGTGAAGAAGCATAGGAACCATTGCTAGTGGTTTATTACCACTTTATCTCTTTGTAAAAGTCAAATTGACTTGGAATCTTTTGTAATCACCTACCAAAAGGATTCGTGGAAAAGTTAGCTCTTTGATTGAAGGAATATCTCCTAGGATATAGGAGCTTGATCATAGGGAGCCAAAAGTTTGAATTTTGAATTCACATTTTTACTCATTCCTTATAAAAATGGACATGGAAAAGTCACGGGTAGAACTCATCACCCCCGAGCTTCTCATCAGTGATTCTGAGTGTTTGTGAGGCCTACATTCTAGCCCAAACCCATCTACACCATTAGGCAATGATTTTCATGCCAATGGATTTGTATACAAGTGTTCATTAATATATACATTCAGAGTGTTCATTTCTGAGTTCTCTGTCATACTACTCAAAAGTCTGTCAACTTATGAAGTGCATATCTCGGTCAATTCTTCACCAAATTCAGTGATTCAAATCTTGTTGGATTCAACTTGAAGTTATCTACATGCTGCTAAAGTTTGAAGAGATTCTATTCAGCCATTTCAGAGAAATCTATGTCGAGGTGATCACTGGTCAATATCTGCTATGGTCCTAAAAAATATGCGGTATAGCTTAACTTGCTAAATTGATTTCTCTTAGCATAGTTTATCTTTTTACATCATTCCCCTTGGAATAGTTAGCTTACTAAGTTAATTAGATACCCCTAAAAGGAATTTTTCCAATTCCTACTGTGTTGGTCATACTGAGCAAAATACCCAACAGGTGTCAAGACATAAATAGAAGTGTCAAGACATAAATAGAAGGTTGTCTTGAGTTTGTGAGTTTCAAAGTTATCTATTTTGGTTCAATCATTGCACACATCACTTCCAAACTACATTGGGCATTTTATGGTGTCATTGGAAAGCTAAGGAGGTCGAATTATCAAGTCTGAAGCAAAAGAGGGTTGGTACAAGCAGGTTTTAGCAGTACCTACTCAGTCTCTTGGAGCATCCATCCATCTTTCCCAACAGTGGTATCAGAGCAAACTAAGGTAAAATGGGAGATGGTTTTCCTTCATTTATTGATAAATTGGACAGGAACAACTATCAAGCATGGTATCTAAGGATGAAGACCTACTTACAAGGAAGGAGTATCTATGGATACATCTCAGGAGATGAGGAATTGCCCTCATTCAAAATAAGAGGATTACCAACCAAGGAAGAACATGAAAAGCTCAACACATGGTGTGCTAAGGATGCATTGGCAAGGTCTTATTTACTCAACTCCATCTCTGACTTTCTTTTGCCACATATTAGAAATTGTAAGACATCCCAAGAGACTTTGGAAACCTTGTCATCATATTTTTCTTCAAATACAAGGGCTAGGAAAAATCAGTTGTGGATTGAATTCACAACATTAAGGAAGCAACCTAAGCAAGCTGTTTCAGAATTTGTGACCAAGATTAAAGATGTAGCAGATCAGTTAGCAAGCATAGGAGAAGAGATTGAAGAAGAGTAGATTGTAAGGCAAGTGGTCAATGGGATCAAAGCTGATGACAAATGGGAAAGCTTCACCACTGCCATGGACCTTTACATGGATATGCAAATACCAGATCTCACAACCCTCATGGGACAAATACTCACAGTCTAGAGGTAGATTCAACCATCACCAAGGCTACAACAACAACTACAACCAAAATTACAACAATAATTACAATGGAAACTACCAAGGAGGATTCAAATCCAGAAAGGACTACAACAACTACAGAGAGGAGCAGGATGACTCTCTTCTGATCATGAACATGACTTCAAAATTAGGTACAAATGATGACCACTTAGTCTACATTGACTCAAGGTGCTCAAATCATGTGGCTGGCAATGTAGCACTACTCTCTGATCTTGAGGAACCAAAAGGTAAGCATCAAGTCCAAACAGGTGATGACACCAAGCATTCAGTAGTTAAAGTTGGAAATGTTAAGACTTGTGATGGAAATTAGAATTTGTTGAGCAGGGTACTCTATGTACCAACCTTTACCAAAAAATTGATGAGTGTTGGACAAATTGTGGAGAAAGGTTTGTAGGTTAGATTCAACCAATATGGAGCATTTATGGAAGATCCAAGGCATGGGTTCAAGAGGATTGCTAAAGGAGAAAAATCAGGTAGACTTTTCACTTTTGAGTTAGAAGACACAAAGAATATTGCACTATACAGTTATAAAGATCAAACACTTTCAGAGCTTGAGATTTGGCACAAAAGATTAGGGCATATAGGAGAAAGAACTTTGAAGCAAATATGCAGGGACCGATGTGTGCTTGGAATACCTAATGTATCCAAGCAACATATGATTTACAAGTGTGGTGCATGCAAACGTTACCCTTCTGAAGGAAAGGCTACATGCATGAAGACTACCTAGAGCTTGTCCACAAAGATGTATGGGGACCAAGCAAGGACCCCTCAGTCTCAGGTTCAAGGTACTATGTATCTTTTATTGATGATTATAGCAGATGGATTGTATTGTACTTCATGAAGCACAAGGATGAGGTGTTTAATTGCTTTAAAAAATATCTTGCACTAGTTGAAAATCAGACATGAAGGAATTTGAAGAGGCTAAGGTCAGATGGAGGAGGTGAGTACTTCTCCAATGAGTTTGAAAACTTCTTGCAGGACAGAGGCATCAAAAGAGAAATAACCACAAGGTATTCTCCTGAACAGAATGGGGTAGCTGAGAGAAGAAATAGCTTAATTGTTGAGACAGCTAGATCTATGTTGAATGAGAAAAAGTTACGTAACTATCTATGGGCAGAGAGTGTTTCTACTGCCACTTACCTCATAAACAGGTTACCATCTAAGTCTCTTGATGGCATGACACCCTATGAAGCATGGCATGGTAAGAGACCCTCACTTGACCATTGCAGGATATTTGGATGTGTAGCATATGTACACATTCCTTCTCATATAAGAGGTAAGCTAGACCCAAAGGCTGAAAAGTGCATCTTTATTGGGTATGATTTAAATAAAAAAGGTTACAGGTTTTATAACCCTACCAGTAAGGGATTCATGGTAAGTAGAGATGTTGTCTTTAATGAAAATGATTCTTGGTATGAGAATGAATGCAGGAAGGTTAAATTACCCTATGATTTGGAAGAAGAGTTTTGAAATCTTGCAAAGGAGGAATCTACTCAGAATGAAGCCTCAAGTTCAGATGATGAAGATACTATCAACCTTGAGAGTTCAAGGCATGGAAGTCCAAGGCGAAAATGAAGATGCAGAAGCTTGAAGACATACCTCAATCTTCAACTCAATCAATCAGAAGATCACAAAGAGAAAGCAAAAAACCTATCATATATGGGTATGATACATCTCTTGTTACTAAACATTCTATTTATCTTGCCAAAGATTTGTCAAATGAAGAACCAGGATCATATGAAGAAGCCATAACCAAATCAGAATGGAAAGAAGCTATGGATGAGGAGATTGAAGCACTCAAGGAGAGTGACACATGGGAGTTAGTACCCAAGAAGGACTCCATGAAGGTAATAGGATCCAGATGGATCTATAAGCTTAAAAGAAATTCTGATGGCACAATTAATAGGTACAAAGTCAGATTGGTAGCCAAGGGTTTTGCACAAACCCAAGGCATAGACTATGAAGAGACATTTTCTCCTGTGGCCAAGATGCCAACAATCAGAGTGTTGGTAAGTGTGGCTGCATCAAAAAACT
Source organism: Ceratopteris richardii (assembly GCA_020310875.1). Classification (NCBI taxonomy): domain Eukaryota; kingdom Viridiplantae; phylum Streptophyta; class Polypodiopsida; order Polypodiales; family Pteridaceae; genus Ceratopteris; species Ceratopteris richardii. The sequence goes on along the minus strand of CM035414.1, from coordinate 14,275,010 downwards.
GGAATATGTACCAATTGGATGTCAAGAATGCTTTCTTGAATGGATGGATTTCAAAGGAGGTATATATGTCACAACCTCCTGGCTATGAGGACCATAAGAAGGTAACATATGTTTGCAAATTAAAAAAGGCTTTATATGGATTGAAGCAGGGACCTAGGGCATGGAATTAGAGGTTAACTACATACCTCCAAGACCAAGGTTTTGTTATGAGCAAGGCAGATACTTCTATATTCATCAAGAGAAGTAATTCAGAGGTAATATACCTTTGTGTTTATGTTGATGACATCATCATTACAGGTAATGATGTCAATGGAATCAGATATATCAAGAGTCAAATGATGAAGGAGTTCAAGATCAATGATCTTGGTCTATTGAAGTATTTTCTTGGGCTTGAATTAGTCTACACTAATTCAGGGATATACATTACTCAGAAAAAGTATATACAGGACATGTTAAAGAAGTTTCAATTGCAGGATGCCAAAGTAGCAAGCACTCCAATGGAGGTAAACCTAAAACTAAGTGCCCATGAAGGTGATGAAGTCAATGACATTACAGGTTATCAAAGTATGGTGGGTAGCTTGAACTATGCTACATTAACAATGATAGATATTGCATATGGAGTTAGTGTGCTAAGTCAATTTATGCACAAGCCAAGGATACCTCACTTAGAGGCTACCAAGAGAATCTTGAAGTATCTCAAGGGTACACACGACCATGGTTTGTACTTCCCTTACACTTCAAATATTGATATCAAAATTTATTCAGATGCAGATTGGGCAGGATGCAAGGATGATAGGAGGAGCACTTCTGGATATATTTCTTTTGCAGGTGATAAGCCAATATCTTGGTCTTCAAAGAAGAAACCAATTGTTGCATTGTCTTCTACAGAAGCAGAGTATAGAGGACTGGCTAATGCCACACAAGAAGCAATTTGGGTTAAGCTTTTGTATACAGAATTGTGTTTGGTTACTAGGTCTCCAATAATCTTTGGAGATAATACAAGTTCTCTTCCCCTTGCAGCTAATCCTATCTATCATGCTAGGACCAAACAATAGAGGTCCATTATCATTATGTGAGAGAGAAGTTGATAAGCAAGGATATTCAACTGACCTATGTATCAACCAACATGCAATGTGCAGATTTGTTGACTAAAGCTTTGGATGGAACCAAACTTTGCAGATTCAAAGCCATGATTGGATTGCAGGATATACTTGAAGATTGAAGATGACCAAGCCAAAATGTTTGGCTTGAGGGGGAGTTGTTGCTGTAAATCACAAGCCTACACATTTGGCTTGAAAGATATCTTGAAGACCGTACATATGTGAAGAAGCATAGGAACCATTGCTAGTGGTTTATTACCACTTCATCTCTTTGTAAAAGTCAAATTGACTTGGAATCTTTTGTAATCACCTACCAAAAGGATTCGTGGAAAAGGTAGCTCTTTGATTGAAGGAATATCTCCTAGGATATAGGAGCTTGATCATAGGGAGCCAAAATTTTGAATTTGAATTCAAATTTTTACTCATTCCTTATAAAAATGGACATGGAAAAGTTGCGGGTAGAACTCATCACTCTCGAGATTCTCATCAGTGATTCTGAGTGTGTGTGAGGCCTACACTCTAGCCCACACCTATCTGAGTTCTCTGTAATACTACTCAAAAGTCTATCAACTTGTGAAGTGCATATGTCGAGCAATGCTTCACCAAATTCAGTGATTTGAAGCTTGTTGGATTCAGCTTGACGTTACCTACATGCTGCTAAAGTTTGAAGAGATTCTATTCAGCCATTGCAGAGAAATCTATGTCGAGGTGATCACTGGTCAATATCTGCTACAATCCTAAAAAATCGGGGGTATAGCTTAACTTGCTAAATTGATTTCTCTTAGCATAGTTTATCTTTTTACATCATTCCACTTGGAATAGTTAACTTACTAAGCTAATTAGATACCCCTAAAAGGAATTTTTCCAATTCCTACTGTGCTGGCCATACTGAGCAAAATACCCAGCAGGTGTCAAGACATAAATAGAAGGTTTTCTTGAGTTTGTGAGTTTCAAAGTTATCTGTTTTGGTTCAATCATTGCACACATCATTTCTAAAGTACATAGGGCATTTTATGGTGTCATTGGAAAGCTAAGGAGGTCTACGTATCAAGTCTGAAGCAAAAGAGGGCTGGTACAAAGCAGGTTTTAGCAGTACCTACTCAGTCTCTTGGAGCATCCATCCATCTTTCCCAACATGAACTAACCTCATATGGATAACTGCCTAACTGTTGAGCCCACGATCATGTCTTAGTTCTCATGCTAGCCTTAGAAGATTGAACACTCCACCTATCACTTTTCCCTAAGTATTTCCTAGGTTGAAGGTTCATTAATCCTTATTTCACCTTATCGCACTCACCCTTCTGATTAGGTCAATCACTTAGTTCTTTGTTCTTTTCTTTAGAGTCTCTTGTCTTTTTCAAGTTTATCGCAAGGAATCATTTTAATATGTTCAATTTTAATTCATTTGAGTGATGTGTAATCAAATCACACAACTCCTTTGGGCTTGATCCCTATACCCACTTGCTCTCTCTCTCTCTCTCTCTCTCTCTCTTGTCAACCACTTATCACTCAATGTGCTAGAGCAAATCCTTGCTATTCTAGGAGTCCTAAAGAACTCCTTTTATCACAAAGTATATTTACTCAAAGAAATTACCAACTTAAAATGGAAATTCCACTTACAGTGTTCTCCAAGACTTTTAAAGCAGTTATTCTTGTTTTGCCCAAGAGTTCTAGGTACTATCTGCTTCTCCCTTTGCCCTATACCACACACACAAGAGTTCATAATTAATGGTAAAAAAACACCCCAAAAATTTGAAAATATTTGAAAAACCCTAATTTTTGTCATTTTTCCTGACAGTCGTGATGGTCAGGCACAATCGTGATGGTGTGTCATAGTCGCGATGGTATGACACCCACGATGGTCAGAGGTCACGATGATCAAGCCACGACGATCAGTTAGGATCGTGATGATCAGGCTACAATGGTCAGATGATGACTGTGAGTCACAGTCGCGATGGTCAAGCAACGATGATCAATGACAGTCACGATTGTCAAGTCATGAAAGTCAGATGACGATGATCAGAGGATGATGGTCAGTCAGGATCCTCATTGTCAAGCACCGTCGTGATGGTAATGAACAAGAACTTGAAAATTGGAGTGATTGATCCCGTGAGTTTTTACAGCCATCTTTTATAGATGTTTCATTCAAAATTTGAATTTTGAATTCAACTTTGGCTTTCTCTAGAAAAGTGATCCACTAATCTAGGAGAAATTCTCTCCAAATAAAGTCATGGCTTCTCCACTTAACAAACTCTAAAAGTTTAGAGGTAGCTACAAATATTCCTTCAAGTCAAATAGACTTTTCAAATGGTAAAAGGTAAAGACTTCATAGCAATGGTTCCCATGCAACTTCAATTATTCTTCATAAGATCTTCTCATGACTTGCGAAGTGTGTAGGCTTGGCACTTGCACCAATAGCTCCCCCTCAAGCCAAACATCTTGTCTTGGTTTTCTTCTTCAATCTTCTTGAATGCCCTGCAATCCAATCATAGACTTAAACCTGCAAAATTTTTTACCATCTAATGCTTTAGTCAATAAATCTGCACATTGCATATTTGTTGATGCATATGCCAACTAAATTTCCTTGCTCAATATCTTCTCTCTCACATAATGATAGTGGACCTCTATATGCTTGGTCCTAGCATGATGAATAGGATTTGCTACAAGATGTAGTGAGCTTGTATTATCTCCAAAAATAATTGGAGATGTAGTATGCAAACCTAAATCTGTATATAACAATCTAATCCATATGGCCTCTTGAGTACCATTGGCCAATCCTCTATACTTTGCCTCTGTAGAAGATAAAGCAACACTAGGTTGCTTCTTTGAAGACCATGATATAGGTTTGTTACCTGCAAAAGATAGGTAACCTGAGGTACTCCTTCTATCATCTTTGCAACCTGCCCAATATGCATCTGAATATATCTTGATGTCCAAATCTGATAAGGAAAGTATAATCCTTGATTTTGAGTACCCTTAAGGTACTTCAAAATCCTCTTGGCAACTTCCAAGTGAGGTGTCCTAAGTTTGTGCATAAATTGACTTAAAACACTTACTCCATAAGCAATATCAATCCTTGTCAATGTAGCATAGTTCAAGCTTCCCACTATGCTTTGGTAACGTGCAATATTCTCAAGCACATCACCTTCATGAGCACTTAACTTTTTGTTTACCTCCATTGGAGTGCTTGCTACCTTGGCATCTTGCAAATGAAACTTCTTTAACATTTCCTTTATATACTTTCTCTGAGTAATATAAATTCTAGAGTTAGTATAGAGTAACTAAAGTCCAAGAAAATACTTTAGTGATCTTAGATCACTGATTTTGAACTCCTGCATCATTTGATTCTGAATCTTCTTGATGCCATTAGCATCATTACGTGTGACTATGATATCATCAACATATACACATAGGTATATTTCCTCTAAATTACTCCTCTTAACAAACAGAGAAGTATCTGCTTTACTCATGATGAATCCTTGATCCTGAAGGTATGTAGTTAACCTATGGTTCCTTGCCCTAGGTGCGTGCTTCAATCCATAAAGAGCTCTGTTCAGCTTACACACATATGTTACCTTGCTAGGGTCCTCATAAATAGGAGGTTGAGACATGTACACCTCCTCTAAAATCTAGCCATTTAGAAATGCATCTTTTACATCCAATTGATACATGTTTCAATTCTTTGATGCAGCCACACTTACCAATACCCTGATGGTTGGCATTTTGGCCACAGGTGAGAAGGTTTCTTCATAATCAACTCCTTGGGTTTGTGAAAAATCTTAGCCACAAGTCTAGCTTTGTACCTGCTCATTGATCCATCAGAATTCCTTTTGATCTTATAGATCCATATAGAACCAATTACCTTCATAGACTCTTTCTTTGGCACTAGCTCCCAAGTATCATTCTCCTTGAGTGTTTCAATTTCTTCATCCATAGCTTCCTTCCATTCTGTCTTGGTCTTTGCCTCTTCATATGATGATGGTTCTTCAAATGACAAGTCTTTTGCAAGATAAACAGAGTGCTTAGTAACTAAAGAAGTCTCATACCCATATCTGATTGGCTTCTTGCTCTCCCTTTGTGATCTTCTGATTGCTTGGTTGGATGATTCAGGTATATCCTCCAACTTCTTCATTTTGAATTTGCCTTTAGACTTCCATGCCTTGAATTCTTCTAATTTGATGATGTCCTCATCATGTGAGTTGATGTCTTTAGTCTGATTAGGCTCCTCCTTAGTGAGGCTTGGAAACTCCTCTTCCAAGTCATAAGGTAGCTTTACTCTCCTGCATTCACTTTCAAACCAAGAGTCATTCTCATCGAAGAGAACATCTCTATTGACCATAAATCCTTTGTTGGAAGGATTGTAGAACTTGTATCCTTTCTGATTCAAGTCATACCCTATGAAGATGCACTTCTCTGCCTTAGGGTCTAGTTTACCTCTTATTTGAGAAGGGATATGCACATAAGCAACACATCCAAAGATCCTGCAATGATCAAGTGAAGGTCTTCTACCATGCCATGCTTAATCAAGAGATTTGGATGGCAACCTGTTTACAAGATAAGTAGTAGTAGATACACTTTTTGCCCACAAGTAATTAGGTAGTTTTTTCCATTTAACATTGAGCTAGTTGTTTCAACAATTAATCTATTTCTCCTCTCTGCCACACCATTTTCCTCAGGGGTATAGCTTGTTGTAATTTCTCTCTTGATTCCTCTATCCGGCAAGAATGCATCAAACTCATATGATAAGTACTCACCTCCTCCATCTGACCTTAGTCTCTTTAGACTTCTTCCTGTTTGGTTCTCAACAAGAGGAAGATACTTTTTAAAGCAACTGAATACTTCATCTTTGTGCTTGATTAAATATAAGATAGTCCACCTATTGAAATCATCAATGAAAGATACATAATACCTTGATCCAGAAATTGAGGGATCCTTACTTGATCCCCATACATCTGTATGGACGAGCTCTAGGTAGTCCTCATGCATGTAGCCTTTCTTTGAGAAGGGTAACCTGTGAGATTTTCCAAACTGACAAGCACCACATTTATAGATCATGTGTTGCTTGGATACATTAGGTATCCCAAGCACACATTGATCTCTACATATTTGCTTTAAAGTTCTCTCACCAATATGCCCTAATCACTTATGCCAAATTTCAAGCTGTGATAGTGTTTGGTCTTTGTAGCTATAAAGTGCAATATTCCTTGTATCTTCAAGTTCAAAAGTGAACAATCTAGCTTTATTTTCTCCTTTGGCAATTCTCTTGAATCCATGTTGGGGATCCTCCACAAATGCTCCATATTGGTTGAACCTGACCTGCAAACCCTTTTCCACAATCTATCCAACACTCATCAAATTCTTGGTAATTGTAGGTACATATAGAACCCTGCTCAACAGATTTCTATTTCCATCAGAGGTTTTAACATTTCCTACCTTGATCACTGAGTGCTTGGTGTCATCACCTGTTTGTACCTGATGCTTACCCTTTGGTTCCTCAAGGTCAGAGAGAAGAGCTACATTGCGTGCCACATGATTTGAACATCCTGAGTCAATGTAGAAGAGATGATCATCATTTATACCTGGCTTTGAATTCATATTCATAATAAAAAAAGAATCCTCTTGCTCTTCTGTATAGTTGTTGTAGTCTTTCCTTGCTTTGTAGCCTCCTTGGTAGTTGTTATTGTAGTTGTTGTTGTAGTTGTTATTGTAGCCTTGATGGTGGTTGAATCTTCCTCTTGATTGTGTATATCCACCTCTTTGAAATCCTCTACCTCTCTAATTCTTGAAGTTCCTATAACACTCATATGTAGTGTGATTTGGAAATCCACAAATATTACATGATGAGGAGTTACAAGGTCTCCCCCTACCTTGCTTACCTCCTTTGCCCCTTCCTCTTAAGGTTTTACCTCTCCTTGCATATTTGTCTTGGGAGGTAGCTCCTTCATCCTCAATCTTCTTGTTCTTTCCTTTCTCTTTAGACTTACTTTTATCTGTGTATAGGGCAGAAGAGCTATTACATCTTGATGAATCTCCATTCTTGTTGAGCTTGGTTTCATGGGTAAAGAGTTGCCCCATGAGTGTTGTAAGATCTAGAATCTGTATGTCCATGTACAAGTCCATGGCAGTTGTGAAGCTCTCCCATTTGTCATCTGCTTTAATACCACTGATTACTTGTCTTACAATCTACTCCTCTTCAATCTCTTCTTCTATGCTTGCCAATTGATCAGCTACATCCTTGACTTTGGTCACATACTCTGAGATTCCTTGCTTGGGTTGCTTTCTTTGAGTGGTAAGCTCAATCAACAATTGGATCTTCCTAGCCCTTGTGTTGGAAGAGAAATAGGAAGACAATGTTTCCCAAGTGTCTTGGGATGTCTTATAGTTCCTAATATATGGAAGAAGAAAATCAGAGATTGGGCTAAGTAAGTATGACCTTGCTAATGCATCCTTGGCACACCATGTATTGAGTCTTTCATGCTCCTCTCTTGTAGATTGTCCTTTGCTTCTGAAAATGGGCATCTCCTCATCTCCTGAGATGTATCCATAGAGACTCCTTCCTTGCAATTATGTCTTCATCCTCAAGGACCATGCTTGGTAGTTGTTCCTATCCAATTTATCAATGAAAGAAGGAAAACCATCTCCCATTTTACCTTAGCTTTGCTCTGATACCCCTGTTGGGAAAGATGGATGGACACTCCAAGAAATGAGTAGGTACTGCCAATCGTTGCTTTGTACAAGCCCTCTTTTGCTTTAGAGTTGAGTTGTAGGCCCTCTTAGCTTTCCAATGACACTATACAAGTGCATATGTGCTTTGGAAATGATGTGAGAAATGATTGAACCTAAAGAGACTACTTCCAAGTTCAAGAATCAATGAAAACCTTATATTTTTCTTCAGATCGTGTTTCAAGATCCCATAAGCAATATCCAAATTTTCCTTCTCAATCATATCCAAGAAAAATTCATTTCTTTGACTTAAGGTCCAGCTTTTGCCTAAGATTCTTGGGTATATGAACATATGCTTCACACCCAAAAAATATAAGATGATCATAATATGGTGGCTTCCCTATCCGTAACTCTTATGCCACTTTCAAACCTTTGGTAGTACTAGGTGAAAGGTTAATCACATGAGTTGCAATCAATACTGCTTCTGCCCAAAAGCCTTGTGAAAGGTTTGCATGATGCAGCATAGAGACTACTCTATCCTGAATAGTTCTATTCATCCTTTCAGCTACATCATTCTGTACTGGGATATAAGGAGCTGTAAAATCTCTACGAATTCCTCTAGACTGGCAGAAAAGGCTAAATTCATGTGAGGTATACTCACCCCCATTATCTAAATGTAAAGCTTTGAGTTTAGTTCCTTTTTCAGTCTCAACTAAAGCAAGCCATTTTCTGAAAGTAGGGAATACCTCATCCTTCGATTTGATAGGATATACCCAAGCGTTTTCAGTAGTATCATCTATGAAAGTGACAAAGTAAAGAGAACCACCTAAGGACCTTGTGGGCATAGGACACACACATGTGTATGAATGAGATCTAAAGGCTGAATTGAAGAGTCAATGTGTGTTCTATGCACATTTTGGGTTTGGTTTCCATATTGACAATGCTCACAAAATGAAAAATCAGAGAAAGATAGCATAGGAAAGTAGGCAAAACAAGACCATAAGTTTTTTAGTAACAGCTAACAGGTGTTGTTTCTATGATACAAATAAAGGATAAAGTGAGCCAACTTTGCTTCCTTTTGCAATAACCATATTGCCCTTTGATATGCGGAAGGATTGAGATAAATGGCCCAAATGACCATGCCAAATACAAGACCATAGGCTGTTTAGTAACAGCTAACAGGTGTTGTTTCTATGATACAAATAAAGGATAAAGTGAGCCAACTTTGCTTCCTTTTGCAATAACCATATTGCCCTTTGATATGTGGAAGGATTGAGCATAGAAGACCACCTTGTGAACAAGGTCATCAAGTTTACCAAGTGACATCAAACTACGTGATAACTGAGGTACATGGTCTACATTATGCATAGTAAATTTTGAACCATCATTGAACTGCACAACCACATCTCCAATCCCCACAACATCACACTAGTAAGAGTCACCAATTCTCATGATACGAAGAGACTTTGCTACATAATTAGAGAACCATTCTCTATGTGGTGTCACATGGAAAGAAGCACCACAATCTAGTAGCCACGTGTGGGAAAAAGAATCAACCATAAGAGCCTTTGTTGGCACAATACTATCAAGTGTCAACACATCAACATCATTAGAAATAGCATTAATTTCTCAAATCTTCACAATCAAAGTAGATGGTGCAGGTAACTGTTTAACATGCCCATCAACATTCTATTCTTTACCTTTATAATTTTTTAATGCATAACAATCTTTCTTCATGTGTCCATTCTTATGATATAATGGCATTCGATATCCCTTTTCCTTGAATTACTTCTACTCTTATTCCATCGACCATTCTTTTCCTTGTTCTTGCTCCTGTCACATTGTTGATTCTTTCCTTGGTAAGAATCACAAACATTATATGCATCTCTACTCTCAGAGCTAACCATAGATTTTCTACAATCTCCTCACTCAAGAGTGCTCCACATATGTCATCATAGACCAGTTTACCACTAGGTGCACTATTGATAATAGCTATGCAAAACATATCCCATCATGATGGCAAGGTGCACAACAACAAGACTGCTTCATTTCATTATCCATATCCATTTTTTGAGCCTATAACTAGGAGAATATAGCATCAAACACATTTAAATGAGCAGCAACACTATTTATTTCCTTCATGCAAAGGTCATATAACTTTCTCGTCATATACACTTTATTTGATGCCGTCTCTTTTTCATATGTACTACATAACTTCTTCCAAAGCTCCTCTGCACTTTCACAGTCTAATACTATAAAGTAAACATTATTTGCCAAGTGCAATCGAATGGTAGAGTTGGCCATTTCATCTAACTTATCCCAATTATCTTCATCCATGTCAGCAGGCTTCTTTGAGATTCCATTGATTGGCTTCCATTGCCTTCTTTGAATCATCACATCTTTAATCTCATCTTCCATAGAGAAAAGTTTGTGCCATCAAATTTTTGGATCTCAAAATGGTATTTTCCCTACAAGATATAGCTCCTCCTCGGAACACTAGCACTATACCCTTGAGGTGCGTGAGACCTCTGATGCCATGATGGTAGACAACTGAATAGAATGATAAAGGAGCTAGAAGAGTCCAAACACCACTAAGGCTCAAAGAATGATGAGCAAGTGTGAGATTTTGGGAGTGAATTCAACAATCTTCCCAACAAAATGGATTAATGAACAATAATGATCAACCAGAAGGATTATGTGAGAATAAATGTGCTCAAAAGTGTATCAAGGAGTAAGTCAACCACTGTATAGTTGACAAAACCAAATAATCTTGAAACATTTTGCTAGAGTATCCTCTGCAAAATGAGCATATGACTAGTGTCAAAATATCATAAAACTACAAGTACTAGCATGTTTACCTACATAGTGAATCACTGACTCCACTGCATATAATCATTTACCCAAAAGAGGCCAACTAGGCTTATCGAGCACCTATGAACAACTATCATACATCTCCTATGGTGAGGCTGGGTAAGTCTTCCACCTGCATCATCGAAGAGACCCTGACATCTGGGTATCTCCTAGTTAAGAAAACCTCACCATGACCCTCTTTATCAAATGTAAAAAGGCTTTCTACAAAAAAACATAACTGCTATATTGATGACCACATGGATGTACATAAGCGCTATCCATAGAAGTGTACATAGTTTATATGTGCTCAATGTATGCAGCAAAATGACACTGAAAGGTTGAATGCAGAGCCCAAAAACTGGCCAACAACACGTGCAAGTATCTGTCAACTCTGTTGTTTAGGTTCAAAAACATGCATAAATTTGTAGTGGCTACTCCCAACACAACTGAAAAACTTTCGAGAAAACTGTAATTTTACACGTGTGGCAGAAACAGTGGCCCTAAAGGTGAATAGTTAATTTTGGAGAAGAACAAAGAACACTTTTCTTGATATTCTTGGACCTCTATGAAGAGACCTATGCACAAAAATACTCCAAAATGGCTCCAAAAATCACCCCAAAAATGCTTAAAAAACAGGCTTTCAAAGCAAAGAATGAAGCTTTGAAGGACCAAAATATGTTCAAAGTAATGTTAACCTTATTCTTTCCCGTTCTTCAGACACCACAAGAGTGTAGCTTAGTGGCAAGAGATTGCAACGGTTAAGCGAGCTCTAGGGGGAATAGTACTGGGATGGGTGACCTCTCGGAAGTACCGAGAACCTCTATCTTCCTTGATCGTTGAGGTCCTCCCTTGCGTTTAGCCAATGGTGCCAATAGTGACTTCGGTGACTTGGATTACAAGGTATGACAAGGTCTATGCCTTGGTCGTCGCCTTAGTCATACGCCTTGGAGAAATCCTTGGGTGGGTGGGTGGGTGGGTGGGTGCTCACTTCACTTACACAAAAGGGACAAAGATTTTGTGTTGAAATGCTCTGATACCAGTAAAGTATTTTGATGGTGATGCACCACAATGCACTCTCCTTCTTGAGAGGTCCACGACAATAGCCTCAGAGTAGAAAATGGAGCTCCAAGTGCCACACACGGTACTGTGCATAGAGGCTATAGAATACACAGAAAAACACAGTACACAAGGAGCACGAACACAAACTTCTTAGGTGTTACAAATATGGTCGAACTTAGAGTCTATGGTTGACAGACCATTATATTTTTTATTAAAGAGCATACACAAAGAAGTGTCTGGTGGCCATTTGGCCTTTCACATGGACGCTAAGGGTAACAACACTCATGTATAAGGAAGTGCCAAGTTAGGTGGAATCACTCTACAAACGGAAGTTAGCCCAAAGCTTTGCAAAAAACTTCAAACTTCTCCCTATATAGAGCCTTTGTCAAAAGGTCTACAATGTTCTCATGTGTGGGCACATATGCCAAACTAATCTCTCCGATAGAGAACCCCCCCTGACATCATGATAATGCATATTAATGTGCTTAGTGGGAGCATGGAACATAGGGTTCCTTGCAACTAGCAATGTGCCTTGACTATCAATGAAGATGGTGGTAGGAAAATACTGACCAACATGTCATAGCAACCAACCCGGTCAAAGTAAAAAAAAAAGGCATGTAAATCTAGTGCTAGTGATTTTCCCTTGGGATAAAACAATCCAAGTAGCTAGGTACCACTCAAATAGGAAAAGATGTGTTTAACCGCCTACCAATGCTTGATACATGGGCAATGCATAAACTTGCTCATTTGTGAGACAAAAAAAACTGAATATCTGGCCAAGTATTGCATAAGTAAATCAAACATGCAATAGCCTACTGATAGAGAACATCATCAAATGCATCTGTAACATCATGAAGACAACCATAAACCTGTTTCCATAGGAAAGTTAATAGGTTTGTAATCTTAAGGCCAAAATGCTACAATAATGCGTCAATATATATTTTTTTGACACAAAGCTATTCTTCCATGAACTTGCATAAGCTGAATGCCTAAATAATGATGCAAATGCCTCAAATCTGACACCTCAAATGAGGCATGCAAATCAGCCTTAAAATCAGCAATATGATTCTCATGAGGACTAATGAACAACATGTCATCAAAATAGACAAAAATGATCAGAAACACATCATTTGCATGCTTAACATATAAGGTGCCCTCAATTGAACTGTTCTCAAAACCATGTGCAATCAGGTAGGCATGTATCTTTTCATACCGAGCACATAGTGCTTGCTTCAAATCATATAATGCCTTTCCAACTTGCATAGTTTTTTTTCATTCCTTTCTACACAAAACCATAAGGCTAAAAAACATACACTTCTTCATGCAATTCACCATTCAAAAATGAAGTTTTAATGTCCAACTGATGGACATTCCAACCATGATGAGCTGCAAGTGCACAAATGCTATGAACAGTAGTCATTTGGCATGTAGAAGAAAAGGTCTCATCAAAATCAATGCCTCTTTATTGAGCGTAACCCTTTGCAACAAGCCTAGTCTTATACCTGTCAACTCATCCATTAGGCTTATGCTTCAGCTTGAATACCCACTTAGTGCCAATGGCCTTCTTTCCAGGAGGGAAGTCATGTAAAGACTAGGTACCATTTGTCATAGTATCATCATATTTTGATTGCATAGGAGCCATCCAATTTTCTAAATTTTGTGTTTCATCAAATGAAACATGCTCATTCGCATCACAAAGACTAGAGGCAGCCATAGCATAGCAATCTGATGCAAAAGAAGTACTATGAGAGCATGACTGAGTATGATATGATAGAGCTGCATCTAATTTGCTATCTCGCAAATTCTGCACCAACCATTAAGGCATAATTTTTTCCTCCTCTATATTAGTTCTCTCATCAATAAGTGCATCATGTAAATTTGCATTAAAAATGGAATGATTTGCATCAACATGTGAAACATCCAAATGCTGAGAGATCGCCTCATTTAGACCAGCACTAGAGTATCCATGTGTAAAAAGAGGTAGTGTCTTTGGAGCTAACAGATGTCTCCTTAGTACATGAAAGTAATGGCTGAATTGCATCTTCCACAAAAACAACATTACAACTAACCAAAATGTGTTTAGGATGTGGATGCTACAAATGATAGCCTTTGCTTTCAGAACTATACCCAACAAAAATACATTTCATTGCTTTATCATCCAATTTCTTGTGTTGTTGTTCAAGCACTAATGCATATGCGAGACAACCAAAAACACAAAAATGAGTAAAAAATGGATTGTGAACATGCCAAGCCTCATATGGAGTGATAGACTATAGTGCTTTAGTGGGACGCCTATTAAGTACATATGCTGCACATATAATAAGCTCAAGACAAAAACTATGTGGTAAAGCCTAACTCTTGACCATACACATCACCATCTCCATGAGTGACTTGTTCCTTTAAGCAATTCCATTCAGTTGAGGTGTATATGGCACTATACACTAATTTTTTATCGCACGTTCAGCTAGAAATGCATTAAAGTCAAAAGACATTTACCTCCCCTCCCCCCTTGATCAAAATGGAGGGTCCAAATTTTACATGTTGACAAATTTTTAGCCAAAATGAGAAAGTGTTTGAAGCACATAAACAGTTCAGACTTTTCTTTCAGTGGATATACCCATGCATACATTGAAATATCATCAATGAAAGTCACAAAGTAAAGATAGTTCCCAAAAGAAGGTGTTTGCATAGAACCACAGACATCATTGTGGACAAGCTGCAATTTGTGAGTAGCTCAAACTAAACCATCTTTTGGGAAGGAAGCATTGCATTGTTCCCAAAATAAAGCCCCCATAGCTTGAGAATCATGTACTGCACATGCTAAATCATTCACAGCTTTTTCATAGTTTATGAGCTTGTAGAGCCCAAGATGAAATGTACATCTATCATCAACAAATTTCACAATCAAACCCATCTTGCCTAATGTTGAAACTGATAACATATTTTTCTTGATCCGTGGAACAAATCAAGCATGTGACAATGTAAAAGAACTACTATCAGGAGTAGTCAAAATGATCTTACAAACTCCCCTAATAGGATAAGAGGAGTTGTTGGTGCATGTGATAGTATTCTTATACGGGCATGCTCAAGTGAAGTGAAGAAATTGTGCTATGAGGTAATATGTTTTCTTGCCCACTATCAAAGTACCAAACATCTAAGTCTATTGTAGACATACATTGATCATAAGAGGATGGTTTAACTAAAAACAATGGTAAAGTCCCATTCTTCATTCTGCACAAGATTAATAGACTTTGTTTTGGGTGTCGAGGCCTCTACAACAACCATTCTAGCCTCTTACTTCTTTGCCTCTTTTGCAACCAGTTTCGGACAACTATTTATGACATGATCATTTCCTTTAGACTATATGCTTTTATGTTTTCTTCTTGTCTCTATCATCTTTCTTTGATTGTGCAAAATTAGCAAAATTTTGCTTACTAGTAGATGAGCTCCATTTACCTTTGCCTTTGTGACTAGCCAAGAAAGCTTGATCTGCAACATGCATAATGGACCTGTTTTTCTTAGAATGTTCTTCTTGCAATAGAATGGAGACTAAATCCTCGAATGTTAAGGCATTTGGATTGCCTTTCATCATCAATCAAAGAGTAGAAGAAAAACTTTGATGTGAATCTCGAAGATCATTCAGAATAGTCTGCACAAGTGAATTGTCAAGCAAGATTTCATTCGTAGAAATTAACTACTCCTTCAAATCTTTTATCTTTGTCAAAAAATTATCCATGGAATGTTCTTCATTCATGTGCTCACTCTCCAACTATTTTTAGAGGTAAGAAATAGGAGCCTCATTCCTTGCCTGATATAAAGTGGTAAGTGTATCCCACGCATGCTTTGCTATTTTGCAGGAGAAAATGTGATGAATAATGGCACGTTTGATAGACAAGGCTATCAATGTATGTGTCTAAGCACCTGTACCATCCCAAAAAAGTTGCTCTATAGTAGGTGCAGCAAAAAGCACAGCACGAACAGGAACCTGAAGAATATCACCATCTTCAACGCCATGTGCATCACCTTCAACAACTGTGTTTGTAGGTGTAATAGGATGTTTTTCAACACCCTACACAATATTCCACAATCCTTTTGCAACGAATAAATGATGCATCATATATGCCTATAATGGGTAATTGGTACCATCCAACTTATCCTCAACAACCATTGACTAAAGTACCCTGATGTAGAAAAATGATTGTATCTCAAAAAGTTGAACAAAACTACCCTGTTGAGTTCTGTTAAACTTGTAGTCAACTTTGATGCACTTGTACTAGAGAACTGAATCCTGTATAGATCGTTGGCATACAAAGATGAAACTGCCTACACAAGCACTATGATAGTGCATTCGGAGGCCAAAACGAGCTCATATTGCCCTACATATGCTCACTAAATTTTGTGTGATTTTAAAATTGTGAGTCAAGGGCTATCAACAATGCCCTAGATGAAGTTGCAACTAGCTTTGATACCAATTGTTGGAGTTTGAGGTCTGCAGAAGCACACAAAAAAGACAAGGAAGAAGAAGAAGCTTGGAACACAACACACAATACCGAATGTATTACGAAGATGTACAAAGATATATGACCCATAAGGGTTATGGGCATATTTACAAGCTAGGGGAAATAACCTCCTAAAGAGGGAAGAAAGAGCCTAGTCTGTTCAGACACATCACTACCTAAATATATCAACAATCTCAACTAAGTCATCTAGTTTAGGAGGATGATTTTTTGAATAAGGTGGTTCCTAGATTTTAGGGACCAACTTCTATCTATAAAATTAGCCTGTATCACGAATTGTTTTGAGTAATATTCTTGGATTTTTAGTTCCTCTAGACTGTGCACTAAGTGTTGTAGTTGTATTAACCAAGACCCTTGCTTTCTTGTTTATTATCTTTGACTAGACATATCTATGTGTGTGCACAAGCAATGTTGCGACTCTCTATCCCTACATTATTGGCATTGGTTATCCATCACTATACATCTAATTGATGTAATCTTTGTTGCTTTGGATAGCTATTAGACACATTTTGAAGCAAACTAAGTCTCTAGAGCATCCTTTGAGTATTTTTGGAGAAACTTTTAAATTAGTAATGTGCTGATTGATATATCCCTTTGTGTTTAGGGTCAATTGGAGCTAGTTTGTTATACGTTGTAAGGGCTAGTTTGCCTTCTCTATTTATCCATTTTCTATTATTTTTTTATCATTGGGTAGCCCTTAGATTCCTCTAAAGTTGAAAAGAGTTTGAGATTCACTCTTTGTTTACTCTCTAAGGAAATCTTGATGGAGTGAAATGTAGTCTCTATTTGACTAGCTACTATGAGAATTTGGCTAAATCATAGAAAGAGCTACTTTGGTGTGTCGAGGTCAAAGAAAGGTACCTGTGGAGGTCATTCATGCTTCACCATTGCATAGAGGTTGAGATATTTTCCCCCACAAAACATATGAGATAGAGCACAAAATGTGGGTAAAATCCACAAAGAAGAAAAGCTATGGTACAAATTCTTTAAAAAAATCTTTTCTAATTCAGAATGAACTCCTTCACAATACGGTTTGAATTGTTTTAACTATTATTTAGGACATTGCCCTTTATTCCTCTTTCAAATGATTTTTGTTTCACAAGTTTCATATTATGTTGTGAGATTTCCTCATCATGAAAACTAGGGTCACATTTTAAAGATCCATCATTTGTATCTTAATTGATGAGATATATTCCAAAAGTAAAAATTTCCAATGGATAAATGCGTTAGGAAAAATGACTTTTCATGGTAGCATATTTCTTGATACTCCTTCTTTGCTTCTTCTTACTTGATTCACATTCTATTGGTCTGTGTAACAGACATACATACATGCACACATACGTATATACATATGTATGAACATACATGTATTCATGCATGCACACATACATATGCACATAAATACATGCATACATACATACTTTCCTACACACATGCATACATACATACACATCGACATACATACAAACATACCTACATACATACACACACACACACATACACACACACACACCACCAAGCGCACAGAAATCATCTCCGCAATTTGACTGAGAAAACTGAGAGATATGGTAGTGAACAGTACACTTCACAAGAACATGAAGATATGAACTCAAATGATCATGAAAATGAAAGTATATTGATTGTAAAATACAATGGACTTACTGATACATAAGTGTGCCTTGAAACTACACCTTGATATGGCATAAAGCTCAGCTCTTGGAGGTCTTCTCTTAACCACGACTAAAACTGCCATGTATTTATAGTTGATCTTGGGAGCCTAACTTCCCTCAATCACTCTTCAATCTATTCGTGATTGATTTGATTCTCCAACTAACATCAATCGCAAATTTGTGGCTTCTCTTTCCTCTTTTGATCAAGTGGACTCAAGCACTTAAGATTCTTTGACTTTTACATCAAGTAAAACTTCAAAAAGTTACAAGAGGTAGTTCACAAGCGAACTATACATTTTCTTCATTTTAAAGCTTCTTCTATGACTTTGTGGGACTCAAGCCAATGCTTAGGCTTGTCATAGACTTGCTCCAACAAGGTTTAGTCTCAAATCCACTAACTCATCCCCAAAGTCACTTGCCCATGAGGAAATTGATAACTTGAAATCTCCAAGGTTGGTAGTTTCCATTCTCTAACTTCTCTATTTGGGTAGCATAGTTAGCCATTGCTTAAGCTTCTATGTTTCTTAAGCTTCCCTTGAGGGTGATGGAATAACCAAACTTCAACACTATTACCTTCTTGTAGCTTCTTCCCTTCATATGTGCTGAGGTGTTTTCTCATAGCTTGAAAGTACACTCCTAAATGTTGATTTAGCTTGCACCTCTTCTACATGTCCTCTCTTGAGAGATTTACCAGCTTCAAATGGTGTCTATGACCTCCTTCAATGATCCTAGATGATTTGAAAGGCTCTAGTATCACTTTTAGGGATGAACCAACATCCCTATTCAACTTTGGAAGGTTGTAGGCCCTCAGAGGTCTTCCACACTGACCTAGAGTCACTATATATGCTTATTGATGTTTTCCTATGTGTAGAGATACACCTTCATTGTTTGCAACCTTACTTAGAGTTCATTTAGAGAAAAATCATAACATTTAAAATAACTTTATTAGATTGTATGAGCAATCAAACACAAGTAGAATCAGCTCAAATTCATAATGCAATAAAGAGTTACAACAAACACAAAACCGTGCTCAAAACTAGCTCATTGCATATAGAGACAATGAGAAATGGCTAACTATAAAGGATTATAATCTTAAAAATTGGCCAACTTAGTGGAGGGGTTGCATGTACAAGCTTGCTTACACTCTAGGCTAACTTAGGAAGAGAGTAGAGATCATGGAAATTCACTCACAAATTGGATACAAACATATATAGGCTCTCAAAAAGTGCTCCTACAATTTTGTAGGAATATTTCAATCTCCCACTTAACTTCTTAGTAATTAGGATGTAATTATAACTTCGTGGTAGCAACAATTTTTGATGTGACACTTCCAAATGATAGGTGTACTTTTCGTCCATGCCCTTGAACTTTGAGCTAAGATTTAAGGCTTGATTTTGAACAAGACTGACACAAATAGAGAACAAAAGGGCAAAGATCAATCATTCATAGCTTAAAAGAGTGCATGTCTTCATCTCTAGATGAGGACAAAATCAATCATGTGTTGGTTCAATGCTAGAACTCCATTCTCATCAATATGGAAAAATAAATAGATAGAGAGAGATCCAAAATTCAAGATGAACAAGTGTGCCCAAAAAGAACATTGACATAATTTGTGATGTCATCTCCATCTAGCCTATTATATGAATACTGGATGGAATAAAATCTGTTCACACATATTCCACAAGTGTTTTTTTCATGATTATCTCCACCCAACTTGAATCCTAGAAACCCAAGGAGGGATTTCATTTCTTTAGGGTGCTTTGTTCGAGTTGATCTACCATAAGGTTTATTGATGATATATAAACAAACAATCCACATATTATCTCTTAAGGAATAAAAAAGGATTTTGTATTTACATGTCTACTTTGGAAAGCTACACTCAATCTCAAGCATACTTATGAATGCTTGTCCCGATAGGATAATCAAAGCCATATTGTTTTCAGGATTATGGTGGCCCACTCTTCACATGGATGTACATACCTGTGTTAAGAGATGTGATGTGTGCCAAAGAACTTAATTTCCTACTCGCAGAGATGAAATGCCATTGAAACCCATGATGGGAGGATGTGCATTTTCTAAGTGGGGTATAGACTTTGTAGGACCCATTAATTCCCCTGTAAAAAGAACTCATGTTGAATACATTAATGTAGCTACAGATTACCTTACCAAATGGGTAGAGGCCAAGGCCACAAAAAAGAATGATGCACACACGACTGCAAAATTCTTATTTGAAAATGTCTTTACAAGATATGGATTGCCTATAGAGTTAGTGAGCGATCGAGGAACTCACTTTCTAAACCAAGTCATTGAATATCTGTTACAAGATTTTATGGTGATTCACAAGAAATCTGCACCATATCATCCTCAGGCCAATGGTCAAGCCAAAAGCACTAACAAGATCCTTTGTAACGTACTAACAAAACTCGTGAACAAAAAACGTTCAGATTGGGACAAATAGTTACACCACGCTCTTTGGGCATATTGAGTGGCGTACAAGACCATACTCAATGCAACTCCCTTTCAAATGGTTTTTGGTCAGAATGATGTGATTCCTTTGGACTTCTTGATACCGGCCTTTAAAGTTGCACAAGAACATCAGTGGACCGGCCATGAATTATCATCAAGAATAATGGACTTGGAACGATTAAAAGAAACCAAGCTGAAAGCAGCAAGAAGTATATATGCAGCAAAGAAGCGATAGAAAGCCTATTTCGATGCACATGTGAAAGACAAAGGCTTAAAAGAAGGAGATTTATTCCTAGTATATACACTGAAACAACATGCACAAAAATTAGAAAAGCGATGTTATGGACCTATGATCATTACCAGACTCTCGACAAGTGCAGCAGTACAATTAGCCACCCTAGAAGGAGACATAATGCCTAATTACATTAGTCGTTGTAGAGTCAAGCTTTATCAGGAACCTCTTACCTGTGGATATGCTTAGAACAATCACGTTGGCAAAGAAGTGTAAGGAGGAAGAAAAAAGAATACGCGTTGAAGCTCAGGCAGAAGCTATAGAACACATTAAGTGCATGAAGCTAAGAAGATAAGGACTAGGGAGAGAACATTATAACCATCTGGAACAACACCCAGATACCCCGTGACCATGTGTCAAGCAAAGTCAATCACTCATCCTAGCATAGTGGATAGGAGACCATTCATTACAATCAGGCTAGAGGACGGCAACCCTTGCCACGAGCTCAAGGCTTTAATTGATTCAGGTGCTATGACCAGTGCGATTCGATGGTCCCACTATAAGGACTTAGGAATAGAAATGCAGCTAATTGAGGCATACCTCATAGGGCTAGGAGACATGGAAACCCCTTGCATGGGTGAGGTGGACCTTCCTATCCTCATACATGATGTGACCATGACACTGAAGCTACTAGTGTGCCATGAAGACGACCTGATAGAACCCCTAATCCTTGGCCAAGATTGGCTATATGATCACTCAGTGGAACTAAATCTTAGACAAGGCTCCTTGCATATTGGAACCTTCGATCAGTAGTGAGTGATGCCACTGGACTTCCCTAATAACAATCCGCCTGAGGTATGTAACCATAGACCATATGGAACGCATGGAACGGAGGATCGAGCAGCAATTAAGATGCATGGAACTCACACACCGAGAGAGCATGAAAGGCTGATTCCAGAGCTGATGAAGTGTGGTGATGATGTGAAATGGGAAGATATTTCGGCCATTACACCTGAATTATCTAAGCCATTACATATATGTATGCAACATTTTGCATTCTCAGCTTAGGATCGTTTCACTATGCCTCATAAGCCTATTTGGTTCGGATTATATTTAGCATGTATTGGGCCCCAAACAATAGATCTTGCAAGTTGGATCATTGATCAGTTGTACTTAGCTCAGCAGAGATGGGAAAGGAAAAATGTCATCCATGGATGTTGCACTCTCACTCGAATTGTTTATATGTGTTTGGCATATGAATTGCCTATAGAACACACAATGAAGAGTGAAGAATTTAAGGCCTTCAAAGGAACCGCCAAGAATTCCAGAAAAGCTAGCAATGGACGGGCAAGCAAGCGCCTGTGCGAATCTATCCCATGTTTGCAAGTTCCAGAGTCCCCATCACCTTAGCCATCTCCAGAACAATCACCTACGGAACCCCTTGCACCTATACAACCCATATGCATATGCCTGTCATGACCGGTTATCACAGAAGGTACTACCAGTGCTATTACCTCTCAAGCAACCACAGTTTAGGAACCCACCACTAGAGCAGCGGAAATTCCCACCTCCATCGGTGCGGAAGCATTTACTTTTCTATACCCAATTTGGAAGCTGAACCAATGAATACCACTTTTTATTTTGAAATGAATGATGCTTTCTCCCGTGAATTTCAATTTTCAGAAGGACAATTTTTCTCACAGGAGTATGAACATCCCAGTTACCCTACCACACCCCCTGATCAACCGCAAGAGCAAATAATCTCCAACTCTGAAGAAGAGAGGACAGAAGCTGATGATGAAGATGGCGATGATGAAGCGAGTCAGGGTAGCCATGACTCTCAAGAGAATGTGGAGACTGATGAACATGGACATCACACTGACACTTAGGGTGACACAACTACTTACGAAGATGAAACATTTGAAGTTGTTGCCTACACATTGGCATTCAAGAAACTATACCGCACTATGCAAGCAGTTTGGGCACGCAGAAAACTCTCAGAAGAAGAAAGTCAAGCACTTGTAGAACAGGAACTGGCTACAAGAGGCTTCAAACAAGCTTACATTCAAGGTTTTAGAGAATTGGTTAAGTCAGTAGGAACTAATGAAGCATTACGCTATTTGCAGAGGAAACCACTACCACAGTTCGACCCATGATGAATACGCTTGCTATCAAAACCGGGTTAGTATATTCGCATACCAAGGGATGCACAATCCTCATACTAGGTCAGAGAAGCATGAATCCTTCCATAAAACCCTATTGAAGAAGCAACCATCGTGATTGACTCCCCCCTCACACTTCTAGCATAAATACCACTACTGTTGTCGAAGTACCCACCATACCGATTGGTCCTCTTTCACCTCCCACCCCTCTAGTCTCTCCTGTACACCCTACCTCTCATCGATAGCAGAAGCCTTTGTTGCCTCAATTCCTCTCACCCTTTCTGCACCCACACAACCTAGCCTCCCTCCTAGGACTTCCACCCTTCCGTCCAGCCCATTTCTCCATCCATCCATCCCTTCCTTCCCCATCCCTCCAAGAACTCTATTCCCATTTCCCCCTCCACTGACCTTCTCCCCCGTCTCACCTCCCCAACCCACTATAGTTCCTCTCTCCCCTCTCCACCAATCAATACACGAAACCCCATCTGTAAATTATTCGGCAACCTTTGTAAATCCTGTATTCACACCCACTCAAGCACCCACTATCACTCCACTCTTCACGGTCACTGCACTCGACACAACATCCAGTGACATAACAATTTCACCACCCACTGCACCACCACTCACCTCATCCATTTCACCATCACATTTAGGCACATCACATTTCTCCACAGTCACCACTGCATCCACTTTCGGATCCCTATTTCCCCTTCCCCTTGCATCAACACCCACACCCACAACATCTTCACTCACTCCACCATTAATATTATCACCCACAATCGACACCGCATTCCATCAAATGTTCACATGTATGACACAAGTTAGAGATGAATTTGTATCTCTAGGCACCAACTACCAGACGCTACAACAAACAAACACAGAGTTACAGGTGCAACTAAACTCATTATCAATCGAGAACGCCTCCCTTAACACACGCTACCAAGAGCTACGCCAGACCTACCATACACTTGAACTAGAAAGTGAACAGAAGACAAAAGAGGCATTACGGATATCAAAAATTTGTTAAGGGCTCAAACCATTCGAAATGCGATACTCACTCGAAACATGGGACTACTAAGATGCCACCTAGCAGCAGTCAAAGAAGAGAATCAACGCTTGCAAGAACAGAATAGAGAGAACCTTGAAGCAGCTTTAGATGCAGACGAACCTCTGAGTCCCAGCTGTTTTAAAGTCGTCCTCTCTGAATCTATGAAGATAGTATTGGAAGACCATGTCAGTCTACTAGAAGATTATGACAATATGAATGAGGCATGTTAGGCCGTCGGATTGGCACAATGTAATTTTATTTTTTTCATATACTGCACGCACTGAAAGGGCGTAGCGAAGTGATATAACCTTTTTACCCATTAATGAAGAGACATTATGGTGTTCTCCGGTGGTAGAGGAGACAGGAATCGCCAGACTGTCTGTCTGGGCGATTGCAACTACGCTGGAGATGTCGTGGTGCAGAGTTTGCATATATACGAAATACTGTTAAGTTTGTTCTTGTTGAATTGCCATAATTTATTACCAACACAGTAACATTGTCTTAATATCAATAAGTTTAATGACTGTGTGGTTGATAATTTGTGCGACAACCTACTGCGTAAGGATATCTGTAATCCAAGAATTGCAACTGTGTAATAGAAGTTAATTTCTAGATGTATAATTACTGTTTGGGTAATTAGTTAATTGGGAAAATTAAGTAAAGGGCCTCTGCATTGTCAGACCCCTACCATCCCCAAGAACCCAGAAGAGATTAAAAGGGACTAGACAGAAGTCCTTTTAACACTGGTGCCGTCTGTGGGAAGATGGCAATAGATTGAGAATCATGAGTAAAGGTAGAACAGTACGCAAGGTAAACGGTGCAGAAGTGATATATGTCGGTTACTCGGTCCGGCGAGTCATATCCAAAGTATAGGAGAGACCAGCATCCCTGGGCAATTCCAAATCTATTAGGGACACCCCCGGGTGGTAGAAGTACAGGCCATTTAAGCCCACTGGTAGAAGGATCGGAGCCAGTTAGTAGTGATTCGTGTACCAGTTCGGTGACACATGATGAGATTCCGATGGATTCCGGTGTGATTCCGGTACTTTCTGAAGAAGGTACAGTGACTTCTGGGTATACAGAGACACATTGCACAGTTAGTTCAACGTTATCTGGTCAGAATTCCACCATTTTTTATGATAAAGTTGTGTTACCCAGTGAGACCATTTCTGGTGAAGAAATAACCTGGTGCGGTGAAAGTTCGATAAGCTCCGGTGGAAGTTTCGTACCATTTGGTGGAACTTTGAAATTTTTCGGTGATATTGCGGTACTACCTGATGGATCTGTATTATGTTCACCACTCTTCGGGGCAAGCTTACCTAATTTTGATACCAAAGTTGAGGACAGACTATTTGATTTAGAGATAAGTAAGAGATTCAACACTATTTTCGAGCCGGAAGGTGAGCAGTTTGACAATACAGATTCTGAAGGACAAGAGACACCTCCTCAACACACGGATAACGACAATACTACTCACAATAGCACTATGAGTGGTTCACAGTCTCAACAGCAGACACCTCCACAGCCGCAACCGCAGTTTCAGCAGCAACAACAGTAGCAGCCGCAACCAATTATACCAGTTCGACCGGTCCCATCAGGAGTGACTTACACCAAGTTCGGTGGGTTCTCGGGTGACGACTGTGATGCACATGTGCACACCTTTGAGATCAATTATGTAGTATTAAATCACCCACCCGACCCGGCGTACAAGACCATTGTGTTTCAGGCCACACTGGTCAATGAAGCAGTGAGGTGGCTAACAGAGTATGATATTAATTATTTCGGTAATTATGATGAGGTAAAGAACGCATTTCTATAGAGGTTCCCGATTGAAGAAAAATCCTACCGAAATCTTTGACTATTTGCAGAATAATTGACAGAAGCCGCATCAGACTGTTCAAGAATATGCAACATTGTTTCGAACTCACTTAAGGCAGTTACCTCTGGCACATGCTAATCTACCGGACGATGTTATAACCCAATGGTTTATTAACGGGCTGAATCCACACTTGAGACAAATCATGATCATTTGCTGTGTGGGCGGAATGACGTTGGACGCAGTAATTGCGATGGCCCTACAACTGGAGTACAAAGTTGGAGGATTTACAGAGGACTTGGAATGGCTGAAAGCTAGTAAGAACGTAGCGGATGATCCGGCCAAACAGATGTATTGTACCAAGTGCAAAAATCCAGGGCACACCAGTGCTACATGTGCCCTTAACCAGATGTATTGTGCCATCTATAACACAACAGGACACTCAACGGAAACATGCGTGTATAATGCTAAGGTGGCAGGGTAGAGCAGCTGTAAACACCATCATACAGGAACCAGGTCAGCTAGCAACCTGTTACGTGCCACCACATATGCGAACTAATCAGTCACAAGGATATAGGAACTATCGGGGTCAACAGAACACCAATTTTAATTCAAATCGATGGCAGGCGGGTACATCAGCGGAAGGTACCTCTCTTCCACCCCCTCGATGCCATTTTTGCGGGGACGTTGGCCACATCCGTAGATTCTGCAAGGAAGCAGCGGAGTACAACAAAAGGAAGAAGGAGCAACAAAATCCAATGACCAACATGGTTTATATTTCACCAGTTGAGTCACAAGCAGCTATCGTGCGGACAAGATCGGGTAAGCAGTTGCAACCAGTAGCTGAAGTGTTTGAGCCTTGTATTCGTGAGCAGCAGCGAATGGTTGCAAAGGCTAGTCACTGGACAGCGAAGGAGCCGACTGTGTTTCCTGATCCAATTCCGGTAACACAGGTCCCCCTGCCGCAGGCAAGATTGAATGAACAAAATTCGACCACAACAATATTAGAATCATCATCAGAATCGGTGAGAAGTACGGCCCAAACAGATCAGGTATGGGATATCCTATCTAAGGCTTCAATCACACTCCCCTTGGGACAGTTGCTAGTCTTAGTGCTAGGCGTCAGGCAGCAATTTCAACAACAAGTTAGCCCCGGGTCTGCATGTACTCCGGCGACCGCAACCATACAACCGGAAATTGATTCTACGGTGGATCACTCAGTTCCATTAATCACAGTATGGCATAAAAACCAAAAGATTACTCAAGTGTTAATTGATGGAAGTTCGAGTGTGAATATTGCAACAACAGTGCTCTACAAGAAATCGGGTTGGACCCAAATTGAACCCTTACAATTTTTTGTACAAATGGCAGACCAATCCCGAGTCCATCCAGTGGGATTAGTACGTAATATTCCGATTACCTTGCAGGGCACCACATTTAAAATGACCTTTGTAGTCCTAGAATTACCAGAATCCAGCCTCGACTACAACTTACTTTTCGGTCGCCCGTGGCTCAAGCAAGCCAAAGTTGTAAAGGATTGGTCAGCCCAAGAATTAATTTTCAAAGACCATCACCGAAAATATGTAGTTAAATTGGATGCTATGCAACCTTGTGACCTTCATGCACGACCATACGTAGTGGAGCCGGTCCATATGTTGGATGGATTATCCGATGATGAGGAAGAAGTGTTCCTAAAGACCAATAAGGATCTAATCTCATTAGGTACTGTCGATCTTCAGGCGGTAGCAGACCAGTGGAGTCCGGCAGCTTGTACGGTCATACCAATGACCGGAGATGCGGAAGCAGATGATAGCGTAGCTATGGATGAAGCAACTTTACAACAACTATTGCAGCCGACTGATGATCTGGTAAAACCTCGACAATTTTATGTACCATAAGATCAATTAGTAACATATAATTTGGGTGACATGGTCAACCCATGAGAAATTAAGATTAAGGCAGGATTATCAGAGACATTCCAAGATGATTTGGTACAGCTTCTGTGTGAATTCTCCGATGTTTTTGCCTGGGACTATAGAGACATGAAAGGTCTTGACCTGCAGATTTATCAACATCGGGTAGTGCTCAAACTAGAGGCGAGGCCAATCAAACAATCTAGTTACTGAATGAACCCCAATTATGCCACATAGGTCAAACCAAAACTTGATCGTTTACTAAAGGTTGGATTCATTTTGCCAATTGAGCATGCTGAGTGGATATCTCCAATAGTGATTGTCCCGAAGAAAAATAAACAGTTGCGTATCTGTGTTGATTACCAGAAACTGAATGCTGCCACTGTCCCGGATCCATTCCCTCTCCCCTTTCTGGACACAATGCTCGACAGGGTAGCAAGGCATGAAATGTATTCGTTTTTGGATGGCTACAGTGGATATAATCAGGTGAGAATGGCCAAACAGGACATACCAAAGACAGCTTTTATCACGAACTGGGGTGTTTATGCTTGCACTATAATGTGGTTCGGGTTAAGGAATGCCCCGAGCACCTTCCAAAGATGCATGCAGGAAGTCTTTTCACCCTACTTAACTACATTTATGCAAGTATATTTGGATGATTTTTCCTTATTTGGCAAGACTTCGGCGCACCTGTATCATTTACGGTGCTGCTTTGAAAAATGCCGAGAGTACCGATTATGCTTGAATCCAACTAAATCTGTTTTTGCGGTCTCCTATGGTAAACTACTCGGCCATATTATCTCTGCACAAGGAATACAAGTCGATCCGGATAAAGTTGCAGCTGTGTTGGAGGCAGCAGTCCCCACGACACCGAAAGAAGTTATGCGCTTTCTAGGCCAAATCGGGTGGCATGGCAGACACTTACGTTGGTTAGCTCATTTAGCGACACCACTTAATCGGCTTATGACTAGTGCTCCGCGGCAGTATGATTAGACACCGGAGTGCCAAAATGCGTTTGATCGTTTAAAGGTTTTACTGACGCAGGCCCCAATTTTGCAACCACCTGATTGGGAATGTCCGTTCCATGTCTTTGTGGATGCATCAGACATAGCTATTGGTAGCGTACTAATGCAACAAACTGACAAATGGTTTCGGCCTGTATATTATGCGAGTCGCCGATTAGCCCCCGCCGAAAGAAACTACTTAGTGATTGAAAGAGAATGTCTCGGGTTGGTGTATTCTGTTAAGAAGTTTCGACGTTATTTGTTGGGCCGAAAATTTACCTTCCATGTGGATCATGCCACACTCGTGTATTTGGTCCGGCAGCAACATTTAGGTGGAAGACTGGAAAGATGGGTATTACTGCTACAAGAGTTCGACTATGAAGTTATTCATCGACCTGGCACAGCACATGCCTTGGCGGATTTTCTATCTCGATTGGATTCCGGTGAGCCTCCGGTAGCGGTTGATGACACTACACCAGCAAATTACATTACCGAACCAATTACTGATGAATCTGCAGAACCTCTTGTTGCTCCTACATACTACGATACGTTGCTAACTTTCCTCACTGACGGGTGTCTCCCTCCTCATACTCCCCCTGCTCTGCGGCAGAAACTTGCAGTTTACAATCGACGATTCCGGTTGATTGTAGGTCAACTATACTACATGGATTATACTGGTGTTTTACTTCGATGTATTCCTTCCCATGAAGCAGAATCGGTTATGGCTATGGCTCATTCATTACCCTCGGGCGGACATTTCGCAGCTGATCTTACTCACCGTAAAATTTTGCAAAGTGGGCTTTGGTGGCCTACAATTTACAAAGATGTGACTCAGTTTGTGCAGCAGTGTGATACCTGTCAACGGTCTGGACAACCATTACAGCGGCATTTTTTTCCCCTTCAACCTGTTTTACCTCTGGAACCCTTTCAGAAGTGGGGTCTAGATTTTATTGGCCCAATAACACCACCAGCGACCCTCACCAACAATCGATACATACTGACTTGTACAGATTATGCCACTCGATGGGTGAAAGCTTGGGCTTTACGGTCTGCCACAGCTGTTTCGATGGCCAAATGTTTAATGAAGGATGTCTTCCCACGTTATGGATTACCTCTAGAGCTCGTGACGGACCAAGGAATGCATTTTGCAAACAACTTAATGTAAGTACTGACTCTACATAAATTCAGCTCACCATACTATCCACGTGCTAATGGTCTGGTTGAAAGCATCAATAAGACCCTATTGAATATGCTATGCAAATTGCTTTTGGAATGTCCGGAATGTTGGGACCAGTTACTACCTGCAGTTTTGTGGGCTTACCGGACGACATACAAGGTAGCTATTGGTATGACCTCGTTCAAGCTTGCTTATGGATTGGAAGCTATTGCACCGATGGAAGTAGTAGTGCCGAGCCTACGAGTTGCCTTAGCTCAGAAATTGCTGTCGGAAGAATCTTTGCCCTTTCGGTTGGATACCCTTAGATCATTGGATGAACAACACTGGGAAAGCTTCATGACTCTTCAAGAAGTTCAGCTTCGTCAAGCCCGTACTCATGACCGTTTTCTCAAAACCCCTTTCTTTAAAGTTGATCAACTGGTGTTATTGTATAATGCTAAAGCAAACAGATCTGCTGGGAAATTTAAATTACGGTGGTTCGGTCCATACCGGATTGCTGAACAAGTGGGCCCAACAACTTTTCGATTGGCAACCTTAACAGGTGTTCTTTTGCCAAAAGTGATTAATGGTTCTAAGCTTCGGCCATATCACCGACCGGACGATATCCGATGATGTGTACCTCGTCTTGTTCGCGTGTCCCTTGTTTTATTTTTATCCCCGTATTTTGGTTGATCACAGACCGTAATCTCCTCGTTTTGATATCTAAATATGATTAATTGCCGCCCTGTGTTACTGTTTCTGCTCATGCATGCATGTCGTAATTATGATGGATATCTTTCCAATACCGCGCGATGATTAGGGTTTTCGACCGCATAATGTTGTGTGTGTGACTACTTAATCTAGTCTCTTTTCTTGTTTATCGCTATTGTGTTTGTGTGCTTGTGCATTATTTGTTTTCTGTGTTCTTGTGATTACTCGTGCGTGCCATGGAAGCTCTCGTGAATGTCGCCACCTTCTGTGCAGGACTTACTCCTGAAGTGAGTGAGTATTTGCGCACCCGTGGTCTTTTGGCCTTCGCTGAATTGCCTTCGCATTCAGTGGAGTGTCAACCATTTTATGCGCAGATCATTTCTGCCATCGCCTCTACACCTGCTACAGAGCAGTGTTGGCCCATAGCCTATTTACCATCACGAGTTGTTATTACTTTAGCTTCGTTTGCCGATGCCTTCCGGCTTCCTCGGGAAGGATTGGAGAACGGTCCACTTCTTCCCATAGCCACTATGAAAGAGTTATTTCCTCGGCACTCATCTAATGAGTACGCCATTCTGTGTAGACCTGAACCGGAGCGTACAGCTTTGCAATTTTTAGTCGCTACTTTGAATTTACAAAAACACACCTATGGTATCTCTCGCCCCTTCTATTCGATGATAGACATTGCGTCCTGTGAAACTATCAATTTCACATCCTTCTACTTCCGGCGCATTCATCGTGAATGTGTTACGGTTATCAAACAAGTCAATAAGGGTGACCTTCCACACTCTCATCTACCCCATATCCTCACTTTTCTCTTTCCAGCAATCCAAGCCATGAAACCCCCTCCAACTGCTCCCTTCTTGTTGCACGAAGAATCTACGCAAATGCTGGAGGATGAGGAAGATGATGATGGAGATCTGTTGCAACTTTTTCGCCAAAAACACAGATGTGTTAGCCCCTCCAAAAGTCAAGTGCAGGGATCAACTGCTGACCATGAAGATGAAGTCTTTCACGACGCTGCTACATCCATTCATGTCGATTCTTCCGTTCCTTCTTCTCCAATTAAGCAGCAGGAACAAGGTGCCCCCATAGCAGACTCTGAAGAAGTTCCTTCTCGGGAGTAGTCTCATCAGCAAGATTAAGAAGCTGTGAAGGCGATTGAAACCGAAATCCTCACCAAAGTAATTGCCAATGTGGAGGTCGTGCTCGATAAAACAGATGCAAGAAATCAGTAGACAACCGGAATAGTGCTGGTACCAAGCCCTCTTATCCCCCTTCCTCCTCCCATGAACCCCGTTGAGCCTGCTATGACATAAGTTCCTACTTGTCACTCTAGCACAATGGTGAGTACGAACGCGAGGAGATCCACCTCATAATTGTCAATCCATGGAGACGTGAGGACTAGTATGAAGACTATGAACAAGTGATGGCTCAAGTGTGTGAGTGAGAAGCACACAAACATGCACACACATACACACACATACGCACACAAGGCAAGAACA
The DNA here is from genome assembly GCA_020310875.1 of Ceratopteris richardii. Lineage (NCBI taxonomy): Eukaryota > Viridiplantae > Streptophyta > Polypodiopsida > Polypodiales > Pteridaceae > Ceratopteris > Ceratopteris richardii. The sequence continues at coordinate 14,243,138 of CM035414.1, read as the reverse complement.
AGGAGAGGAACAATGGAGTTCATTGCATTAGTCAAAAAGTCTCTTACATAAGCTCAATTCACAAACAATCTAGCCTCAAAAATGAGCTCTCTAGCTCTTTTTATAGTTTTTTGACTAGCTTTGGCCTTGTCCAGACCTAGTGTCCGGCCTAGTTAAAAATTAGGTTCTAGAGCCTATTTGAGGGCTCAAACGGGGTCTAAAAATTATGAAAATTGGTATGTAGCCAATCCTAATACTCCTCAAGCTTGAGGAATCCTCGGCTTGAACAAAGTGGAGTCTATGTTGTCAAAAACGGGATTTACAATGTATGTGTAGTGATGAAAATCATTAGAACTATCCTATGGGAACGTTCACATGAAGCCTCGCACATGGCCATGTGATAGCCTAGAGATTCTTGAGTGTCAGGCATAGGCTTATCTCTACCTTGTCTTCTCAATTTCATTCCTCGGATGCGTTCTAAAGCTTTTGCCTGTGCTTCTTCTCGAATTCGTTTCTCCTCTTCTTTACGTTTCTTTGCACTGTTGAGTCAATTTAGCATCTCTTCTATTAGGGGTTCTTGATATAACTTGACTCTCCAACCGCTTATGTAACTTGGTAGAATATCTCCTTCTAGAGTGGCTAGTTGAACCGCTCCACTTGTAGAGACCCTATTGATAATCGTTGGTCCATAGCCTCTCTTCTCTAACTTCCGTGCATGTTGCTTCAAGGTGTAAACTAGGACTAGGTCTCCTTCTTTCAAGCCCTTATCCTTTACATGGGCATTGAAGTATGCCTTCTGTCTTTTCTTAGCTGCATATATCCCTGCAGCAGCTCTTAGTCTTGTTTCACTTAGTCGTTCCATGTCAAAAATTCTTGAAGAGAGTTCATGACCCGTCCACTCATGCTCCTGTGCTACCCTTAGAGTTGGTATCAAGAAGTCTAATGGAAGCACTGCATTTTGACCAAACACCATCTGAAAGGGCGTGGCTTGGAGTATCGTTTTATAGGCAACCCGGTATGCCCAAATAGCGTGATGTAGCTGTTTGTCCCAATTAGAGCGTTTATTATTCACCAATTAGTTAGCACATTGCATAGGATCTTATTTGTGCTTTCGGCTTGGCCATTAGCTTGTGGGTGATAGGGGGTAGACTTCTTGTGTATCACCAAGAACTCTCGGAGAAGATTTTCAATAACTTCGTTCAAGAAGTGAGTGCCTCTATCACTAACTAGTTCTATAGGTAGACCGTATCTGGTAAACACATTCTCAAATAGGAACTTAGCTGTCGTTTGAGCATCATTCTTTGTTGTGGCTTTCACTTCTACCCACTTGGTTAGATAGTCTGTGGCCACAATGATATACTCAGCATGTGAACCCTTAGCTGGGGGATTAATAGGACCAACAAAGTCTATTCCCCACTTAGAGAATGCACGTCCACCCATCATAGGTTTCAATGGCATCTCATCCTTGCGTATAGGATACTGAGTTCGCTGACAAACCTCACACCTCTTCACATAGGTATGTGCATCCATGTGAAGGGTGGGCCACCAAAATCCTGCAAATACTATTGCCTTGATCACCCGATTTGGACCTAAGTGTCCTCTTGCTACACCTTGGTGAGCAGTTTCCAAGATTTTAAGATATTTGCTCTCATGGACACATAGTCTAAGGTAACCATCTTTGCCATGCTTGTATAAATTATCTCCAATGAGTGAGTACTCTAGGGCTTCTTGTTCTAAACTTCTCTTCCTAGCCAGAGTCATGTCTGGAGGGAATGTTTTTGTCCTCAGGAAGGCTACCAATGGTTCACTCCAATCTGGCACTAAAGACACTCGATGAAGAGTGGCATGTTCGACTGGTGGTTTAGTGCTACAGACTGGGCATTCCTTACACAACTCATGGACATCTGCTTCCATAGTCGGCCAATGCACTCCAAGTCTCCTTAATGTCTGTAAGGTTCTTTGCTTTGAGTAGTGTTGCTCTAGTGCACCTACATGTGCTAATTGCAACCATTTAGCATACTCATCCTCTTCCACACAACAAGCCAAAATCCCTTGATCTATATGCTTGTACATACTTCCGGCCAAGATGTGGTACTTTTGAGCCTTTACTACCTCTTTATCTTGAGTCTTTATGACTGGGTGATTAGGTCCATATGTCAATACTGGCGCTAATGTCTTAGCCCACTATGGCACGACTTCCAAATTAAACAAGTAAGCATCAGGAAGGTCACACGATACTCCTTGTGGGGCTTCTCCAGTGGTGAGCCTAGAGAGATGGTCTGCTCTCAAGTGAGTTTTGCCTTTCCTCACCACAACCTCAAAGTCGTATTCCATTAGCAAGAGGAACCATCTTACTAATCTGCCTATATTGCATGGCTTGTTTACCAAGTATAGTAGGGCTTGATGATCAGTAAAAAATTTAAACTTATTGGCAAGCAAATAGTGTCTAAATTTTTTAACCGCATATACCATGCCTAAGCCTTCTCATTCGGTGGTGGTATAATTTCATTCAGCTGCATTTAACTGTCTACTAGCATAGGCAATTGGAAGATCCATATTACCTTCACTTGTAGGTTGTGCAAGCACACACCCAATAGCATAATTGGATGCATCCACATGGACATGGAATGGCTTGTTCCAATCCAGTGTAGTCAAGATTGGTGTTGAACACAATCGCCGCTTAAGTTTGCTGAAAGATTTCTTGCACTCATTAGTCCACTCAAAATTGGTCAAGAGTCCGTACAGAGGCTTTGCAATGATGGCATACATGTGTATGAAACATCGGTAATAACCACAATGCCCCATGAAAGCTTGCACTTCCTTGACATTCTTAGGCCTAGGTAGCTCTACAATAGCCCTCACCTTCTCTTCGTCAGTGGATATGCCGTTCTTTGACACTATGTGTCTTAGAATCTTGCCTTGCCTGACCATGAAAACACACTTTTCTGGGTTCAGACAGACTTGATATTCTCTACATTTGTCAAAGATTTGCCCGAGTTCAGGTATATGTTTCTGTCTAATGTTGGAATGGGCACAGAGATCATCAACAGACTTCCAAATTCTTCCTCAAGAATTCTTTGAATACATGGCACATCAATCTTTGGAAGGTTGCAAGAGCATTGGTAAGCCCAAATGGCATTACCCGAAAAGCAAATATACCCCACTCTGTGGCAAAAACCGTTTTATGTTGATCTTCCGGTGCAATGGCTACTTGATTATAACTAGAGAACCCATCTAGGAAGTTGTATACTTCTTTTCCTGCTACCCTCTCTAATAGATGCTCAGTGATAGGAAGCGGATAACTATCTCTGATAGTGGATGCATTAACCTTCTTCAAGTTAGCATACACGTAATTTGCCATTCTTTTTAGGCACCACTACAATGGGGGATACCCATTCAGTGTGCTCAATTTCATAGATAAATCCAGCTTCAACCAAGCGGTCTATCTCTTCTTGATCTTGGCAGCATAGTTGTCATTGTATGTGTATGGCTTTTGTTTAGAGGGTCTGGCCTCTGAGGTCATGGGGATTGTATGTGAGCATATGTCCGGGTCTACACCTTTCAGGTCCTTGTAGCTCCAAGCAAACACATCTCTATATTCTCGTAGTAAGGCTATCAACTCCTGCTCCTCTTCTTTAGTAAGGTCATGTCCAATGTACGTGCATCTCTCCTCTCCTTCTTCTATGGCTACCACTATTTTCTTGGTGGTTTCTTTGTTATCATAGGCCTCTCCTGCTTGTGCATCGCGTTTTGGCATTCTTATCATGACTCTCTTGTCTTCTATTTCATACTTTTTAAAGTTTTCTGGGACCTCGAACAAGGATTCTTCCTCCTCTGGTGTGGCTTCTTTCTTCTTCCTTTTCTTTCCTTCACTCTTGGTGGTCACTTGTGTGGTTAGTCTCACATCATTGGCGAGCTCTTCATACCTCTGGGGGTGAACTTCTACCTCATAGAAGTATTCTTCATCTGATGCAAATGGTGGGTCCATGATGACTGACTCTAGATCAGAGTCACTTGCATCCTCGAATGCATCAGTGATAGGTTCACATTCTTCTAGAACCGAATCTCCCATGATTGGCTCTATGGAAAAGACTGAAATGTCATAGCCCTCCTCATCACAATGAGGTGTCCATTGTTCTTCATTGATGGCTACATCCATTGTTGCTAAAATCTCCGCCCAACCATGAGGTTCAAATTCTTCATCAGGGAATACTACAGCTGCATAGGCTGGGTCCTGAACTGATCTATGAGTTTCCTTTGCACCTATCTCTCTGGCTTTTTCTCTCTTCTCCTCTTCTACTGCTACTTTACACATCCACAAGTGAGTGTCTTCCTGCATCCATGAGGATCCTGATCCTATGGAATGCACTGACTCTATATCATCTGTGGCTCTATGGATAGGATTCCATTGAATAGGGGGCACGTCTCTATGGATAGGATTCCATTGAATAGCGGGCACGTCTCTATGAGATAAATCTTTGAGATTCACTTTGGTTGTGACACCCAAGTGTTGCAGATACAAAGAATTTGTCCCCCAATCCTGTACTATTTGCAATTGCCGCAAGAAGGGTCTTCCCATAACCATCTCGTAGGCATGATTCTTGCTAAAGTCACATATAGCAAAAGTATGTTCGAACTCTACACCACAAGTGGTGAGAGTTATTCCTTCTAGTAGTCCTAAGGGTCTCTCAATGTGACCATCAGCCATTTGTAACTTCATTTTCGTGGGCCTGAGTGCTGGCTTGCCCCATCGCCTCCATCGGGAAGTGGTAGTAATTGCAACTCCTGCACTTGAGTCCAAAATAGCCTTGGTTGTGTAACCCTGATGAGTGATAGGGAGATAGGTGTTTCCTTCTTCTCCTTTGCTCATGTCCCCTATCTTGTCCAAAGGTATTTCCGGCACTATCCTATGAGACCCTACCTGGGAATGAGGTTTTGCTACGTCTGGCACTTGTTTGGATACATGTTTCCACAATTCAGGCACCTTGAGTAGCTCTTTTAAAGTGAGGTCGCATTGCACTTTAGTATTCTTCACTACCTCGGTATTCCTAGGTATGACAGAGTCTTCGTTTCTTATCATGACCGTGGGTGCTCTCATACAAGTAGACTTAGCTTCCCATGGGCCTATGAAGTGGGGTAATTCATGTAAAGAGTTAGACTCAAAGTCTAATCTTTCCCGAGATTGGGTGCTCTCTTGCTCTCCATAAATGGAGGGAATATCTTGTGGGAATTGATCATGCGTGTCATCCACAAGTTCAAAGGGAGGAGGGACTTCACTCTCTTTAGCCCATTTTTCTTCTTGGATCTCTCGTAGGAATTCCGGTGAGTACCAATTCATAGAAGAAGATGTGTCTGGCTCTGTGGAGTTAGGCACATAAGCTTCCTGGGTGGGAAGGCTTAGCCTTTCACTTGCCCTCTCCTTAGCCTGGGACGTGGTTTCTTTTCCAGACTTTGCAATTATCGTTTCCAATCTATCCAATAGAGTAACAAAATGCAATGATGTTCTAGTGGAGCTAGAGCAATTGAAGAGGTGACTGGCCTCAAACATGGCTTGAGCCAATTCCACCATCTTGGCACACAACTTGGTTCGTTCAAGCTTTAGGTCAGCTCTAGGGTAACATCTTTCATTATCCGTTACATTTGGCCCTTCCTGGATCCTGGCCTGATATGCTCTAAGCATCATATCTATGTCCTCGGGAGTGGGATCTGCAAAGATTGATCCTACTCGGGGTGGTGGGTGGGTTACGTGTGGTGGATCAGAGGGTGGAGGAATGGAAGGTGATGGGGATGGTAGTGGAGGTGACATGTGAGAGTGCGTTTGAGATGTGATTTCTATGATCTTGGCTTTGGTCTCTCGCAGACTTTCCTCGAGTTCACTCATCTTTCTTGCCCATTGCCTTTTCATACGTTCACGGCTATCTCTCCAAGCTCTTGTTCTTTTCTTATTCTGGCTCTCAGTCTCGCTAACCTCGACATTCTTTTCCTGACCTAAGTCTTGGTTTTGCTTAAGTGTCTGAGCTCCCATGATGACTTGCACTAGGGCCGTGGAGGTCACACTTCCCGTGGATTCTACCACTAGCCCAATGACATTGATAGGAGCGATTTTTGGCATATTGGCAGGGTTCTTGGGACACTCTCGTAACAAATGCTCCTTTCCGCAATCTGGACAAAAGCCTTGAATTGTCACAGATTGGGTTTATGTGGGTGCAGGTAGAGGGCAATCACGAATGAGGTGATCTCCCTGACATCGGAAGCATGGTCCTCTAGGAAATGGAGGTCTTATCTGCCTAGGTTGAGGTCTAGTGTTGGGGTTTGTGTACATGACATTGGCATATTTTGGCTCCCGACTGGACTCACTCGGTTCTTCATAATAGTATGACTCATTATGCTCGGGTGATTGCATGTAGTAAGCCTGTGGGCTATCAATATGGGTAGAGTCAAAACTATGATCACTTGGATCACTTTCTGAAAGTGACGATGTCACTGACACTAAAACTCTATTCAGATTTTCTTCTGCAGCTGCATACTTCACTAGAATCACATTGGTGGGGGCAGGGGGTTGTTGTGCTAGGACTGGTTGTGGTCTTTGCTGCCCTTGATAGGGTGGTTGATAGTTTTGCTGGGGCCTAGTATATTGTTGTTGTGGGTACTGATTCTAGTATTTTCCTTGCTGTGGGTAAGCCTGGGGATAATTTTGTCTAAGAGCCTGTTTGTTATAAGGGCAGTCTTGTGCAGTGTGATTGGTGTATCTCCTTTCTATGGTGCAATATTGGATGTTGGGGTTCACTTGGGGTTGAGCCATGATAGGGCACACATTAGCCATATGGTCTCCTCCACAAGTATAGCATCGTTTCCTTGGGGAAAATCTAGGGATTTGCTTGCTTGAGACTCCTAATTTCTGAGCTACCTTCTCTGCTAGATCCTCAATCGATGTGGATTGCAAGGAAGCGAGGCTAGTAGAACTATCCGAGTCTTTATAGATCTTTGAGAGCTCCAATTCCTCCCCTAGATTATCCTCAATGTCTATGCACATGCGTACACACTCTTCTATGGATCTAGGGTCCTTCAAGTACACATATGATCTGAGTTTGGTACTTAACAATCCATCTAGAAATAAGGCCACTTGCTTGGCTGGAGTGGGTAACTTTGGAGTGGGGGCATCTCTCTAGGTATTGCCTAAACCTTCTTCCTGGGAGCCTCACTGTCTCTTGAGGTGTTTGGTTGAAGTGGTATATCAAGGAAGACGTGTTATGCCTAATGCCATTCTTGGAAAACTCAGTGATGAATGCTTCAAGCAGTTGATCTATACTTCTGTATTGATCTTGGTGAAGTGGTTGAAACCAAGTCAATGCAATGTTCTTGAGTGTTAGGCCAAAAGCATTGTATTGAGTGAACAAGTCTTCCACTTGTTCAGCTCTCAACACTTGCCTAAACTCAGCTACATGGTCATATGGGTCTCCTGTGCCATCAAAGCAATTCTTCATAGACTTAACCAATTGTGTAGGCCTTAAGGTTCTAGCATGTTCTCTAGGTCTTGGAAGAGGGCATTTGTTTGTATTTCTTAGATTCCTTGGATCCCTCTGTCTCTCCCTGTCCATCCTATCAGTCTCTGTCCTCGTTCTTTCTCTTCCTAGTGGATTGGCAAAGCTCACCTCAGGTCTATCTTTACTCCTCTCTCTCTGAGTTCCATGAGCTTGAGATGTTCCAGCTCCTTGGTGACCATAAGACACAGTGGATCGAGGTTGGAGAAAAACAAATTCTCCCTTCCAAGTGTATGCATGTCTTCCATGCTCTGAGACCACAAAGATCTCTCCAAAGCATCATCTAAGTATGTCACTTTGCATGGGATATCGGGATCTTTGAATTCATAGATGATAGGTGCTCCCACTTTGTTAGGCTTCTCAGGCTTATACCTCCAAAAAGCCTCATCCGTCTCTCGATTCACAAGCAGATCTATGCTCCTATTGTCCTGGGAGACCAACTCGGGAGTGATTATTCTCATCAAAAGCGACTTGCCACGAGGGGTTTTTGGCTCCTTTCCTAAGTTCCCTTGCTCTATGTCTCCTATTTTGATCTCTGGGATTATGTTGCCAAATTCATATGTCCTTTCAGGTTGGCTGGTGACCACATACATTCTTCCTTCTTTATCTATATATGAACCATTTTCAAACTTGACTACAGGGTGTTCTAGTCCAATGGGCTGATCCGGGTTTTTAATTAGGACAATAGATCTTCTCAGGCCGTCCTCATAGATGCGTGCACCTAAGCGGTTGGTCTTGATGTATTCCAATTGAGTTTTGTAGGGACCCTCAGGTCTTTCTAGGTATGCCACTCCTGAGCTACCTACAGGTCTTTCCATGCTGTAAGACATCTCCGAGTCACTAGTTTCTGAGTCTAGAGCGTAGGGGTAATCACTCAATTGCTAGGCCCAAGATCTGGCTGTATGGTTGACACTAGCTTCGGATGATCTAATACTTTGATGGTCTCTCCCTAGGTGTCTTCCTGATCTAAGGTTCATATGCCCTTCCAATTGACCCAATGATCCTTGTACAACCACGTTGCTGATTCTTTGATACCAATCGCTTGTTCCTTTTGAGTTCCTTTGGATGTGTGTTCTTGTCTTTAATTTAGCGTCGTCAGGAGCACTTAAGCGTGTTGTACTTGATGTTCTCCGTCCACTTACTTTAAGTTCTTTTCCTTTAAGTCGTCCCTTGACTGTAGCTTAACCTATTCTTGGACTTGAGAAGTTAAAGGCTCTTCAACTTGAGTATTCCTATCGTACCCCTAGTCAGCCAACGCAACTACTCGCACTTAGCCTAGTCTAAAAACTGGACTGAGGGGGTTGAGAGTTGTTCCAACCTCAAATCGTTTCTCCTCGCTATGCTTGTCTGCCCAGGAAATCCGTTCCCAAGCCTGCACACAATGGCACTTGCTTTTCTTTCTCCAAAAGCTCTCGATGATCCTGTAAAAAATCCCAAGTTTAGCTCCAATTTGATCCTTCAATTGACAGACAATTTATCTCAGACACTTTTAATGACCCTTTTTTTTTCCTTTTTCTATTGCCAAAAAATTTCCTCTAGAGCTGCCTTGGTGTATCTACCCTACAGAGGGTCAACTTCAAAATACCCTATCTGAAAATTCAATGCATTATTCTTATAAAAAACAACTGAGGGCATGTAGTATATGCCACGAGCTTTTCGACAATCCCTAGAGCTCAAAAAACGGATTTCATATGAAAAAGTTATGACAATTCAGGGTTTAGGGGGTTAAACAGACAAATAGATCCTTTCAAGAGTTTAGTGCATTTTTTCTAAGGCCTTTGTAATGGTATAGGTGATTGAGTATGCAATTATGCCCAATTTTTAGCCTAAATTTTCAAAAAATTACCCTTCTATTTTTTTTTACCGAAAATGCCTGTCTATCGCAATAGACGGTGTCTGTCGCGATAGACACTAGCTTTCGTGGGGGGGGCGGGGCTGTCTGTCGCGATAGACGGTGTCTATCACAATAGACGGGGTCTATCGTGGGGTCCTGTCTGTCGCGATAGACGTGTCTATCGTGATAGATGGTGTCTGTCGCAATAGATGCTGTCTGTCACGATAGACGGTGTCTGTCGTGATAGACTGAGCCTATCGTTTGTCGTGCTTTTTGGTCTGTCGCGATAGACGTGTCTGTCGCGATAGATGGTGTCTGTCGCGATAGACGGCCTCTATCATGGGGTGCTGTCTGTCGCGATAGATGCTGTCTGTCATCTGTCGTGCTTTTGGTCTGTCGCGATAGACTGGAGAAACAAAAAAATTTTAGAATTTTTTAGTGATTTGGAGTGCTCTCATGGTGTAGGTTATCGTGCCAAACATGCATTCAAAAAATATTAAGTTTTCTGTCTCCCGCGATAGACAGAGGTCGTCGTCCCGGGACCTGTGCACAGTCTGTCGTACCTACGCAAGCTGCTGGAGATGGTGGTACAGCTAGAACCTGCAGCAAAAGCTCACAAAACACACAAAAACGATAGCATGCAAGATCTCTCTCGCTCTCTCTCACAATTCCCGAGGTGGGGAGTGGAATATGACCAAAAACTGAAATTTTTATGAAGATGCAGGTGGAGGTGGGAGATGATGAGGATGATGATGGTGATGATGATGATGCAAAAACAAGAAAAATTAAAGAAGAATAAGGGAAAGAAGGATATTACCTATGACTCCAATGTCTCAACTCTACGTCTTATCATCACACACTCGTCCTCGAAGCTCTCTCCCCGACAACGGTGCCAAATTTGGTATCACTCTAGCACAATGGTGAGTACCAACATGAGGAGATCCACCTCATAATTGTCAATCCATGGAGATGTGAGGAATAGTATGAAGACTATGAGCAAGTGATGGCTCAAGTGTGTGAGTGAGAAGCACACAAACATGCACACACATACACACACACGCGCACAGAAGGCAAGAACAAGGAGAGGAACAATGGAGTTCTTTGCATTAGTCAAAAAGTCTCTTACATAAGCTCAATTCACAAACAATCTAGCCTCAAAAATGAGCTCTCTAGCTCTTTTTATAGTTTTTTGACTAGCTTTGGCCTTGTCCAAACCTAGTGTCTGGCCTAGTTAAAAATTAGGTTCTAGAGCCTATTTGAGGGCTCAAATGGCGTCTAAAAATTATGAAAATTGGTATGTAGCCAATCCTAATACTCCTCAAGCTCAAGGACTCCTCGAATCGAACAAAATGGAGTCTATGCTGTCAAAAATGGGATTTACAATGTATGTGTAGTGATGAAAATCACTAGAGTTGGAAATTGTTTATGAAAAAAATGATTGGGCCTTGTTGCCGTATTTTGCATGACTGCTCCATTGTGCCTGTATGCTCTTCGTATGACTTGTATACCAACACTACTGCTCCATCATCTTCTCCCGATTACTCTCCACCACCTTCCCCTCACCTATTATCAGCCTCGTCATCCTAGCCACTTCCTGCTTTTCCGCCTTCGCAGGTTCTTTTTAGTGAGTTAGAATCTATGGGTCGTCTTCTTATTCAATTCTCACAGCAATTACCCCATCAGATGAAGATGGCAACAGAAAATATTCGGCAAGAATTGCAAACTAAAGTGGATTTATTAGAAGCAGATATTGCTCCTTTACAAGAAGAAGCTCATGCAGTCAAAGCAGAGAATCATGCTCTGCAAGTGCAGTTGCAGCAGTACCAAGCGCAATTAGCAGAACATGAATTATTGATTGCTCAACGAGATGCAGCATTGGCTGAGTTAAAAGCCAAGGATGTTCTTTTAACTGCTCGTGATGAAGAAATCAAGCAATTAAATCAGTTGATACAGGATAAGGACGATGCTCGGATTGCTCTCGGTAATCTTTTAGAAGAAACTCACGCCGAGCTTGATGAGGTCATGCAGAGAGGACAAGAAATGGCTACTTTGGCTAAGCAGACTACTACAGAATTATAGGCCGCATCTGCCGATCTTTTTCAGGCGAATTCTACCTTAAAAACACAGACGGGTCTGACAATTCAACTTAAGAAAGAGTTAGCAAGAATCATAAAAGAAAGAGATGCATATTATAGAACCATCCAATATCAAGCTCAGGAGTTGGAACACAGAGAAAAGCAGCTAGGAGCTCAAGCAGAGAGATTGTATCGAATTGATGGTCAAATTGCTGATATGAGATTAAGCCGAGATGTAGCCATTGCCAATGATTTTTATTTGCAAGAAGCCTTTTTGCAAATGCAGACCGATGTTTTGATCCGTGAGATTATTGCGGCGAGTTCAGTACGAACTGACGCACAGTTGGTGGAGCCGGAAACCTTAAAGCTAATGCTGGATTCATTAAAACAAAAAATCACTAGAACTTTTAATTAGCCCGAAGTGTGTATATACAAGGCATTGTAGATGAGCCTTAATGCTATTTTCTTTGCGGGTTCGAGTCCACCGTGCGTGCCAGTGTTAGGCCGCCGGATTGTCACAATGTAATTTTATTTTTTTCATATACCGCACGCACCGAAAGGGCATAGCGAAGTGATGTAACCTTTTTATCCATTAATGAAGAGACATTACAGTGTTCTTCGGTGGTAGAGGAGACGGGAATCGCCAGACTGTCTGTCTGGGTGATTGCAACTACGCTGGAGACGTCGTGGTGCAGAGTTTGCATATATTCGGAATATTGTTAAGTTTGTTCTTGTTGAATTGCCGTAATTTATTACCAACAGAGTAACATTGTCTTAATATCAATAAGTTTAATGACTATGTGGTTGATAATTTGTGCGACAACCTACTGTGTAAGGATAGCCGTAATCCAAGAATTGCAACTGTGTAACAGAAGTTAATGCCTGGATGTATAATTACTGTTTGGGTAATTAGTTAATTGGGAAAATTAAGTAAAGGGCCTCTGCATTGTCAGACCCCTACCATCCCCAAGAACCCAGAAGAGATTAAAAGCGACTAGACAGAAGTCATTTTAACAGGCATATCAGAAGCTCAAGGAAGACCACAAAATACTACAATTGCGAGCACCTGCACAACAAACACCATCGGCTCCTAAGGCAACACCTCCGCAGATCATAGAGGAACTTAATGCTTTACGTACTCAAGTACTTACCCTTCAAGTGCAAATTACTACCTTTTTTGAACCCCCTAGGCCTGATTCCCCACCCAAACTCCCAACAGAGGAAGAAACTCTGTCTATCTCGGTGGAGGAAACGTATGAAGAAGCCTATGAACCACAACCCATCCGAGGCGGATGTGTCACGGCTGAAGGCTAGACAACCTTTGAACTCCCTACCCCCGCATGGATGAAGACTGTAGAAGAACTTGGCCAGACCCAGTCAACACGTGTGGAGGCTGAATTACATGCCATGGCTATGATAGAGGAACGTATTTTACAATCCCCTTACTTCGCTCACTTGGCCCCTCACAGGTATATATCTGGCCACGAGCTGCAATATAAGCCATATTTTATGCTAATGGCAGAGTACCAACTGGCGATCGAAAAGGAGACAGGCAAGAAACCCTCACATGCAACTCAGTTTGAGCCTGATGACTTGCCACCGAACGCATAGAGAGGAGAAATATTTCAACCAACTTGGCACCAGGAATTACTACAACAGTATCCAGAAATGATGAGCACATGGGTCAAGGCATCCCTGCATTTAAAGTATAACCCATGATGGGGACCGATACCACGATGCCGCTCCTGGAAGGCCTTCGCAATCAAAGTGCAGAATAATAAGTAGTGCTAGGACTAGCTGAATTATCCTTACTTCACTCCACCCCGCGGACCACCCACAGTAGGATACATGATAGCAACTATTCGCCACTGGCTCCCTCGCTTACGCTGCATGGATGACGTTGCCGTGCATATGATTGTCAAAGTATTTGACATGATGCAAACTATTTTTAAAATCTTCCGTCGCATCAAGACACCACACATTAACACCTTGGGCTTCGAGCATGGTAATCAGGATTTAGTGTATGATATGAGCACGACACCATTGCTCCAGGTGTGTTATGCCTAGCACTGTCGAATCATGTATTTACCAGCATGCTATAAAATGACATTCCAAGAGATGTTCACTACCGGTTTTTGGGAGTACCATTCCGAGGTGTTCATAAGCAGGCCCACACACCTACTCCAATTATTTGCATGTGAACAACTTGTGTACTCCACGCACTACAGACTCCCGCCGCTAGATGAATCTCAACCCATAGATTGGGAAAAGCTTGAAGCAGATCTTGCAAGAGGTATTCTATTTCAGAGCAGACCCTCGCTCATGACCTCCTACAAAACTATATCCGACAGACCCCGCAACAAGGTTCTGTCGAGGACGATAGAAGGGAGAGGGAGGAGGGTATTGGTAGTAGCCAGAGGCGCAGATGACGAGGAAGTATGTGAAGGCGGATCACAACAAAGTAGTGGGGAGCCAAGCTGATTATTTTTTCAAAGAAATATGTTTTATAATACTTTTCAAAACTCCCAACAATGATTTTCATCACTCTTGTGCCATATGTAACATACAACAACCTCTTTTGTAATTAGTAGCTCCACTTTGTGCAAGCCGAGGAGTCCTCGAGCTTGAGGAGCTTAGGTAGAATGAGCCTACCAATTTTGGCTATTTTTAGACTTCGTTTAGACCTTCAAATAGTACCTAGAACTTATTTTTTAACTAGACCCGTCACTAGATGTGAAACCACTCAAAACTAGTCTAAAAACTATAAAGAGAGCTAGAGAGCTCATTTTTGAGGTTAGCTTGTATGAGTAGAGAAGAGCTTAGAGCAATTTTGAGCTTGTAATTGAGATCTTGAGTAATAGAGTCTATCTTCCTACCTTCCATTGTGTCTTGTTTGTCTCTTCATTGTGTGTGTGTATGTGTGTGTGCATCTCTATGCTTCTCACCTTCACTCACACTACATCTTGCATTCACGATCTTCATATCACTCCTATCTTTTCTGCGTATTGACATTAAGGAGGTGGAGCTTCTTAATGTGGTACTTAGCATTGTGCTAGAGCAACACCTTTGCAAAAAGGTAGATAATTCTTAGATGACATCATTGTTTTGTGGAAAGTTTTGGATCATGCTTCTAAGTTTGGCCAATATTACTATTTTTTAAAGGTTGAGTTTGGCAAAGTATATGATAGAATTGAGTGTGACTTTATTCCTTAGCCTTTTCATGAGCTAGGTGTTGGTAAGAACCTTATTATAGATGTCCACAACTTTTCTGGAAATGCTTGTTCTAGAATTGTCATAAATGGAATTTTGTCACAGCCATTCAAGCTCCTTCGATGGATAAGATAGGGTTGCCCTTTGGTCCCCCTTCTATTTGCCATTGCTAATCATGATTTGGGTTGAATTTTCAAACATCCAATCAATATAGGGAACATAAAAGGAATTCTTATCCCTAATTCACCTCTCCCCTTGGATTGCAAATGTTTATTGACAATACAAATATGTGCACTAAGGCCAATGAAGATTCCTCTTCTAAATGTCTTAAATGCTTGTATACTTTTTGCAAAGTTATTGGGTATTAAGTAAATCATAAAAAGACTTCCTTTAAGTCTTCGAACGGTTTGGATCCTCCTTGAATTGATGAGATAGCTTCATGTGATATTTGAAAGAAGACATGATTTTCAAATTACTTTGCATGTCAATGGGGTTTAATGCGTCCTCTGCTCAAACATGGGATGAAGTGTTGGAGTGTTCGATAAGACTGAATATTATTCTTTTTTTGGTAGATTTCGAAATCCTTTTTTATAATAGAAATTTTGTTCTTAATCATTATATGCTACCATGCCTTACTTATTTTTTGGCTTGTTGGAGTCCTAAAAATCTTATCAATCAAAACTGTGTCTTAGCTAGAAGGGCTTTTTTTTTTTGGGGGGGGGGGGGGGGGGGGGGAGGGGGTTCTTTACAGGTTCATAGAATTTTTAAAGTTCATGCTATTTGCCAAGAGCTGAAGGAGGTCTTGGGGTTCTTTGTCCTCTTAAGATGGCCAGAAGTACGGAGGCTAAATAGAATGAGATCATTTGATTCTTGTGAATTTTTGGACTTATCTTTTAGAACACAAATATGAATTCCCTCAAAATTATGTCACTAGGTAGTCCTTTTATCTATAATATCTCGAAAGCATGGATATAGGTAAAAGGTATGCACAACATTGCCTCTTATTATTTTAAAAATTAAAACTTCATGTTGTAGGAGACCATGGAATGGATGGATTTCTTGAGAGCTGGTTATAAAATCTCTATGAGAGAGCACAAAATGTTGGAAATATGGATTTGACTCTTAGAATTATTCCTTGTAGGATAATGAAGTTCTCAATGATGATTTGATTTTGTTTCTTCTCGATATTTGTTGGTTGCAAGCAACTATTATTAAAGTATAAGGAGCAATGCCTTGATGAATTGCTTGGCATGTGCATTAGCGAAGAAGTGAGGATCTTTCTTGCTACTATAGACATGCTAAGAAGGTTCAAAAAATACAAAGCTTCCATTGAATCAATCATTCCCAAGTTGAATGCTAGATGGAAAGTCCAATGAGAGACACACCAATGGAAATATAGGTTCAATTGTACTTGAGCTTTCCCCTACAACATCAAGCACAACCTCCTTCTATGGCACATATACCAAAATGGGCCGTGGACAAGCAACAAGATTAAGAGGATTGGATTAAATGAAGGGTTATGCAAGATCTCTGGTGAGGAGGAAGATTTGCAACACCTGTTTTTTTTTAGAGTACAATGAACTGGAAAGACACACACACTCGACCTCATAAAGTAGAGGTACCCATCTCGAGGAACTCATGGACACCCATCTTGGAGAACTCATGGATATGTCCAGCTAGGATTTGAACTCAGGACTTCCTCCCAGAGATTCAAGGCATCAACCACTATGCTATGCAACACCTCTTTATGTCACATACATCTGCTAAGAAATTTTGGAAACTGATTCATAGGTGTTGCTTTAATTTGTGCCCCCTGGGTTTAGGTTTTGAAGAAATATTGTTGGAATCGTGTTATCATTTGGATGCTCCCCTCTTGCACATATGGAGAGTGGAACTTTTGTGTTCAATATGGAGAACTAGGAACTAAGTTGCTTTACATCCAAAATATTAACTTGTTGTATTAATGTATGTATGCCATTAACAAACTAGATATTCAAAGACTTAAAGCTAAAAAGGGTGCCCTTTGTTAAACTTATTGTTTAATATGTTATCGATTCTCGGTTCTTGGGATGGTTAGGGGTTTGTAAAATAGAAGCCCTGTTTGTATTTTCCCGATTCTACAAGTTCAGTTATATACTACTTCATAGACTTAACGCCTTGAATTAGATTATCCTTCAACTACTATCTGTTTGCGCATTACAACATACTTCACGACAAGACAGTTAATTCCGCAATGTCGTCACTTCACCGCAGTATCTCTTAACTTAGTACTTCATCAAAACTTAACACATTACTGAACTTAATTACAGAGAGAGAGAGAGATACATAATACTCAGAGTGTAAGCAAGACGTTACGCTCCAGTCAGGCATTCACCCAGACCACAATTCAGTGACGACATGCCTTCTATTGCGCTACGCCCTTTCGGTATGCGTGCGACTTTTCAGGACTACATATTACATTCCCGCGGCTCACACTGGCACGCATGGTGGACTCGAACCCAAAAAGGGAAAATACAAAGTTAAGATTCATCTATAATGCTCTGGATGTACATAGAGCGAGCTAACTTAAAGGTTCGAGCGATCTTCTGCTTTAAGGAATCTAACATATTCTTCAAAATCTGAGGCTCAACTAACTGTGCATCAATCCATACCGAACTAGTAGCTATCACCTGACTTATTAAAGACTCAGCCTAAGTCTGCAAAAATGCTTCCTGTAAATAGAAATCATTTGCGAGAGTGACATCTCTGCGCAACTTCTTTTCGGTGATTTCTACATCAATCCTTGACAACAGGTCTGCCTGAATTCCTAGTTGTTTTTCCCTGCGTTCGAGTTCCCAAGACTGAAATTGCATTGTCTTGTAAAAATCTTCTCTTTCCTTTTGAATTGCTTCAATTTCCTTCTTCAACTTAATATTCTGGCCAATGTCTTCTTCCAAGGATCGGCTTTACTGGAATAGCTCCTCGGTGACCTGCTTAAGCTCTCTCTCAGTGTTTATAACATTCGTAGCTAACATCTGCGAAGCCTCTTCTAATATGCTAAGTTTATCCCACGTGTCATGAAGCTCGTTGCCTAATGCAATCACGGCATCTTGCTTATCTGCAACCTCTTGCTTTAATCCATTAATCTCGGTGTCCTATTTGGCAATAATAATATTTTTCTCTATCAACTGTTCCTACAATTGTTGAATTTGGAGTTGTAGGGAGTGAATATCTATTTTGGCTTCAAGAAGTTCTTCTTGGAGGGGCACGATATCAACTTCCAGGAGGTCTACTTTGCTCTGTAGCTCCTATCGAAGAGTTTGTTGTGTCGTCTTCAATTGAAGAGGTAATTGCTAGGATAACTAAATTAATAACTGGCCCATGGACGCCAATTCGGTGAACATAACCGGGGTGGGAATAGAAGAAGTAGGCTACGATGGTTGGGCAGAAAGGAGGTGTGGAGACGAGGGTGGAGAGTAGTCGGGTGAAGACAGAACTTTGGACGCGGCCTCACGGATTGCAGTGGAAGGTGAGGAAGGAGGAGCAACAGTAGCGGCAAGAAGTGTAATTGGAGGGGGAAGAGGAAGAAGGGGTGTCTGCACTAGGACAATGCCTGTTTCATTTTGAAGCAAAGACAAACAGTGACCACTTCGGTAACGGCCTCTTCAGCACTTTGCGGTTGCTTTGCCATGTGTGCTTGATCATCTGCTACTTTTGAGGAGGATGGGTGAAAAACCATGACAGTGCTCTCAGCCTCTGTATCCTTCATAGCCATGTCATCCACGGATTGTGCTTCATCCCGTCGGGAAGATTCAGTAACATCTTCCATGATAATATCAGGATCCTGCTGCTTAAGAGGAGAAGATTGGACAGATGCTACCTGTAGTGACCTTGCGGTATCATGGAAGACTTCAACCTCTTGTATAGCGGTTGATTCCTGCACTTGACTGTGGGATGGGCTGATGCGAGTGTGTTGCACTGGAAGAAGTGGAGAAGATCTTTGTCATCATCATCCTCCAGCATCTGTGTAGACTCCTCATGTAAGAGCAGAGTATTCGCTGGGGGTGGTTGCTCTGCTTGAATCACCGGAAAAGGAAAGGTGAGCAAGTGCGGTAATCGGGTCCTAGGGATCTCATTCTTGGCTAGTTGTTTGGAAACGGCTTGGCATTCACGGTGAATGCACCAGAAAAGAATCAAGTGAGGTTGATGGCCTCTTGAGATGCAGTGTCGATCATGGAGTAGAAAGGACGTGAGATTCCGTGAGTGCATTTTTGGAGGTTTAAGGCAGCTACTAGGAACTGGAGCGCGGTGCGCTCTAGTTCTGGACGACATAAAATGGCAAACTCGTTAGACGAGTGCCTGGGGAAAAGTTCCTTCATGGTCCCCATGGGAAGGAGAGGGCCATCAACCAACCCCTCTGGAGCAAGACAAAATCTCTCAGCGACGATACTGAGAGTAACAATGACACGGGGGTTCAAACATGCCAATGGCCAATATTGTTCTGTAGCAGGCATGGCAGCTATGGCAGAGATTATCTACGCACAGAAGGGATGACACTCCACTGAATGCCAAGGCAATTCAGTGAAGGCTAGGAGACCACGAGCACACAGGAACTCGCTCATGTCTGGAGCGAGTCCAGCACGGAAGGTGACAATATTTGCCAAGGCTTCCATAGTGCAAACAAAAACACACAATAGCACAAGAAATACAAAGGTCGCAAGCGCACAAGGACGCAATAGCAAATAACAGCGTGAAAAATAGGATTAAGTAGAATCACTGGAAGAATCATACGAAAAGAAACCTAATGATCACACAGTGTTGGAAATATACAAGTATAATGGCGACATGCACGCACTAATAGAATCAAAGACACAGAAGGCGGTTGCTAATCATGGTTATCTAAGAAAACTAAAAGATTACGGTCAATTGGTCAACCAAAATTACGTAGAGAGGATAGGAATGTCGAGGGAGAACAATGTGAAAAGAAAGGAGCAAAAATACCGATCACACATCATGAGGATGAAGGCAGTGGATAATAGGGATGAAGCTTTGATCCATTGATTGCCTTAGGAAGAAGGGTACCAGTTAGGGTGGATAACCGAAAAGTTGTTGGTCCCACTTGTTCGACAATGCGGTAGGGACCGAACGAGCGCAATTTAAACTTTTCGACACATCGGTTAGATTTAGCATTATAAAAGAGCACTAATTGATTGATGGTAAACACGGGGGTTTTAAGGAAACAATCGTGAGTTCTTGCTTGTCTGAGCTGAACTTGTTGCAACACCATAAAACTCTCGAGGCATTGTTCATCCAAAGACCGTAAAGCCTCCAATCGAAAAGGGAAAGATTCTTCTGGTAGTAATTTCTGCTCTAATGCCACTCGAAGACTAGGAACCACCAATTCCATAGGAGCAATCGCCTCCAAACCATAAGCCAACTTGAAGGGAGTTGTTCCGGTTGCCACTTTATATGTTGTACGGTAAGCCCATAATATGGCAAGTAGGAATTGGTCCCATCTCTCTAGGCAATCTAATACCAGTTTCTTTAAGATGTTCAACAGAGATTTGTTGGTGCTCTCAACGAGTCCATTCACTCGTGGATAGTAGGGAGAACTGAACTGATGCACAATCTGGAAGGTTTTAGTAAGCACTTGCATTAATGTGTTTGCAAAGTGCATACCTTGATCAGTCACAATCTCCAAGGGTAAACCATAGCATGGAAAAATATCTTTCATCAAACATTTAACGACCACAGCAGCTGTGGATGACCGTAGAGCCCAAGCTTTGGCCCACCTCATCGCATAATCTGTGCAAGTAAGTATATATTGGTTACTGGTAAGTGTCACAGGAGGTGTGATTGGCCCAATAAAATCCAAGCCCCATTTCTAAAATGGTTCAAGAGGCAAAATTGGTTGGAGCGGAAACTAATGGTGCTGTAAAGGTTGACCTGAACATTGACACTCATTGCACTGCTGCACATACTTGGTCACATCACGGTACATCATAGGCCACCATAAGCCACTCTACAGAATCTTCGGGTTGGTCAAGTGAACCGCAAAATTACCTCCAACTGGTGCCAAATGAGCCATTGTGATGACTGAAGCAATTTCGTGTGGGGGAACACATCGTAGCACCACTCCCAAGTGATCCATGTAATATAATTGCCCTACAATTAGCCGGAATCGTCGACTATACATGGCCAGTTTACGGCAAGTAGTAGGAGATGTCATGCACGGAGGACATCCACTGGTCAAGAAAAGCACCAAAGTATCGTAATAGGAGGATTTTACCAGCAATTCTTGTTGATCCTCCTGTACAGTCTCAGTTGCATAGATAGCAGGTGTGGTATCGTCAACTCTTTCCGGAAGTTCACCGGAATCCAACCGAGATAGAAAATCAACAAGTGCGTGTGCAGACCCTGGTCAATGTACTACTGAATAATCAAACTCTTGGAGCAACAATACCCATCTGGTTAGTCTTCCTCCCAAATGCTGTTGGCGAACAAGGTACACCAAAGCGGCATGATCGACATGGAAGGTGAAGCGGCATCCCAGTAAATAATGTCAGGATTTCTTCACCGAATATACTAAACCGAGACATTCACGTTCAGTGACTGAATAATTTCGCTCCGTCGGAGCTAATCTGCGACTCGCATGATACACTAGATGGAACCATTTTTCCATTTGCTGCATCAGCATGCTGCCAATTGCAATGTCGGATGCATCCACAAAGACATGAAATGGCAATTCCCAATTTGGTGCTTGTAAAGTAGGCGCTTGCGTTAATAGTGACTTCAACCAATCGAAAGAGCGTTGACATGCCTCAGTCCATTCACACTGATGAGGAGTACTGGTTATCAGCCGATTGAGTGGCATGGCCAGATGAGCAAGCCACCGTAAATGTCGTCCATGCCACCGGATTTGTCCCAAGAAGCGCATCACTTCTTTGGGTGTCGTGGACGCAGGTGCCTCCAGTATAGTCTTCACCTTATCTAGATCAACTTGAATCCCCTATTTTGAGATAATGTGTCCTAGCAACTTGCCGCTAGATATCGAGAACACCGATTTATTTGGGTTTGAGCACAAACGGTATTCTCGACACTTTGAAAAACAACATTGTAAATGATACAAATGCCCCGAAGTATCACCGGATAAGGAGAACTCATCCAAGTAAACTCTCATAAATGTGGTGAGATAAGGAGAGAAAACTTCCTGCACACAGTGTTGAAACGTACTTGGAGCATTTCGCAGACCAAACCACATCACTGTACACACATAAACATCCCAATTTGTTATAAATGATGTCTTTGGAATGTCCTGCTCTACCATTCGTACTTGGTTATAACCACTATATCCATCCAAAAAGGAGTACATCTCGCGACCTACCACATCATCTAGCATTGTGTCGAGAAACGGCAGAGGGAATGGATCAGGTACTATTGCTACATTTAATTTCTGCTAGTCCACACATATCCGTAATTGCTTATTCTTCTTAGGAACAATGACAATGGGGGAAATCCACTCCCCATGCTCAATAGGGACAATAAACCCGACCTTCAGCTCAATAGGCCGCGCATCGGGTTTCAGCATAACCCTATGTTGATAGATGCGCGGATCCAAACCTTCATATCAGGGTAATCCCATGCAAATACATCAAAGAATTCACGTAGTAACAGTAGTAAGTTTTCTTGGAAGGTCTTTGCTAGTCCCAACTTGATCTTCACTGGCCACGGATTAGTTTCATCACCTAAGTTGCAGGTAACCAATTGGTCTTCCGGTACATAGAACTGCCGGGGCATGGTCAAATCATCAACTGGCTGAAGCAATTGTTGTAGCATCGTATCATCCAAGGTCTATGCTACACTTGATTCGGCTTCATCTCTGAGTGATACTACCGTACAGGCTTTCGGACTCCAGTTACCGGCCACCGTTTGTAAGTCCACAGTTTCGAGTGCCATCAGGTCCTTGTTGGCTTTAAGAAAAGCTTCCTCTTCATCATCTGAAAGACCATCCAACATGTCTACAGGTTCAGCTACATATGGTCCTGCATGCAAGTCGCAAGGCTTCATGTCATCCAATGGAACGGCATATTTATGATGGTTATTCTTAAAAATCAATTCATGCACTGACGAATCCTGAACTACCTTAGCTTGTTTTAACCATGGTTGTCCAAAGAGCAGGTTATAGTCAATCGTGGATTTGGGTAATTCCAGAACAACAAAGGTCATTTTAAATACAACTCCTTGAAGAGTAATAGGAATATCGCGTACTAATCCAACCGGATGAACTCGGGATTGATCAGCCATTCGTACAAAAAATTGGACAAGTTCAATCTGTGTCCATCCCATCCGTTGACAAAGTGCTGTTGTTGCAATGTTTACACCAGAACCTCCAACAATTAATACTTGAGTGATTTTATGATTCTTATACCAAACCCTAATCAGGGCACTATATGATCCATCTTCGGATCAAGTTCAGGCTAGATTGTTGCTATCAAAGGAGCACATGAAGGTCCTGGGCTGACCTGCTGCTGGAACTGTTGGTGCACACCAGGAACCAAAGCCAATAGTTGTCCCAATGGCAGTGTAATGGACGCCTTGGATAAGACATCCCATACTGGTACGATGTTCGGTGGGGACTCCAGTACTATTTAGGTCAGAGTTCTACCTTCTGGTACTGCTTGCGGTATGCCTTGCTGCGTTACTGGAACTGGGTCAGGAAAAATAGTTTGTTCTTGGATTGCCCACTTACCTGCTTTAGTAAACACCTTCTTCTGTTCACGAATTCCCGGTTCAAAAATCTCCGCAGCTGGCTGTAACTGCTTTCCCGAGCGTGTTTGTACCGCTGCTGTTTGGGTGTCGTCTACTGAAATGTACACCATGTTTGCCATAGGATGTTGTCTTTCCTTTTTCCTTTTATCGTACTCAGCCGCATCTTTACAGTACCTACGGATATGTCCTATTTCACCGCAAAAATGGCATTTAGGTGGTGGAGGAGGTGCACCTTCACTTGACGGACCCGCATTCCACCGAGTTTGTCCAAAGTTAGTTGACCATGCTCCTCTATAACCCTTGTATCCTTGGTAAGGAGTATTCCTCATTTGTGGTGGTACGTAATGACTGGCCGGTTGCCCTTGTTCCTGAATAATAGCATTGACAGCCGCTCTACTGTGGATCTTTGCATTATAAGGACGAGTCTCTGTAGTATGGTCCGTTGTATGGAAAATGGTACAATACATATGATTCAGAGCACATGTTGAGCTGTTGTGTCCCGTATTTTTACATTTAGTGCAATAAATTTGTTTCAGTGTATCTTGGTTTGATTGCTTGGATGCCTTCAACCACTCTAGATCTTCAGTGAATCCACCCACTTTATTTTCTAACTGTGAAGCCATTGCGATTACGACATCCAAGGTCATTCCACCCACACATCATATGATCATGACCTGTTTCAATTGGGGATTTAATCCATTTATGAACCACTGAGTAATGATGCCGTCTGGTAAATTGGCATGCGCTAGTGGCAACTGCCATAAATGAGTCCGATATAGAGTGGCATAGTCTTGTACATTCTGGTGTGGTTTCTGCATGTTATTCTGTAGGTAATCAAAATTTTCTACTAGGTTTTTCTTTAATTGGAATCGTTGCAGAAAGGCATCCTTCACGTCATCATATTGTCGGAAATGATTCAAGTCATACTCGGTTAACCAACGAGGAGCTTTGTTAAACAAAGTTGACTGGAACACGATGGCTTTATAAGCAGGGTCTGCTGGGTAATTCAAAACTACATAGTTAATTTCAAATGTCCGCACATGCGCATCAAGATCATCTCCCGAAAAACCTCCAAATTTTGTGTAGGTGACTCTGGCTGGCACCAACGCGGTGGAACAATCTGTTGTTGTTGTAGTTGTTGTTGTTGTAGTTGTTGTTGCTGCTGTTGTTATTGTTGTTGTTGTTGTTGATGTGAACTACTCATGTTTCCTGAATTTTGGGGACGAATTTCTTGATATTCCTGACCCGTATGGTCACTTTGCCAATTTTTCTAGTCCAAAAATGTCTCTGAACCGATTACTTAACTCAAAATCTAACACCCCTTTCTCAACCTTAGTGTCGAAATTGGCTAAACTTGCACCTAAAAATGGTGAATGCAGTAAATTCTTGCTGAACAATAGCACACTATCACCAAAAATCACCGAATTGTCACCGGAGAGCATCGAATTGTCACCTCACAATACCGAACTGTCATCGAAAATCACCGAATTGTCTCCGGACAATGCTGAATTGTCACCAGACAGTGCTGAAATACCACTAGAAACTAACATACTGTCTTCAGAATGTACCGGACTGTCACCAAAATGCACTGGATTACCGTCGCACTCTACCGAACAGCCTCTGCAGAGCACCGAACTGCCACCGAAATTGCCACTCACTTGTTGAATTGAACCTTCTGCAACTGAACTTGATTGTTCTTCACTTCTACCAAAAAAAAAAAACTTAATCGCCCACGTTAATATCTCTCTCTCATACACAAAATAAGATACACCATGGCCCGAGGGCCGGAGGTCCACATAGTCATACCCACACGAAGAAACAATTGCCCTATTCGTTCCAACTTTCTTTCTCTCTCTCTCACTCAAATAAATAAGATACACCATGGCGCGGACGCACATAGGCATACCCACACGAAGAAACAATTGCCCTATTTGTTCCAACTTCCTCTCTCTCTCTCTCTCGCTTGCTTTCTCTCTCTCTCACATACACACAATAAGATACACCATGGCGCGGAGGCCCACATAGCCATGACCCATACCCACACGAAGAAACAATTGCGCTATTCGTTCCAAGTTCCAACTTCCTTACTCAGACCTCTGCCTGCGTCTCTCTCACCTTTTCCGCTCTGCCAAATGATCAACAGTGGAAAGGCGACAATGAACAATCCACTGAATGATTGCCCAATGCCCACTACACACTGTGAG
The DNA here is from genome assembly GCA_020310875.1 of Ceratopteris richardii. Taxonomy (NCBI): domain Eukaryota; kingdom Viridiplantae; phylum Streptophyta; class Polypodiopsida; order Polypodiales; family Pteridaceae; genus Ceratopteris; species Ceratopteris richardii. The sequence continues at coordinate 14,217,547 of CM035414.1, read as the reverse complement.
TTCCAATCTGACGTATTCAACTCTCTCTCTTTCTCTCTTTCTGTTTCTCTCTCTCTCTCCCTCTCTCTCTCTGACGTTTAGACATTCTTCTCGACTCCATGATGACGATGAGGACCCATTGTCTCCCTTAACTTTATGGCGGTCTTGCTATGAGCCTGCGACTTCTCAGAAAACTCCACACTCACGCTGAAGGAGCCTTATTATTCCATTTTCAAGTTTCCTTTGCATTGAAACAGATTGAAGGAAAGCTGGGTTAAATGTAGTCATCCACGGCCTCCAACCTCAACACCTGGACTTCAATACATCAATGAAGAGATACCTTCCCAGCTAAACCGAAACAACCACTTGGATTTTGGCCAAATGCCAATCAAGTATCGCCTCACGGAGAAGAACTTCAAAGACTGAGGTACGCCATTGAATCAGGAAAGCTGCATTGCTTCTTCGACTTCTTCGGCGCTTCTCATTAGCCTTGGAAGACAGCTGGGCGTTTGAATATTAGGACGAGTCACGAGTCACGAGTCCTGTGTTAGAAGTGAATCAAGTCGGACACCACCGAAATCAAATGTACACACACACACATATATATACATATATATATATATATATATATATATATATATATATATATATATATATATATATATATGAACTCTCATCTCATTCCAATTTCCTATTCTCCTCGAGAACCCTCTTGAAAGTCTTCCTTGAGTGTCGACAAGCATTCTTTGAAAAAAAACCTTGTAACTCTTTTCTTTTCTATAATTTAAAGCTCCGTTTTTGGAAAAAACAAACATTCTTAGAAATCATTAGCAGCCCATTGATTCGGTTCATTGTCTATGACCGATCAAGTACTATTGGGAAATATAATCGTATTCAAATTTTTCCGTTCTAAAAAATCAAGAACGACTGTGAAGCCTCAAGTCGATGTACTATCCAATGTGAACTTCAACTTACAAACTTATGTACAAGTCAAAGTTTTCATGCCCTTTGGCAAAGGAACTAACACCCAAGTAGCATTCTTGTGAAAAGAGCCTAACTCAAAGGAACCAACACCCAAGTAGCATTCTTATGAAAAGAGCCTAACTCAATTCTCATGGTGCGCACCCACTTAACATGATCATCCGCTTAGATAATAACTCACACTATCATCATACGAACAATTTGAGCTGCAAGAATTTATTAGATTTTAGTTCTACAAGAACTATACACAAAGAAGTGTTAATAAAAGTGCCACATAGAATCATAGGTTGTTGTATAATAGCTAACAAATTTTCTTTTTGGGAAGTGATAAATTGACTCAAATTTGTATCCAATTTCATGAAGATGGTGAATCAACATCAAATTGCATAAAGTCCTAGGAACATGATGAATATTATGCATATTAAAATTCGAGCCATTTGTAAATTAGACAAGGATATCATCAATCGCAACCACATTACACTAGTAAGAGATTCTAAGCTTGACTATTCCAATATAGTTTATTTCAAAAGTGTTCAACCATTACCTATGTGTTTGTTTGAGTTTGAGGTTTGTGGAAGCACTCAAACAACACAAGGAAGAAGAAGAAGTTTGGAGCACAACACACAATACTGAATGTATTACCAAGAGAACGTACAAAGTTTTGTATGTATAAACTCAATGCCCAAGAAATAACACAACACACCAAGATCTTTCATGTCAAATTCCTGCATAAGAAGTTGCTTTACCTCTTTGATGCTTCCTTCATTATCACCACCTACAATCAGGTCATCAACATAAATAGCCACAATCGTGATGCCATCATCAGCCTTCCTTGCATATAGTGAGTGATCTACATCACAAATAGAAAACCCAATGTTGGTTAAGTAATCAGAATCCTTGCATGCCATGCACGAGGGGCTTGCTTCAGCCCATACAAAGCCTTTTGCAACTTGCAAACATATTCTGGATGCTTTGAATCTTCATATCCTTGTGGCTGGTCCATATATACTTCTTCCTGTAACTCACCATGTAAGAAAGCATTCTTCACATCCATCTGATGCAAAGTCCATCCTTTTGCTGTAGCTAATGTAACAAGTGTTTTGATAGTAGACATTTTAGCTACAAGGCTGAATGTTTTCTCATAATCAATGCCATATGTCTATGCATATCCTTTAGCTACCGATCATGCTTTAAACCTGCGTATGCTACCATCAGCATTATGCCTTACCTTCTAAACCCATTTGCAGCCTATGGGTTTCTTTCCTTGCGGCAATCGAACCAGCTTCCATGTATCATTTCCATAAAGTGCAGCCATCTCCTCATCCATATCTTTTTCCCAATCTACAATTCTAACTGCATCTTCAAAGCAAGAAGGTTCATCATCTTGTATTATCTTTGTCATGTAGGCACAATGACGAGCATGTTGGGATAGATGGATGGACACTCCAAGAAATGAGTAGGTATTGCCAAATCCTGCTTTGTACCAGCCCCTTGTAGCTTCAGAGTTGAGTTGTGGGCCCTCTTAGCTTTCAAAAGGTACTATACAAGTGCCTATGTACTTTGGAAATGATGTAAGAAAATATTGAATCAAAACAGACTACTTCCAAGTTGAAGGTTCAATGAAAACCTTCTATTTTTTATCACACATTGCTGCTTGTTATGCTTATTTCTACCAGTACATTAGGAATGAGAAAAACTCCTTTTAGAGGTATCTAATTAGCTTAGTAAGCTAATGATTCCAATTGGAATCACTCAAAATGATGCACTATACACAGAGAAATCAATTTCGCAATTGAATCATTACCCCCGATTTTTTAGGACCTCTACAGAGTTTGACCAGTGAGTGCTTCGATGCGCTTTTCCACCACATGGCTGAATATATTTCCTTCAAACATTGTGAGCATGTAGAGAACTTGGAGCTGATTCCAAAAAGCTATAGATCATTGAAAATGGTGGAGAAATGACTGAGATATGAGCAATACAAGTTGGCAGTTATGAATGACTATGATAGAGAGATTATTGATGAACAATGTAGATCTATTGTATTAATGAACAATGTTGTACAAGATCATAGGCTTGAAAATCATAGCCTAATGATGGTGAGTAGTGTGGGCTGCAATGTAGACCTCACACTCTTACAAAATGGCAATGGAGAACTCAGGAAAATGATCACTACTACTTGTGACTTTTTCAAGCCACGTTATATAAGTGCTTCATTCAAATTTGAATTTGAATTCAACTTTTGGCTCTCTCTAAAATTATTCATTCAATCTAGGAAATATTCCCTCAATGAAGTAGTTACTTTTCTAACTAACAAGTCCACGAGTTTTTGATAGGTGATTATAAATATTCTCTCAAGTCAAAAAATGACTTTAACAAATGGTAAAGGTGAAAAATCTTTCTAGCAATGGTTTCCATGGATCTTCATCTGTTTATGAACTTCAAGCCAAATGTGTGGGCTTGAACTTTACACCAAGAGCTCCCCCTCAAGCCAAACATTTTGTCTTGGTCTTCATCTTCAATGTTCATGAATGTCCTGCAATCCAATCATTGACTTAAGCCTGCAAAGTTTTGTACCATCCAATGCTTTAGTCAATAAGTCTGCACATTGCATATTTGTTGACACATATGCCAACTGAATCTCCTTGCTCAATAGCTTCTCTCTCACATAATGATAGTGAACCTCTATATGATTGGTCCTAGCATGATAAATGGGATTATTTGCAAGATGTAGTGAGTTGGTATTATCTCGAAAAATCATTGGAGAAGTACTATGCAAACCTAAATCTGTATACAATGATCTGATCCATATGGCCTCTTGAGTAGCATTGGCCAATCCTCTATACTCTGCCTCTGTAGAAGATAAAGCAACAATAGGTTGCTTCTTTGAAGACCACGATATAGGTTTGTTACCTCCAAAAGATAGGTATCCTGAGCTACTTCTTCTATCATCTTTGCAACCTACCCAATCAGCATCTGAATATATCTTGATGTCCAAGTCTAAGGTATAAGGAAAGTACAATCCTTGATTTTGAGTGCCCTTAAGGTACTTCAAAATCCTTTTGGCAGCTTCCAAATGAGGTGCCCTAGGCTTGTGCATAAACTGACTTAGAACACTTACTCCATAAGCAATATCAATCCTTGTCAAAGTAGCATAGTTCAAGCTTCCCACTATGCTTTGGTAATCTGCAATGTTCCCAAGTACATCACCTTCATGATCACTTAATTTTAGGTTTACCTCCACTGGATTACTCGCAACTTTGGCATCCTGGAAATGAAACTCCTTCAACATGTCCTGTTTATACTTCCTTGAGTAATATTAATTTCGGAGTTAGTATAGACTAACTCAAGTCCAAGAAAGTATTTTAGTGATCCAAGGTCACTAATTTTGAACTCCTACATCATCTGATTCTTAATCTGTTTGATGCCATTAGCATCATTACCTGTGAGTATGATATCATCAACATATACACATAGGTATATTACCTCTGAATTATTTCTTTTGATGAATAAGGAAGTATCTGATTTACTCATGATAAAACCTTGATCCTAAAGATATGTAGTCAACCTATGGTTCCATGCCCTAGGTGCCTGCTTCAATCCATAAAGAACTTTGTTCAATTTACATACATATGTTACCTTGCTTGGATCCTCATAACTAGGAGGTTGTGACATGTACACCACCTCTAAAATCCACCCATTTGGAAAAGCATTTTTTACATCCAATTGATACATGTTCCAATTCTTTGATGCAGCCACACTTACCAATACCCTGATGGTTGGCATTTTGGCCATAGATGAGAAGGTTTCTTCATAATCAACTCCTTTGTGCAAAACCCTTAGCCACAAGTCTAGCTTTGTACCTGCTTATTGATCCATCAGAATTCCTTTTGATCTTATCGATCCATCTAGAACCAATTACCTTCATAGTCTCCTTCTTTGGTACTACCTTCCAGGTATCATTCTCCTTGAGTGTCTGAATTTCCTCATGCATAGCTTCCTTCCCTTCTACCTTGGTCTTTGCTTCTTCATATGATGATGGCTCTTCAAATGATAAGTCTTTTGCAAGATAAACAGAGTGCTTAGTGACTAGGGAAGTGTCATACCCATATCTGATTGGTTTCTTGCTCTCCCTTTGTGATCTTCTGATTGCTTGGTTGGATGATTTAGGTATATCCTCTAATTTCTTCATCTTGACTTTGCCTTTGGACTTCCATGCCTTGAACTCTTATAGGTTGATGATATCCTCATCATCTTTGTTGATATCTCCATTCTGAGTAGGCTCCTCCTTTGTGAGGCTTGGAAACTCCTCTTCCAAGTCATAAGGTAGTTTTACTTTCCTGCATTCACTATCAAACCAAGATTCATTCTCATCAAAGACAACATCTCTACTGACCATGAATCCTTTGTTTGAAGGGTTGTAGAACCTGTATCCTTTCTGATTCAAGTCATACCCTATGAAGATGCACTTCTCTACCTTAGGGTCTAGCTTACCTCTTATCTGTGAAGGGATATACACATAAGCTACACATCCAAAAATCCTGCAATGATCAAGTGAAGGTCTTCTCCCATGCCATGCTTCATATGGGGTCATCCCATCAATATAAGTGGCAACCTGTTTACAAGATAAGTGGCAATAGATACACTCTCTGCCCACAAGTAATTCTTTCTCATTTAACATAGACCTAGTTGTTTCAACAATTAATCTAGTTCTCCTTTCTGCCACCCCATTTTGCTCAGGGGTATACCTTGTGGTAATTTCTCTCTTGATTCCTCTGTCCTGCAAGAATGCATCAAACTCATTTGAGAAGTACTCACCTCCTCCATCTGACCTTAATCTCTTTAGGTTTGTCCCTGTTTGGTTCTCAACAAGTGCAAGATATTTTTTAAATCAACTGAATACTTCATCTTTGTGCTTCATAAAGTACAATACAGTCCACCTACTGTAATCATCAATGAAAGATACATAATACCTTGATCCAAAAATTGAGGGATCCTTACTTGGTCCCCATACATCTGTATGGACAAGCTCTAGGTAGTCCTCATGCATTTAGCCTTCCCTTGAGAAGGGTAACCTGTGAGATTTTCCAAATTGACAAGCACCACATTTATAAATCATGTGTTGTTTGGATACATTAGGTATCCCAAGCACACATTGATCTCTACATATTTTTTTTATGGTTCTTTCACCAACATGCCCTAATCTCTTATGCCAAATTTCAAGTTGTGAGAGTGTTTGACCTTTGTAACTATAAAGTGCAATATTCCTTGTATCCTCGAGTTCAAAAGTGAATAATCTACCTGTCTTTTCTCCTTTGGAAATTCTTTTGAACCCATGATGGGGATCCTCCACAAATGCTCCATATTGGTTGAACCTCACCTCCAAACCCTTTTCCACAATCTTTCCAACACTCATCAAATTCTTGGTAATTGTAGGTACATATAAAACCTTGCTCAACAGATTCTTATTTCCATCTGAGTCTTAACATTTCCTACTTTAATCACTGAGTGCCTGGTGTCATCACCTGTTTGTACCTGATGCTTACCCTTTGGTTCCTCAAGGTAAGAGAGAAGACCTACATTGCCTGCCACATGGTTTGAGCATCCTGAGTCAATGTAGAAGAGATGGTCATCATTTATACCTAGTTTTGAAGTCATGTTCATAATGAGAAGAGAATCTTCTTCCTCCTTTGTGTAGTTGTTGTAATCCTTCCTTGATTTGTAGCCTCCTTGGTAGTTGCTATTGTAGTTGTTGTTGTAGTTGTTATTGTATCCTTGATGGTGATTGAATCTTCCTCTTGATTGTGTATATCCACCTCTTTGATATCCTTCTCCTCTCCGATTCTTGAAGTTCCTGTAACATTCATCTGTAGTATGATTTGACAATCCACAAATATTACATGGTGAGGAGTTATAAGGTCTCCCCCTACCTAGCTACCTCCTCTGCCCCTTCCTCTTGATGTTCTACCTCTCCCTGCATAGTTGGCTTGGGAGGTAGTCCCTTCATCTTCAACTTTTTTGTTCTTCCCTTTCTCTTTGGACTTACTTTTATCAGTGTATAGGTAAGAAGAGCTATTACCTCTTGATGAATCTCCATTCTTGTTGAGCTTGGCTTCATGGGTGAATAGTTGCCCCATGAGAGTGGTAAGATCTGGAATCTGCATGTCCATGTACAAGTCCATGGCAGTTGTGAAGCTCTCCCATTTTTCATCAACTTTAATACCATTGGTTACTTGTCTTACAATCTGCTCTTCTCCAATTTCTTCTCCTATGCTTGCAAATTGATCAGCTACATCTTTGGATTTGGTCACATACTCTAAGATCCCTTGCTTGGGTTGTTTTATTTGAGTGGTAAACTCAATCCACAACTGGCTCTTCCTTGCCCTTGTGTTGGAAGAGAAATATTAAGACAATGTTTCCAAAGTCTCTTGGGCTGTCTTATAGTTCCTAATATGTGGAAAAAGAAAATCAAAGATTGAGTTAAGTAAGCAAGACCTTGCTAATGCCTCCTTGGCACACCATGTGTTGAGGCTTTCATGCTCCTCTCTTGTAGGTTGTCCTTTGATTTTGAATATGGGCATCTCCTCATCTCGTGAGATGTAAAAATAAAGGCTTCCTCCTTGCAAGTATGTCTTCATCCTCAAGGAACATGCTTGATAGTTTTTCCTGTCCAGTTTATCAATGAAAGAAGGAAAACCATCTCCCATTTTACCTTAGCTTTGCTCTGATACCACAGTTGGGATAGATAGATAGACACTCCAAGAAATGAGTAGGTACTACTGAATCCTGCTTTGTACCAGCCCCTTGTAGCTTCAGAGTTGAGTTGTGGGCCCTCTTAGCTTTCCAAAGGTACTATACAAGTGCCTATGTACTTTGGAAATGATGTAAGAAAAGATTGAATCAAAACAAACTACTTCCAGGTTGAAGGTTCAATGAAAACCTTCTATTTTTTATCACACACCTGCTGCTTGTTATGCTCAGTGCTACCAGTACACTAGGAATTAGAAACATTTTTATAGGTATCTAGATAGCTTAGTAAGCCAATGATTCCAAGTGGAATCACTAAAAAAGATGCACTATACACAGAGCAATCAATTTAGCAATTGAATCATTACCCCCGATTTTTTAGGACCTCTATAGAGTTTGACCAGTGAGTGCTTGGACGTGTTTTTCACAAAATTGGCTGAATGTATTTTCTTCAACCTTTTTGAGCATGTAGAGAACTTGGAGCTGATTCCAACAAGCTATAGATCATTGAAAATGGTGGAGAAATGATTGAGATATGAGCAGTACAAGTTGACAGTTATGAATGACTATGACAGAGAGATCATTGATGAACAATGTAGATCTATTGTATTAATGAACAATGTTGTACAAGATCATAGGATTGATAATCATAGCCTAATGATGGTGAGTAGTGTAGGCTACAATGTAGACCTTACACTCTTGCAAAATGGCAATGAAGAACTCGGGAAAATGATCACTACTACTCGTGAATTTTTCAAGCCACTTTATATAAGTGCTTCATTCAAATTTGAATATGAATTCAACTTTTGGCTCTCCCTAAAAGTAGTCCTTCAATCTAGGAAATATTCCCTCAATGAAGTAGTTACTTTTCTAACTAACAAGTCCATGAGTTTTTGGTAGGTGATTACAAATATTCTCTCAAGTCAAAAAATGACTTTTACAAATGTTTAAGGTGAAAAATATTTCTAGCAATGATTTCCATGGATCTTCATATGTTTATGAACTTCAAACCAAATGTGTGGGCTTGAACTTTGCACCAACAGAGCCATATAACTATCATACATCAATCGTTGCACTGAATTCCACATCCTCCCAGATCTTCTTGGTCCTAGGTCACTTCTCCTTGTATCATCTGCATGTGTTCTTCTTACTCCTGGAGTCTTCACAGAGGGAAATCGAAGTTCCTCATCAAGACTCTTTTCTGAATTGCTTGAATCTCAATCAACGTCTTGAAAACCGGCACATGTTTTATGACCTGTAGAAAGCTTCTCTTTACCTTTCTTAAATGTATTTGATGAATTTGCTGGACTAAAATTTCCATGCAATCTTCGAATCCATGGATTTGAGTTGAAACTATTGCTTACTGATGCATCCGGTCCACTAAAAACTTGAGATTCTGCACTTGATTTTGTTGGAGTTAGACATCTGCGCAAGCATGCAAACAACACAAGGAAGAAGAAGAAGAAGCTTGAAGCACAACACAAAATACTGAATGTATTACTAGAGAATGTACAAAGATAAGTAGCCCATTAGGGCAATAGGTGTATATACAAGCTGGGGGAAAAAAACTCCTAAAGAGGGAAGAAAGTGCCCCAGCGATCCTAGAGTGTTCACACACATTACTACCTAAATATATCAACAAATCTCCCCTGGGAGTGATGTGCTGAACAAGTGGTTGGCACTCATGTATACGGAAGTGCCAAGCTATGTGGAAATCACTTCACAAAAGGAAGTAAGCCCAAAGCTTTGCAGAAAGCTTCAAACTTCTCCCTAGCCAGAGCCTTCATGAAAAGGTCTGCAATGTTCTCCTTCGTGGGCACATATGCCAAGCTGATCTTCTTAGCAGAGAACCTTTCCCTGACAAAATGATAATGCACCTCAATGTGCTTAGTGTGAGCATGGAACACAGGGTTCCTCAAAACTGCCAGTGCACTCTGACTGTCAGTGAAGATGGTGGTGGCAGAAGACTGTACAACACCCAAATCAACCATAAGGCATCTGAGCCACACACACTCAATATTCACTGTGAAAGCTGCCCTATACTCAGCCTCACAACTGGAAGTGGCCATAGTAGGCTGCTTCTTGCTCAACCAAGATATACATGAGCTACCAAGCATGAAGCAAAAGCCACTCGTGGACACACGAGTGTCATAGCAACTAGCCCAATCAGAGTAAGAAAAAGCATGCAAATCTGGCGGTAGTGCTCCCCCCTTGGGATTAAAAAAACCAAGTAGTCGGGTACCACTCAAGTAATATCTAGCCGAGTAATCCATAAGTAAATTAGACATCCAACAACCTGCTGATAGAGGAAAACATCAAATGCATCTCCAACATCATGAAGACTCAATCGTAAACCTGTCTCCATAGGAGTGGCAATAGGCTTACAGTCTTCAAGGCCAAAACGCTGCAATAATGTGTCAAAGTCGTTCCACCATGAACTTGCATAAACTGGATGCCCATATAGTGATGCAAATGCCCCAACCATGTGCAATGAGATAGGCATGTGTCACTCTAGCACAATGGCAAGTACCAATGTGAGGAGATCCACCTCATAATTGTCAATCCGTGGAAATGTGAGGAATAGTATGAAGACTATGAGCAAGTGATGGCACAAGTGTGTGAGTGAGAAGCACACAAACATGCACACGCATACACACACACGTGCACACAAGGCAAGAACAAGGAGAGGAACAATGGAGTTCTTTACATTAGTTAAAAAGTCTCTTACATAAGCTCAAATCACTAACAATCTAACCCCAAAAATGAGCTCTCTAGCTCTTTTTATAGTTTTTTGACTAGCTTTGGCCTTGTCCAAACCTAGTGTCCGGCCTAGTTAAAAATTAGGTTCTAGAGCTTATTTGAACGCTCAAATGGAATCTAAACATTTCGAAATTTGGCATGTAGCTAATTATAATACTCCTCAAGCTCGAGTCCCCTCCCTAGCATCTGTTGCCCCTGATATACCCTCTTCTGTAGGGTGGTCAATATAGTATTGGAGAACGTTGGTTTCCAGCTCATGTTCTCCTATCCGTAATCCTCTTACCATATCAGCTTGCAATGCATCCCAATTTATTGCACCTGGGACATCTGGTTGCGGTGTCGTGTAGTACTCAGCGTACATGGCTTGTTCACATGCAAAGAGATGAAGCAGGTGTGTGGGCTTAGGTGCAAACACCTCCGAGTGATATTCCCAGAAACCTGATCTAAACATGTCTTCGAATGTCTGTTTATAACATGCGGGGAGGTACTTGATGCGTGCATGCCAAGCGTAAGCTACACAAATGCTGGGGGTGGTGCTCATGTCATACACCAAATCGTAATTTCCATTGGCAAACCCCGGTAGACGTACTTGTGGTGCTGCTTCATTTCTAAACGTTTTGAGTACAATTCACATCATATCCAAAATTTTAAGCATCATTTGGGCCACAACCTCTGGCATGGGCTTCAGTCGAGGCATCGAGTGTCTTATTGTTGCCATCATGTAAGCTATTGATGGTGGTCCCTGTGGTGGAACTATGTATGGATAGTTGAGCCATTCCTTGCATTGTGCGTTGTTCTACACTTTAATGTTGAATGCCTTCCACGATCTGTGTCATGGAAGTGGGCCATAGCATGGATTGCATGTGGTTCCATGTGCATAGCATTTCAGGATATGTCTCTAGAAGTTTTTGCCGCCATGTCAGTTGATAGATCTTGCCTTTCTGCGCCTCTGGAGGAAGGTCTTCAGGTTGAAACTGGGTAGCGAAGGAAGGAATCTTTCCTGTGACTCTCTATATTTTAGCATTGTAATCTGCTAGAATGACATAGTAAGGTTGTTATTGGAGTTCTGACGATATAATGAGACGTCTAAATGAGAAGTTCTTGAAGTAACTAGATTGTAATATTGTTTCTTCTATGACTTCCGTGGCTTCATTTTGCACCACCATACGCTCTTCATGAGAACTCCCCGTTTCTTCCACTTGTCTTAGCCACGTGGGTCATGGTGCTTCGAAAGTATCCTGGCCTTCTTCTGTTCGGCATCCCCCTGGGATGGGTTGCGGATCATAGTCCTCTTCAAATGTTTGTTCCACAGGAATGGAGACTGTCTCTTTATCGATGGGAGCCTCGGGTGGGGATGGCGGTCTTTCATATTGTAGTAGGCATGCTTGCAACTTTGTGACTTGTTTTTGGAGATCTTGGAGGGCCTCTGAGTCAGTGATAAGTGAAGTGGTTGAGGCGGTGACTTGGGGAGTAGCTGTCGTGTCTTTTTCTCATGTCTGCTTCAGTTGATTGAGTTCCTCTGATAACTGGTCATGTGCCTCAAGTAGTGTAGCATAGTCTTCAAGGATTATCTTTATGTTTTCCAGGGTCACTGCTTGGAATTTTGAGGGACTCATCGGTGCACTGGGTGTGCTTTCCATGGCTGCCTCTAACTTCTCCTGGTTTTGTAGTTGTAGACGTTAATTTTCCTCTAGAGCTGCTGCAAGGTGTCTTCTGAGTAGTGCCATATTTCACTGGAGTTTTGAGTTGTGTTCTAGCTATATTTGTAGATGGCCGTCCACCACTTGGATCACTTCTTAGTCTACGTTCTATAACTTTACTTCCAATATGCCATGGGCCTCCTGTAAAGTCTAAAATTGTGTTTGGAGGCTGACATTCTCCTCTTCTAGTGTAGCAAGACATTGTTGTAGCACTTCAGAGTGCTCTTGCAATCGTTGGTTATGTTGTTGGAGCTGATTGTATTCTATCCTTAATTGTGATATACATGCAAGCATGGTGTCAAATGCATTACCTATAGATGAAGGTGTATTTTGTACAGTGGAAAATGCAAGGGGAGGGGATTGGGGAATGGGAAGAGTGAATGTTGTGTCTATTGGAGATGTGTGCAGGTGAAATTGGTGGAGGAGGGATGGGGGAAGGTGGAAGAGTGGGGGGAGGGGGAGGTGCCGTGGGTGGCGAACTATCAGGAGTGGATGTGAGTGTGGTGTCTACCATATAAATCGAAATGGTAGGTGGCGTGTGTGTGATCGTGGTGGATTGGTGTAGTGTTGATGTCGAGAATGGGATCGACAAAAAGGGTTTAGCAGTGGTTTGAAATATTCTAGAAAGGAAATCATGAACAGGTTGAAGGACAAATGGGATGGGGGGTGGGAAGTGAGAACCTGGAGGCAAGAAGGTCATAAAAGGGGGCATGGTGACAGGGAATCCGAGAAATGTGGATCTAGTATCAAGATGGCGTATGACAGAGGTTGTGGAGGTTGGTTGTCCTATGGCTGTCTCCATGAGAGATTCGGTTGTGATGGTGATGGCTTGATAGACAGGGTTGTCAAAGGAGGAGAACAAGGTTGAACCGGAGGTGGGAGTACGGAAGATGAAGGTTTGCTCTGTGGGTTGGGCAGTCGAGGTGGTGTCTCCAGCTTCTATTTGAGGAGGTGATGGTGGGGGTTTGGGTGGTAGTGGCTCGGTGTACTCTTCAATGGTGACTGTGTGTTCTCGGTCATGAGTTCTTGCTTCGTGGGAGGTTGTCTCAATCGGTTTAGATGTAATAAGAAGTTCTTCCGTAGTAGTAATGGGAATCTGGATGGTTTTACCCGACCATGGTCAGGTTTGGAATCTTCCTGGATCTTATTGAACGAGAGGCCCCTATAATGCTGATCGGAATGTTTCCACTACACCAAAAGTTTCTACCATCAATAGGAAACCTTCAGTGTATTCAAAGTCAACTCTAGCTTCTTCCAAGAGCTGTGCCATGAGCACTCTACTGTTCTGTTCATTGAGCAATTGTTGTGCCCTCACTGGCTCCATGACTTGATACAGCCTCCGGAGTATTGCTCTATATGCTAGGGCTCGAGTGGTTTCTTCTTCTTCTCCTTCTTCATCCTCTTCTTCTCCTTTTGGGTGTCCCGGTTGTTGAGATTAATTTCTCTAGTGATCGTCATCCTAGTGTACATGGCAGCCTTCTGTGGATTTCCTCTGTCTTTGGGAAGAGGTGCCCTGTTCTTCTGTATCTAAAAAGAATTCTACATCAGAGAGTTGTGTATTCTGCAAGAATGATTCAAAGTCGAAGGTTATCAGCTCTCAACATCTCCTATGGTAGCAAATTCAAATTCAGTTGGGACGGGAGGAGCCGATGGGGCAGCTTGTGATGTGCCTTCATATCCAGATCTAGGTATTTGAATGGTAAAGGGAGGCACGGTGGCATCCCCTCGTGGAGAGACTTCTGGAGCCATTAGAACTTCACGTGTCTAGATGCAGGGAATTGAGCCCCTCATGTGCTTGGATTGATGTGTAGCAGTTTTGAGTCTCTTAAACATTTGTAGTTGTGACCAAGTTAAAGCACGTTCAATGTGTACATCGTATGCTAAGCACTTGTAGATGATGCGCGTGATTGCACAACAACCATTCACCACTAGCTTCCTAGATGACCTTTTATTTGCTTCATATAGCTGCTCCATAATCCATACAGGAAGCTTAATAGGTAGTGCACCTGTCTTTTCCAAGTAAAGAGTGAACCAAATCTGTTTGTGAGGTTGAGTGAATCGATCTTGACTAGCAAACGCAAAATGTTGCATGCACATACGAAGAGGAATGGACACATTTGGTGTAAGTGCTACCATATCTTTTAGCTTTTGTAATTTGTGGTTCTTCATGTTAGTGGGTATTAGGTTATCCTTTTTTGATGGTACATGCGTGCCATGCATGTTCAAAGGAGAGCTCACCAATTCCAACGTAAGTTCAACCTTTTCAACTCATTGTTGCCCAATAAAGAAGGAAGAACGAATGTTCTTGGTTTATCCTTTTCCTCATTCGCCTGTAATGTTGATACCAAATAAGAGCACCGTAGAAAATATGGTTTTGGTACGGGTGCCTCAAAGTACTCCGCTAGCCCTACATGCTTCCATATGGTTTGAAGTTCTTCTGTGTTCTGAAGAGTCTTGAACTCTTTGGAAAAGAATTGGAATCGGACCCATGACATGTCATACTCACACTTGGACTCCCAGATATACTTAGCCTCACCTAAGGGCCCTAACATGCTATTGAACCTATGAGAGTTAGCATGGACTCTCTCGGTCATTCGTGTGGGAGGGTCCGGTATAGGTATTTGATGGAGATGTTGCAGCTCTGCTGGTTGTTCAGTTGGTGGCGCGTTAATAGGTAGACTTTCCACATTAATATCCATAGTACTTACTACTGCCTGGGAGCTCGGGCCAGCTGCTTTTGCCATGAGGCTGCTTGTAGTTGTTGATGCTTATCTGCTAGAAGAAGAGAGGCACATTAGCATTGCATAGGAAACATGATGGTGTTCCCTCCACAATACTAACATGACATCCAAAGTGGTTAGGGGTTAGCGGGTGAAGTGTTACTGATGTGTGTGAATGCTGGTTAATAGGTTAGTGTTCACCCTAGATGCATACTTTTGGATGTGCAATGCACGCAGAATGCATCTACGTCAGAGTGGAATGATTTACAAGATTGGGTCAGGGGGTTGGATGCGGGGTTTCAGTCTCCAAGCTTTGATCCTCGGATTGTAGGTTTTAGTGGTGATGACATATGAAGATTTTGGACTGGATTGTGTTGGATTTGGGAGTTTTTGGCTACCCATTTCTCAATGTTCCTAAGTGTGACCGGAGATGTAATGGTGTGGAGTGTAGGTGTTTGCCCTGGGATTTGTGTTGAGAGTGTGTGTGAGTGTTGATTCAATCTTGTGAGTGGAGGTGAAGCTAGTTGAGCTTGTAAGCAGATCAAGGGCATCCATATTTGTTTAGCATTTGGGATAGCCTTCGTTCTTTGACACTATGCGTCCTAGAATCTTGCCTTGCATAACCATGAAAACACACTTTTTTGGGTTCAGGTAGACTTGATATTCTCTACATTTGTCAAAGATTTGCCTGAGTTCAGGTATATGTGTCTGTCTAATGTTGGAATGAGCACATAGATAATCAACATATACTTCCACATTCTTCCTCAAGAACTCTTTAAACACATGGCACATCAGTCTCTGGAAGGTTGCAAGCGCATTGGTTAGACCGAATGGCATTACCTGAAAAGCAAATATGCCCCACTTTGTGGCAAAAGCCATCTTATGCTAATCTTTTGTGCAATAGCCACTTGATTGTAGATAGAGAACCCATCTAGGAAGCTCTATGTTGATATATTTAGGTAGTGATGTGTGTGAACACAGTAGGACCACCGGGGCACTTTTTTCCCTCTTTAGAAGGTTTTTTTCCCCCGGCTTGCATATACGCCTATTGCCCTAATGGGCTATTTATCTTTGTACATTCTCTAGTAATACATTCAGTATTGTGTGTTTGTGCTCCAAGCTTCTTCTTCTTCCTTGTGTTGTTCGTGTGCTTCCGCAGACGTCTAACTCCAACAATTGGTATCAGAGCAGGTCGTAGCTTCATCTAGGGCGCCGTCGACACTCCTTCGTTTGCAGTCTCAGATTCGCACGGAATTTGGTGAGCATACTCAGGGTGTTTCAGAGATCAAAACACCTTCGCCTTGTGGTGTCGAAATCGCGATCTGAGCTTGTTTCGACCTCCGAACGCACTATCGTAGCGCTTGTGTAGGCTATTTCATCTTTTTGTGCCAAAGGTATATACCAGTTTTTGTTCACCAATATAAGCGTCTCGAAGTCTACTACAGGTTTAGCAGAACTCGTCTGGGAAGTTCCGTTCAAGTTTTTGAGATACAGTCAATTTTCTGCATCAAGGTATTTTAGTCACCAGCCATGGCTGAAAGCAGTGATGTATTCCGTATGTTGGCTGTTGAGGATAAGTTGGATGGTACCAACTACCCATTGTGGGCTTATATGATGCGACATGTATTGGTTGCAAAAGGATTATGGAACATTGTGCAGGGTGTTGAAAGAAGTTCTGTTACACCTATAACAACAGGTACTACAAATACAGGTGCTGGAGCTGATGAAGATGGTGTCGAAGATGATGTTGTGCAGATTCCTATTCGTGCTGCTGTTTCTGCTGCACCTACTGTAGAGTAGATTTGTTGGGATGGTAGAGATTCCCAGGCACATGCATTGATAGCTTTGTCTGTCAAACGTGCCATTATTCCTCATATTCGCTCTTGTAGAATAGCTAGGGATGCTTGGGATACACTTACCACATTGTACCAAGCTAGGAATGAGGCTCGTGTTGCTTACCTCCGAAAACAGTTGGAGAGTGAGCACATGAATGAAGGTGATTCTATGGACAGTTTACTAACGAAGATCAAAGACTTGAAGGAACAGTTGATTTCTGCTGATGGGGTTATACCAGATAGCTCACTTGTGCAGACCGTTCTGAATGGTCTTCCTGATTCATATCAGAGTTTTGCTTCTACTCTTCGGTTAATGATGAAAGGCAATCCAAATGCCTTATCATTTGAGGAGTTAGTCTCTGTTCTACCGCAGGAATATCAGTCGAGGCAGAACAGGTCCATTATGCGTGTTGCAGATCAAGCTTTCCTGGTGCTACACATTCGAAGAACCAGGATAAAAATGAGAAGAAATCAGAAAAGCAGAAATTGTTTTGCAAGTACTGTAAAGGGAATGATCATATCATAAAGAAATGTCCAAAACTGGCTGTAAAAGAGGCAAAGAAAAAGGAGGCTGGAATGGTTGTTGCAGAAGCCTCTACACCAAAAACAGAGTCTGCTAATCTTATGCAAGAAGAAGAATGGGCATTTACTATTGTTTGCAGTTTTGACCCATCTTCTCATGAGCAGTGCATGTCTGCAGTGGACTCAGATGTTTGGTACTTTGATAGTGGGGCGACCAAACATATTACCTCGCAGCACAGTTTCTTCTCTTCACTCGAGCCTGCCCCTACAGGGAATACTATCACATGCGCCAACAACTCCTCTTATCCTGTTATGGGAGTTGGTAAGATCATTCTGACTACTACTAATGGTAGTTCTTTCACCTTGTCAGATGCTTTATTTGTGCCAGGGATCAAGAAGAATCTGTTATCAGTTTCTGCATTAGCCAAGATTGGCTTGGTTGTGAAATTTCTTGATGACAGATGTACAGTTCATGATCTGTCAAATGGCGATGTTATTATTGCTTTTGGCATTTTATGTCGTGGGCTGTATAAGCTCATAGACTATGAAAGATCTGTGAATGATTCGGCATGTGTAGTTCATAATTCTCAGGCTATCTCAGATGCAAAGCTTTGGCATGCACGCTTTGGTCATCTGAATTTTGCTAGTTTGCTATGCCTGCAGAAATCTGATATGGTGTCTTCTTTGCCCAAGCTTGAGACACCTGGAAAACATGTATGTGAAGGCTGTATTTTGGGCAAAATGAAGCGTTCCTCCTTTCCAAAAGATGGTTCAGTTCGGGCTATGTAGAAATTGTAGCTTGTACATAGTGATGTCTGTGGTCCTATGCAGACATCCTCTTTTGGAAATTACCTTTACTTTGTGACTTTCATTGATGATTTTTCCAGGCATGCATGGGTATATCCACTCAAAGCAAAGTCCGAAGTGTTCATGTGCTTCAAACAGTTTTTGGTTTTGGCTGAAAATCTGTCAGCATGTAAAATGGGCACCCTCCATTCTGATCGAGGGGGGGAATATATGTCTTCTGATTTTAATGCATTTCTGGCTGAACGTGGGATAAAACACCAGTGTACAGTTCCGTATACACCTCAACAGAATGGAGTTGCTGAACAGAAGAACAAGTCTCTCATGGAGATGGCGAGGTGTATGGTCAAGAGTCAGGCTTTACCTCATAGTTTCTGGCTTGAGGCTGTCATGTGTGCAGCATATGTACTGAACAGGTGTCCCACTAAAGCGCTACGGTCTATCACTCCATATGAGGCTTGGCATGACCGCAAGCCATCTGTTGCTCATCTGCGTATTTTTGGTTGTTTGGCATATGCACTAGTGCCTGAACAACATCGTAGAAAATTGGATGAAAAGGCAGTAAAATGTATTTTTGTTGGGTACATTTCTGAAAGTAAAGGCTATCGTCTGTATCATCCACATACTAAACACATTCTGGTTAGCTGTGATGTCTTTGTGGAAGATGCTATTCAGCCATTGCTTTCATGTACTAAGGAGACATCTGTTAGCTCCAAAGACATGTATGATACCTTGATGCCTCTTTTTACAGGTGGACAGTCTAGTGTTGGTCCTAATGAGGCAACTTCTCAGCCTTTGCAGGTTTCATATGATGATGCAGATCATTCCATTTCTGATGCAGATTTTCATGATGCACTTGTTGATGAGAGAGCTGATATTGAGCAGGCAAAAACTATGCCAAAATGGCTTGCGCAAACTTTGCGTAACAACAAATTAGATGCACCTTTGTCATATCGTACTCGTTCAGGCTCTCATAGTGCCTCCTTTGCATCAGATTGCTATGCTATGGCTGCATCTAGTCTCTGTGATGAGAATGAGCTTGTTTCTTTTGATGAAGCACATAATTCAGAAAATTGGATGGCTCCTATGCAATCTGAATATGATGCTATAATGAAGAATGGTACATGGTCTTTATGTGACTTGCCTCCTGGCAAGAAGGCCATTGGCACTAAGTGGGTATACAAGCTGAAGTGTAAACCTAATGGTACAATTGACAGGTATAAGGCTAGGCTTGTTGCAAAGGGTTATGCACAGGAAAGAGGCATTGATTTTGATGAGACCTTTGCACCTACATGTCGTATGACTACTGTTCGGAGTATTTGTGCACTTGCAGCCCATCATGGTTGGAATGTACATCAGTTGGACATTAAAACAACATTTCTGAATGGTGACTTGCATGAAGAAGTGTATGTTTTTCAGCCCCGTGCCTTTGTGCAGAAAGGGCATGAAAACCAGGTGTGCAGGTTAAAGAAGGCATTATATGGTTTAAAGCAAGCACCACGTGCTTGGTATGAGAAGATACATGCCTATCTGATTGCACATGGTTTTGAGAACAGTCCAACTGAAAGCACCTTATATGTTAAGCGTGCTAATGATGTGCTTCTGATCATTGTTGTCTATGTTGACGACATGCTGCTCACTAGTCCTATTGAGAAGCATATTGCTGATTTCAAGGCTGATTTGCATGCCTCATTTGAGATGTCTGATTTGGGGCATTCGCATCACTATTTGGGCATTCAGTTATGCAAGTTGATGGTGGAATGGCTTTGTGTCAAACGAAATATATTGACACATTATTGCAGCATTTTGACCTTGAAGAATGTAAGCCTATTGCCACTCGTATGGAGACATGTTTACGATTGAGTCTTCATGATGCTGGAGATGCATTTGATGCTATTCTCTATCAGCAGGTTGTTGGATGCTTGATTTACTTATGCATTACTCGGCCAGATATTCAGTTTGCTATCTCACAGATGAGCAAGTTTATGCATTGCCCAGGAGTCATGCATTAGAAGGCGGTTAAGCGCATCTTTCGCTACTTGAGTGGTACTCGGCTACTTGGGTTGTTTTATCCCAAGGGGGGATCACTATAGCTGGATTTGCATGCTTTTTCTGACTCAGATTGGGCTGGTTGCTATGACACTCGTGTGTCCACCAGTGGTTTTTGCTTCATGCTTGGTAGCTCATGTATATCTTGGTTGAGCAAGAAGCAGCCTACTGTGGCCACTTCCAGTTGTGAGGCTGAGTATAGGGCAGCTTTCACAGCGACTGTTGAGTGTGTGTGGCTCAGACGCCTTATGGCTGATTTGGGTGTTGGCCAATCTTCTGCCACCACCATCTTCACTGACAGTCAGAGTGCATTAGCTGTTGCGAGGAACCTTGTGTTCCATGATCGCACTAAGCACATTGAGGTGCATTATCACTATGTCAGGGAGAGGTTCGCTGTTGGGGAGATCAGCTTGGCATATGTGCCCACGCAGGAGAACATTGCAGACCTTTTCACGAAGGCTCTGCCTAGGGAGAAGTTTGAAGCTTCCCGCAAAGCTTTGGGCTTACTTCCTTTTGTGGAGTGATTTCCACATAGCTTGGCACTTCCTTATACATGAGTGCCAGCTCCTTGTTCACCGCATCACTCCCAGGGGGGATTTGTTGATATATTTAGGTAGTGATGTGTGTGAACACACTAGGACCGCCGGGGCACTTTTTTCCCTCTTTAGGAGGTTTTTTTCCCCCAGCTTGTATATACGCCTATTGCCCTAATGGGCTACTTATCTTTGTACATTCTCTAGTAATACATTCAGTATTGTGTGTTTGTGCTCCAAGCTTCTTCTTCTTCCTTGTGTTGTTCGTGTGCTTTTGCAGACGTCTAACTCCAACACTCTACACTTCCTTGCTTGCTACCCTTTCTAATAGATGCTACGTGATAGGATGCGGATAACTATCTTTGATAGTGGTTGCATTAACCTTCTTCAAGTTAATGGATACACGTAACTTGCCATTCTTTTTGGGCACCACTGCAATGGGGGATACCCATTCAGTGTGCTCGATTTCATAGGTAAATCCAGCTTCAACCAAGCGATCTATCTCTTCTTTGATCTTGGCAACATAGTTGTCATTGTATGTGTATGGCTTCTCTTTAGAGGGTCTGGCATCTGAGGTCATGGGGATCGTATGTGAGCATATGTCAGGGTCTTCACCTTTCAGGTCCTTGTAACTCCATGTAAATACATCTCCATATTCTCGTAGCAATGCTATCAACTCCTGCTCATCATCTTCACTTAGGTCATGTCCTATGTATGTGCATTGCTCTTCACCTTCCTCTATGGTCACTATGATTTGCTTTGTAGTATCTTTGTTATCATAGGCCTCTCCTATGAGGGCTTCATGTTTAGGCATTCTTACCATGACCTATCTTCTATTTCATATTTCTTGAAATTTTCAGGGACCTTAAACAAAGATTCTTCTTCCTCTGGTGTGACTTCTCTCTTCTTCCTCTTCTTGCCTTCGTTCTTATTGGTCACTTGTGTGGTTAATCGCACCTTGTTCATAATTTCTTCATGTCTCTAAGGGTGAGCTTCTACTTCATAGAAATATTCCTCATCTGATGCAAAAGGAGGGTCCATTATAATTGACTCTAAATCGGAGTCACTTGCATCCTCGAATGCATCAGTGCTAGTTTCGCATTCTTCGATAACCGAATCATACATGATTGGCTCTATTGTGAAAACTGAAATGTCATAGCCATCATCATCACAGTGGGGTGTCCATTGTTCTTCATTGATGGATACATCCATAGTTGCTAATATCTCTGCCCAACCATGAGGTTCAAATTCTTCGTCACGAAGTACTACAGGTGCATAGGCTTGGTCTTGAATTGATCTATGACTTTCCTTTACACCTACCTCTCTTGCTTTTTCTCTCTTCTCTTCTTCTACTGCTACTTTGCACATCCATAAGTGGGTGTCTTCATGCATCCATGAGGATGCTGATCCTATGGAATGCACTGATTCTGTATCATCCTTAGCCCTATGGATGGGATTCCATTGAATAGGGGGAACGTCTCTATGAGAGTAATCCTTGAGATTGACTTTGGTTGTAACACCTAAGTGTTGCAAATACAAAGAATTGGTTCCCCAATCTTGTACCACTTGCAACTGCCACATAAATGTTCTTCCCAAAATCATCTCATAGGCCTGGTTCTTGCTAAAGTCACATATGGCAAAAGTATGCTCAAACTCAACACCACAAGTGGTGAGAGTTATTCCTTCTAGTAGCCCTAAGGGTCTTTCAATGTGACCGTCAGCCATTTGTAACTTCATTCTCATGGGCCTAAGTGTTGGCTTGCCCAATCGCTTCCATATGGAAGTGGTAGCAATTGCAAATCTTGCATTTGAGTCCAAAATTGCCTTGGTTGTGTAACCCTGATGAGTGATAGGGAGATAGGTGTTTCCTTCTTCTCCTTCGCTCATGTCCCCTATTTTGTCCAAAGGTATTTCCGACACTGTTCTATGAGATCCTACCTGGGAACAAGGTTTTGCTATGTCTGGCACTTGTTTGGCTACATGTTTCCACAATTCAGGCTTAACCTTGAGTAGCTCTTCTAAAGTGAGATTGCACTGCACTTTAGTATTCTTCACTACCTTTGTGTTCCTAGGTATGATTGAGTCTTCATTTGTTATCATGACCGTGGGTGCTCTCATATAGGTAGACTTAGCTTCCCATGGGCCTGTGAAATGGGGTAGTTCTTGTAAGGAATTAGACTCAAAGTCTAATCTCTCATGAGATTGGGCACTCTCCTGCTCTCCATAAATGGAAGGAATGTCTTGTGGGAATTGATCATGCGTGTCATCCACAAGTTCAATTGGAGGAGGATCTTCACTTTCTTTCACCCATTTCTCTTCTTGAATCTCTCGTAGGAATTCTGGTGAATACTGATTCATAGAAGAAGAGGTGTTTTGATCAGTGGAGTTAGGCACATAAGCTTCCTGGGGAGGAATGACTATTCTATCACTTGAACTCTCCTTAGCCTGGGAGGTGACTCCTTTTCCAAACTTTGTAATTAACCTCTCCAATCTATCTAATAGACCATCAAAATGCAATGGTGTTCTAGTGGAGCTAGAGAAATTGAAGAGGCGACTGGCTTCAAACATGTATTGAGCCAATTCTACCATCTTGGCACAAAGTTTAGTTCATTTGAGCTCTAGGTCCACTCTAGGGTAACACTTCTTGTGATCTGTTACATTCGGCCCTTCTTGGATTCTAGCCTGATATGCCCTAAGCATCATATTGTGGAGGTGATGTGTGAGAGTGCTTTTGAGATGTGATTTCTATTATCTTGGCTTTTGTCTCTCTCAAAATTTCCTTGAGTTTGCTCATCTTCTTTACCCATTGCCCTTTTATACATTCATGACTTTCTCTCCAAGCTCTTGTCCTCTTCTTATTCGGACTCTCAGTCTTGCTAGCCTCCGAAGTCTTTTCCTTGGCTAAATCACTCCTATCAACATTATTGGGTTAGTGGTAGACTCCATGGGAAATGTGGCATCCACGGCCTGAGATCTTGTGATGACTTGCACTGGGGCCATGGATGTCACATTTCCCATGGAGTCTACCACTAACCCAATAACATTGATAGGAGCAATTTTTGGCATATTGGTGGGGTTCTTGGGACACTCTCTTAACAAGTGCTCCTTCCCACAATCTGGACAAAAGCCTTGAATTGTCACAGATTGGGTTTGTGTAGGTGTTGGTAGAGGGCAATCACGAATGAGGTGATCTCCCTGACATCGGTAGCATGGCCCTCTAAGAAATGGGGGTCTTATCTGCCTAGGTTGAGGCCTAGAGTTAGGATTTGCATACATGATATTCGCATACTCAGGCTCCCAACTAGGTTCACTCGGTTCCTCATAATAGTATGACTCATTATGATCAGGGGACTACATGTAGTAAGCCTGTGGGCTATCAATATGAGTGGAGTCAAAGCTATGATCACTCGGGTCACTTTCTGAAAGCAATGGTGTTACTGGCACTAATGCTCTATTCGGATTTTCTTCAGCTACTGCATACTTCACTGGGATCACATTGGTAGGAGGAGGGGGTTTCTGCGCTAGAACTGGTAGAGGTCTTTGCTACACTTGATAAGGTGGTTGATAGGATTGACGGGGCCTACCATATTGCTGTTGTGGGTACTGATTCTGGTATTTTCCTTGTTGTGGATACGTCTGAGGATAATTTTGTCTAATAGCTTGTTTATTATAAGGACAGTCTTATGCAATGTGGTTGGTATATCTCCTTTCTAGGGTGCAGTATTGGATGTTAGGGTTCACTTGGGGTTGAGCCATGATAGGGCACACATTAGCCATATGGTCTCCTCCACAGGTGTAGCATCATTTTCCTTGGGAAAATCGAGGAATCTGCTTGCTAGAAACACCTAATTTTTTAGCTACCTTTTCTGCTAGATCCTCAATTGATGTGAATTGTGAGGATGCGAGGCTAGTAGAACTATCTGAATCTTTATAGATCTTTGAGAGCTCTAATTCCTCCCAACAATCCATATAGGAATAAGGCCACTTGTTTGGCTGGAGTGGGTAACTCTAGAACAGGGCATCTCTCTAGATATTGCCTAAACCTTCTTCCTATGAGCTGCATTGTCTCTTGAGGTGTTTGCTTAAAGCTATATATCAAGGAGGATGTGTTATGCCTAATACCACTTTTAGAAAATTCAGTGCTGAATGCTTCAAGAAGTTGGTCTGTATTTCTGTACTGATCTTGGTGAAGCGGTTGAAACCAAGTCAATGCAGTGTTCTTGAGAGTTAGGCCAAAAGCATTGTATTGAGTGAACAAGTCTTCAACTTGTTTAGCTCTCAAAACTTGCCTAAACTCTGCTACATGGTCGTATGGATCTCTTGTGCCATTGAAGCAATTCTTCATGGACTTAACCAATTGTGTAGGCGTCAAGGTCCTAGCGTCTTCTCTAGGCCTTGACAGAGGGAATTCATCAACATTTCTTTGATGCCTTCGTTCTCTATGTCTCTCATTTTCCGTTCTATTTGTCTCCATTCTCATTCTTTCTCTTCCCAGGGGGTTAGCAAAGCTCACCTCGGGTCTGTCTCTACTCCCATCTTTGTGAGTCCCATGAGCTTGAGATGTTCCAGCTCCTTGGTGACCATAAGAGATAGTGGATCGTGGTTGGGGAAAAACAAATTCACCCTTCCAAGTGTAGGCATGTCTTCCATGCTCTAAGACCACAAAGATCCTTTCTAACACATTATCTAGGTAGGTCACTTTGCCTGGGCTATCAGGATCTTTAAATTCATAGATGGTAAGTGCTCCCACTTCCTTAGGCTGCTCAGGCTTATACCTCCAAAAAGCCTCATCCGTCTCTCGATTTAAGAGCAAATCTATGCTCCTATTGTCTTGGGAAACCCACTCTGGAGCGATTATTCTCCTTAACACTGACTTGCCTCGAGGGGTTGTTGGCTCTTTTCCTAAGTTCCCTTGCTCTATGTCACCAATTTCAGGTTCAGAGATTATGTTGCCAAATTCATTCGTCCTTTCAGGTTGGCTGGTGAGCACATACATTGTTCCCTCTTTATCTATGTAGGAACCATTTTCGAACTTGACTACAGGGTGTTCTAGTCCAATGGGCTAATCTGGGTTTTTTATTTGGACAACAGATCTTCTCAGACCATCCTCATAGATGCGTGCACCTAAGCGGTTGTTCCTTATATATTCCAATTGAGTCTTGTAGGGACCCTCCGATTTTTCTAGGTACGCCACTCTTGAGCTACCTACAGGTCTTTCCAAGTTATAAGAAATCTTAGAGTCAGAGTCTCAAACGTAGGGGTAATCACTCAATTGATGTGCCCAAGATCTAGCCGTATGGTTGACACTAGCCTCGGATGTTCTAATACTTTGACGGTCTCTTTGTAATTGTCTTCCCAATCTAAGGTTCATATGCCCTTCCAATTAACCCAATGATCCTTGTACAACCATGTTGCTGGTTCTTTGATACCAATCACTTGTTCCTTTTAATTTCCCAGATACATGTTTTCTTGTCTTTAGTTAAGCATCATTAGGAGCACTTATGTTTGTTGTTCTTGATGTTCTTTGTCCACTTAGTTTAAATTCTTTTCCCTTAAGTTGTCCCTTAAGTGTAACTTAACCTATTCTTAGACTTGAGAAGTTAGAGGCTCTTAGAACTTGAGTATTCCTATCGTACCCCTCACCAATCAAGACAACTACTCACACTTAGCGTAAGCTAAGAATGGGCTGAGGGGGTTGAGAGATGTTCCAACCTCAAGCCGTTTCTCCTTGCTACACTTGTTTGCCTAGAAAGCACGTTCCTAGGCCTGCACACAGTGGCACTAGCTTCAATTTCTCCAAAAGCTCTCGATGATCCTGTAAAAATTCCAAGTTTAACTCAAGTTTTTACCTTCAATTGATAGAAAATTTATTTCAGACACTTTTAATGAACCTTTTTTCCCCCTTTTGTATTGCCAAAAAAATTTCTCTAGAGCTCCCTTGGGTATACCTAACCCACAGAGGGTCGAATTCAAAATACCCTATCTAAAACTCAATCACCACGAGCTTTCCGACAAGCTCTAAAGCTCAAAAATGGATTTCATATGAAAAAGTTATGACAGTTCAGGGTTAGGGGGTTAAAACAGACAATCAAGACCTTTCAGGAGTTTAGTGCATTTTTCTAAGGCCTTTGTCATTGTATGAGTAATTGAGTATGCAAATATGCCCAAACTTTAGCCCAAATTTTCAAAAAAATTAGCACTTTGATTTTTGTCGAAAATGCTTGTCTATCACGATAGACGGTGTCTATCGCAATAGACAGTGGTTGTCGCGTGGGCCTGTCTGGCATGATAGATGGTGTCTCATGATAGACGATATCTATCGTGGGGCCCTGTCTGTTGCAATAGACGGTGTCTATCGTGATAGACAGGGTCTATCATCTGTCTTGTTTTGGTTTGTCGTGATAGACGGGGTCTATCGTCTATCGTGTTTTGGTCTGTCACAATAGACAGTGTCTGTCATGATAGACGGGGTCTATCGTCTATCGTGTTTTGGTATGTCGCGATAGATGGTGTCTACCGTGATAAATACTATTTGTCGTGATGGTCTGTCTGTCGTGATAGACATCTGCCTGTCGCAATAGACGATGTCTATCTTGGGGTGCTGTCTGTCGCGATAGATGGTGTCTATCACGATAGATTGAAAAAACGCAATTTTTTTGAAACTTTTAGTGATTTGGAGTGATCTAATGGTGTAGGTCATCGTGCCAAGCATGCATACAAAAAATATCGAGTTTCTCTGTTTGTTGTGACAGATAGAGGTTGTCATCTCGGGACCTGTGCAGAGTTCTATCGTACCTGCGCAAGCTGCTGGAGATGGTTGTACAACTAGATCTTGCAGCAAAAGCTAAAAAACACACAAAAACAGATAGCATGCAAGCTCTCTCTCGCTCTCTCTCACAAATGAAATGAGGGGAATGCGGTGCGTAGGGGAATATGACCCAAAAACTAAAATTTTTGTGAAGATGGAGATGGAGGTGCGAGATGGTGAGGATGATGATGGTGATGATGGTGATGCAAGAAAAAGAAAAAATGAAGAAAAATAAGGAAAAGTAAGGATATTACCTATGACTCCAATGTCTCAACTCCACATCTTACCATCACATGCTCGTCCTCGAAGCTCTCTCCCCGGCAATGGCACAAAATTCGGTGTCACTCTAGCACAATGGAAAGTACCAATGTGAGGAGATCCACCTCATAATTGTCAATCCATGGAGACGTGAGGACTAGTATGAAGACTATGATCAAGTGATGGCACAAGTGTGTGAGTGAGAAGCACACAAACATGCACACACATACACACACGTGCACACAAGGCAATAACAAGGAGCGGAACAATGGAGTTCTTTGCATTCGTTAAAAAGTCTCTTACATAAGCTCAAATCACTAACAATCTAACCCCAAAAATGAGCTCTCTAGCTCTTTTTATAGTTTTTTGACTAGCTTTGGCCTTGTCCAGACCTAGTGTTCGTTCTAGTTAAAAATTAGGTTCTAGAGCTTATTTGAGGGCCCAAACGGAATCTAAAAATTATGAAAATTGGTATCTAGCTAATTCTAATACTCCTCAAGCTCGAGGACTCCACGGCTTGAACAAAATGGAGTCTATTCTACCAAAAACAGAATATACAATGTTTGTGTAGTGATAAAAATCACTTGAGTTGGAAACACATTAGGGGGAAAAGTGAACCCTGCATGGGCCTTGTAAGTGTTAGACGGCCGCCGGAGTGGGACAGATGTAATGACCGCCTGATATACCGGAATTATTAAAATCCGTGCAAAAAAGTTGGTACGCGCATCTTGAAAAAGATATATAAAGCAATGTAAAGAGAATGGTGAGAGAGACGCTTGTGTATATGGTTTTAGAGAGAGAGAGAGAGAGAGAGAGGGATGCCCTTTCTGAAATTGTCAGAGTTTACTTACACTATGGTGAAGCTCTCAGTATTGTTTGTGTTGATTTCTATTCTGTCTGCGTCGCCTGCTCATACTGAAGTTCACCGTAGTGAATGTTAAGTGACAGGTTATGTGGTTGAGTACTGTTTTCGTATCGTAAGATTGTGTGCTCTTCGACCGTTGAAGTACCCTGAGTTAGTATGACTGAATGTAGTACTGCATAAGTTGATTTGATCAATTGATGCACTGTAAAGAATGTTCTGTATGTCTTACTGAATTCATCGGTGACGACGACAGACTATTGCTTTTGGTAAATGTAACTTTTAAATGAATGTCACGGGAAGTATTGTGGTGAGTGAATCTGTCTGATTCACTCTGTTTGATATATTATATGTTCATGAATCTGTAGAAGGGACAATTGTTCTGTTCTTCGAGTAAGTTGATCTGGAGAATTTTGGACGTAGGAATCTAAGAACCAAGTATTGATGTTGATTAGTAACTGAGCTAAGACGAGTAGTCACGCTTGATGTTGTAACGAAGATTTGGGAAAATAGTACAGGGCCTCTGTTTAACAGACCCCTATCACTCCCAAGAACCCACGACGATCTGGTAATGTCTTCCGGTAATGATAATTAAAGTTAAACATAGTTTACGGTGAAGCATTGTATT
Source organism: Ceratopteris richardii (assembly GCA_020310875.1). Classification (NCBI taxonomy): domain Eukaryota; kingdom Viridiplantae; phylum Streptophyta; class Polypodiopsida; order Polypodiales; family Pteridaceae; genus Ceratopteris; species Ceratopteris richardii. The sequence goes on along the minus strand of CM035414.1, from coordinate 14,188,361 downwards.
ACGTTAATCTTTGTTCGATAACGACTTGCGTTTGTCAATAACACAGCATCGCTAGTTTAACACTTTTTAACACTTGGCGCCGTCTGTGGGAAAGTGGCATCAAGATTGCCAGTCATCTGTCAGAATCAGATTATTGTTTGATTGTCAGTAGCAACAGAACCAGATTGTTGCAAACTGTTTCGTTAGTAATATCCCACGATTAATACGGAAAATGATAAATGCCGGTTACTCGGTCTGGCAAAACGTACCCCAAGAACCATCAGCCTGGAGTACTAAAGACAACTCTGAAAGGTAGAAGTACAACTAGGACTGACCCAGTTGTCAAGAAGGTTCAGAACGTTAAAGCTGATTCCGGTCATATTCCGGTAGAACGTGTTACGTCTCTGGTACATTCCAATACTATTTCGGCACAGTCTGTCGAAGATATAGTAATTCCAGAACCTACCAAGACGCAGTTGGAATCTAGTTTAACACTCTTGGAAAAAGATTTAGATTCACTTACGATTAGACACACCCTAGGCAAAGAAATCAGCGAAGGCAAAAAGACACCGCATTCGGGCACAAGTTCGGTTTATCCCGGTGATATTTCGGTAAGAGAATCTCAGTTATTCGGTGACGAATTAGCATTTTCTGCTGAATCTTCAGCCCAACTGCCGTGCTTGGAAGCAAGTTCTCATACACTAGACATCAAGGAAGAAGGAAGGCTGTTTGAAACAGAAATTCGCAGCATAGTAAGCAAGCTCATTTCACCGGAAAGTGTGCCATCAGACGATATAGATTCCGGTAGTTCAAATATTCAGACCAGAAATACAGATGGAAGTTATAATACATTCACGATGAACGGACAACAACAACAACAACAGTTATGTCAACCCAGGCCACCTCCAACGGGAGTGACATACACGAAGTTTGGTGGATTTCCAGGAGATGATCCGGATGCTCACGTACGCACTTTCGAGATAAGCTACGCCGTTCTCAACCATCCACCGGATCCGGCCTACAAAGCCATTGTCTTCCAATCTACACTTGTCAACGAAGCAGCCAGGTGGCTCACAGAATACGATATTAATCATTTCGGCACCTACGAAGCAGTTCGAGATGCTTTTCTGCAGCGATTCAGGCTAAAAAAAAATCCAGTCGAAATTTTTGATTATCTACAGAGTAATAGACAGAGGGTGAATCAATCTGTACAGGAATATGCTACCCTTTTCAGATTACACTTAAGGTAGCTACCACCGGCTCATGCTAACTTACCAGATGATGTTATTACTCAGTGGTTCATCAATGGCTTGGTTCCTCAACTTAAGCAGATCATGATCATAAGATGTATTGGAGCTATGACACTTGATGCAGTCATAGCAATGACTCTGCAACTGGAAAACAAAGTCGGCGGATTTACAGAAGATCTGGAGTGGGTAAAAACAAACAGACATGTTGCCGAAGATATGACCAAACAAGTATATTGCACCACATGCAAAAATTCAGGACATACCAGCACCAATTGTGCACTTAATCAGACATTCTGCGCTATCTGCAACATTGCCGGACACACCACCGAAAACTGCGCATACAACGCTAGAGTACAGGGAACAGCGACTGTCAATGCAATTATCCAGGAACAAGGGCAGCCAGCCAATCATTATGTGCCTCCACAAATGAGAAACAACCAGCAGCAAGGATATCGAAATTACCGAGGACAGAGGAATAACAACTATAATCCAAATCGCTGGCAGAACGGGCCACCACCGGAAATCCCAATTTACCACCACCACGCTGTCATTTTTGTGGCGAATTTGGACATATTAGGAGATTTTGCAAAGATGCAGCTGAGTATGATCAAAGGAAGAAGGAACGTTAAAATCCAATGGCCAACATGGTAAAAATCACACCGGTGGAAACACAGGCTGCTGCAGTCCAGACCCGTTCCGGTAAACAATTGCAACCGGCAGCGGAAATATTTGAACTAGGGATACGTGAACAACACAGAATGTACAACAAGGCTAGTCAATGGACCACAGCAGAACCACCAGTCTTTCCAGAACCTATTCCGGTAACCCAACCCTCGTCAACTAAGGAAGAAACACAACAAAAGGAAGCAGCAGCGGAGCCATCATCAGCAGTAGACATAATAGTAGATACTTCTGCATCAGCAGAGACCTCAAGTTCAAAGGAGCAGGACAAACAATCTCAACAGGCCTGGGAAATTTTATCCAAAGCATATATCACCTTGCCTCTAGGCCAACTACTAGCATTAGTACTTGGGATTCGACAACAGTTCCAGCAACAGATCAATCCAGTACCTTCTTGTATTCCGGCGACAGCAGCAGTTCAACCGGAACCTGATTCTACGGTTGATCATTCAGTTCCCTTGATTACAGTATGGTATAAGAAGCATAAGATCACGCAAGTATTGATTGATGGAGGCTCTGGTGTTAACATTGCGACTGCGGCATTATGCAAAAGGCTAGGATGGACCGAAATTGAGTCAGTTCAATTTTTTGTCAGAATGGCAGATCAATCAAGAGTCCATCCTGTAGGACTTGTGCGAAATGTACCCATCACTTTACAAGGTACGACCTTTAAAATGACCTTTGTTATACTAGATCTGCCAGAATCTACTTTGGATTACAACCTTCTTTTCGGCCGACCCTGGCTGAAGCATGCAAAGGTAATACAGGACTGGTCCGCACAAGAGCTTACGTTTAAAGATGCCAATCATAGATATGTGGTAAAATTAGATGCTATACAACCTTGCGAGCTACACGCTAGACCGTATTTCGCTGAACCAGTCCATATGCTAGATGGATTGTCAGATGATGAAGAAGAAGAGTTTCTGAAGAGTAACGCGGACTTAATTTCCTTAGGGACTATTGATCTACAGTCCGTTGTAGATAATTGGAACGCTTCAGTTTGTACAGTAATACCCATCACAAAAGAGGCTAAGAAGGAAGACGCTGTTTTGACACATGACGATGAATTGCAGCAACTTTTTAAACCAACAGACAACACAGAGAAACATCAACAGTTCTATGTCCCCGAAGATCAGCTGATTACTTACAATTTAGGAGATGAAGATCATCCGCGTCTGGTAAAAATAAAGCAAAAATTACCGGAAACATTTCAAAAAAGCTTAATCCAGTTACTCCGAGAATTCACTGACATCTTTGCATGGGACTACAAAGACATGAAAGGATTGGACCCCCGTATCTACCAGCATAGGGTCATGCTGAAGCCAGAAGCAAGGCCGATAAAACAAACCAGCTACCGGATGAATCCCCATTATGCATCTCAGGTAAAGGCTGAACTAGATAGATTATTAAAAGTTGGATTCATTGTACCTGTAGAACATGCTGAATGGATTTCACCAATTGTGATCGTGCCAAAGAAAAATAAGAAACTGCGAATCTGTGTAGACTACCGAAAATTAAACGCAGCAACAGTACCGGATCCTTTCCCGATCCCCTTTCTGGATACCATGCTTGATAGGGTAGCAGGACATGAAATGTATTCATTCTTAGATGGATACAGTGGTTACAATCAGGTTAGAATGGCTGAAGAGGATATACCAAAAACTGCCTTCATTACCAATTGGGGTGTCTTTGCTTGTACGGTAATGTGGTTTGGATTGAGAAACGCACCAAGCACATTTCAAAGATGTATGCAAGAAATATTTTCTCCTTATCTGACTTCATTTATGCAAGTATATCTCGATGATTTTTCAATTTTCGGTAAGTGGATAGCACATCTATTCCATTTACGGTGCTGCTTTCAGAAATGCCGAGAGTATAGACTCTGCTTAAACCCAAACAAATCTGTGTTTGCGGTTTCATGTGGCAAGTTACTTGGCCACATTGTATCTGCACAAGGTATCCAAGTAGATCCAGATAAAATTTCGGTAGTATTAGAAGCTCCGGTGCCCACTACACCAAAAGAAGTTATGCGCTTCATGGGTCAAGTGCGGTGGCATGGCAGACACTTACGATGGCTTGCTCATCTGGCTATACCACTGAACAGGCTAATCACAAAAACTCCCCGCTAGTTCGAATGGACTCAAGAATGCCAAACTACATTTGATCGACTCAAGTATCTATTGACGCAGGCCCCAATCTTACAACCACCGGACTGGGACAATCCGTTCCATGTTTTTGTCCACGCTTCAGATATTGCGATCGGCAGTATTCTGATGCAGCAAACACATAAGTGGTTTTGCCCTGTTTATTATGCCAGCAGAAGGCTTGCACCTGTAGAAAGGAATTATTCTACCACCGAAAGAGAATGTCTAGGATTAATTTACTCCATCAAAAAATTCAGACATTATCTACTAGGCCGAAAATTCACATTCCATGTGGATCATGCTGCCCTCGTCTATCTAGTAAGACAACAACATTTAGGCGGACGCTTAGCACGATGGGTGCTACTCTTGCAAGAATTCGATTATGAAGTTATTCACCGACCCGGAAATGCACATGCCTTAGCAGATTTCCTATCTCGTCTAGATTCCGGTGAAGCTCCGATAGGCATAGATGACACAACTCCAGCGATCTTTAGTTCTGAGCCACTGACTGATAAGACTGCCGAATCACAAGTACCACCTACATATTATGATCAGATTCTAACTTTTCTCACCAAAGGATGCTTTCCATCCGAGACCGCTAAGGCAGTACGAAGGAAAATTACAGTCTTTAGTCGCCGATTCCGGTTAGTTGCTGGAGAACTATATTATGTAGATCACACCGGAATCCTACTCCGCTGTGTCCCTCCGCATGAAATTAACTCAGTCATCACGATGGCTCACTCGACCCCTACTGGTGGTCACTTTGCCACAGATTTGACTCACCGGAAAATTCTGCAAGGAGGTCTCTGGTGGCCAACTATGTACAGAGATGTGGCCCAATTTGTCAAACACTGCGATACTTGTCAAAGGTCTGGACAACCACTGCAACGACACTTCTTCCCCTTGCAGCCTATTATGCCACTCGAACCATTTCAGAAATGGGGATTAGATTTTATCAGTCTGATCACACCTCCAGCAGTCTTCAGCAACAATAGATACATACTAACCTGTACAGATTATGCAACAAGATGGGCAGAAGCTTGGGCTTTACGGACTGCTACAGCGGTTGCAGTTGCAAAATGTCTGTTAAATGATGTTTTCCCACGATTTGGCTTACCACTCGAATTGGTGACAGATCAAGGTACTCACTTTGTAAATCAATTAATGAAAGCACTCACCCAATCCTTCCAGGTGACACACAAACTCAGCTCTCCGTATTACCCTCGTGCCAATGGTTTGGCCGAAAGTACAAACAAATCACTATTGAATATCCTCCGGAAACTGATCATGGAAGCACCAGAAAGATGGGATCAACTACTACCTGCAGTGTTATGGGCATACCGAACTACCTACAAGGTAACAACAGGATTGACACCTTTCAAATTAGCTTACGGCTTAGAAGCAATAGCACCAATGGAGATAGTTATACCAAGTTTACGAGTAGCCATTACCCAGAAACTGCTACCGGAAGACTCACTATCATTTCGGTTGGACACGCTCAGAGAATTAGACGAACACAGATGGCTCAGTTTTTTAACAATGCATGAAGTTTAACTAAGACAGGCAAGGACACACGATCGAAACCTGAAAACTCCAGTATTTTCGGTAGGACAGCTTGTACTTTTCTATAATGTAAAGTCAAATAGATCCGCAGGCAAATTCAAATTACGGTGGTTCGGCCCTTACAAAATCTCAGAACAAATCGGTCCAGCCACTTTTCGGTTGACTACGTTGACCGGAAATTCACTTCCAAAAGCAATCAATGGCTCGAAGCTGCGGCCGTATCAACATGCCGCTAGCCCGCATTAAAACATTCGGCAGTGGACCGCATCTTTTTTGTTTTTTTTTTTTTTTATTTTTCCTGGAGTTCTTTCTTTTTTAATAGCCACGTTTTGTCATAAGCCACCCTCCTTACCAATTAATCAAGCATGCACGCCAAATTGAAAGTAGTATCATTCCAGCACCGCACAATGATAACCCTCACTTCCTACCCCCACCGTAATATCTGTACTTAAGCTCTTCGGTTGCGCCAAAAAAACGCTATGGTGTTTTTGTGCTTGTGATTGTGTTTTCTGTGTTTTGTGTACTCACGCTCTGTGCTCTGTGTATTCGTGTTCACGTGCCCAATGGAAGCATTGGCGAACTACACAGCCTTTTGTGATGGTATCCCTACTGAGGTAGGAGATTACCTGCGTATCCGAGGGTTGGCCAACTTCGCTGAGCTGCCATGGCACTCAGTGGAAACCCATCCCTTCTTCGCACAAATCATCTCTGCCATAGCCCAATCCCCCATCGCTGACCGACAATGGCTCTTCCCCTCCCTACCATCTAGAACCGTAATAACCTTCCAGGCCTTCGCCGAAGCCTTCCGCCTCACTCCACAAGGCCGCGAGAATGGCCCAAGTATCCCCGTAGGCCACATGACCGAACTTTTCCCCCGCCATTCATCAAATGAATACGCCATTCTCTGTCGCCCCGAACCTGAAAAAACCGCATTACAATTCTTAGTTGCCATTCTTAACCTCCAAAAACGCACATACGGTATCTCCCACCCATTCTATTCCGCCATCGATCTTGCCGCACGAGAACCCGTTAATTTCGCCTCATTTTTCTTTCACCGAATCCATAAGGAGTGCGTCGCCATCATGAAACAAGTCAACAAAGGAACCACCCCTCGATCCAGACTTCCCCACATCCTTTCTTTCCTCTTCCCAACCATACTCGCCGCTCAACCACCACCACGAGGACCAGTTTTCAGGTCGGAAGAGTCAGTTCAGCTACTAGAAGATGAGGAAGAAGAAGATGAAGAAGAGCTCAATCAGTTGTTTCGCCGGAAACGAATCAGGATTAGTTCCTCCGAAAGCGAAGCACAAGGCTCAGCCGGAAAGGACAGAGAGGACGATAAAGAAGAAGAAAAGAACGAAGAAGAGACATTCCATGATACAGCTACTTCAATGCATAATGAATCATCGACTGAGCAACACGAACAACAACATCAAGCAGAAACAGAAATAATTTCGACCGAAAAAGAATCAGAGCAACAGGTAGATGAACAGCAATCTCATCAAGATGCACTAGACAATCTACTGAAGGCAGTGGAATCCACAGAAGCAAACAATGCAGAAACGAACAAGGTACAAACTACTGACTCTACCCTCCCCAAAACACCGCCTGTTAACCCCAATTCCCAACCGGAACCACCCCGCAGTCCCATCAAGCCCAGTCACCACACCGGAACTTCTGAAGCCTCCACATCCTCCCTCAACTATTCACCTCCAAATTCACAACTCCTCACCGGAACCTCCTCGCAACCTCGCCCTCCTCTGCCACCCCACCCCGTTCCAGTTTTTTCAGAATTAGAAGCTATGGGTAGACTACTGATAAACCTATCCCAACAACTGCCCCAACACCTGAAACAAGTCACAGACGATGCACGAGAAGAATTCCAAAGGAAATTGGAATTAATGGAGGCGGATATCACCCCTCTTCAAGAAGAGTTACAAGCAGCAAGAGCAGAAAATCATGCACTATGTGAGCAGATCAAGCAACTACAGGCTTTGCTCCAAGCACAGGAAGAACACTCAAACCAGAGAGATAAGGCACTGGCTGAAAAAGACGAACTACTGACAGCTGCCGACACCGAAATACTAAAGTTAAAGCAAACAATCAAAGATACAGACGATACAAGAATAGCACTAGGAAATCTACTGGAAGAAACAAGACTCCAGTTACAGGACACCATACAGAAATACCAAGAGCAGCAGAGAGAAGCAAAGCAGGCAGTAGAAGAGTTACAAAGAACAAAAGAATCCTTAGATGATGTCAACAACATGCTGAAACACCAACTAAACAGAGAATCTAAATATCAGAAGGACTTAGCAAATGTCCGCAGAGAATGGGATGTTTACTACCAAACCATAGAATTCCAGACCCAACAGTTTGGAAGATTAGATAATCAGGTACGCAACCAGAAAGACAGAATCAATGAGATGCAGAAACAAATAACGGACATGAAGACAGCAAGAGATGCGGCATTATCAAACGATTTTTATTTACAGGAGGCCTTTTTGCAAACACAGGCGGAAATTTTGCTCACCGAAGCAATTGCACTTAGTTCCGTCAGAATAGATGCGCAGATTTTAGAACCCGACACTCTGAAGCAATTATTAGAAACCCTTAAGAAAAAAATAGCTCGTACATTTAGATTAGCCAGGAATATGTACCTCGAAGGTCTCATAGAAGAATAGTAAAATTCGGTCATGCGATTTCGCAATGTAATGAGTGAGTTCGAATTGAGTATGATACCAAGGTTTTGTTTCATGATACTTTTTCGCACATGTAAAAGACTTGCTAAGTCCAGCATCGATCTACGGAATAAAATACAGAATGATGATTTTTACTTATGCTACAATTTTGGTAAGGGGAATGAAGTGTCATGTCCGAATGAAATATAATCATTCCAGCAAATGGCAGTTCAAGCTCTGGTGCTTATAAAATGTGTATGCCCAACATAGTATTTTTCAGTATAGTATTCTTCGAGCTTTGGTGCTAGTTAACAAACTTCCAGCATATTATTTTCGGCGAGCCTTGCAACCATGTCTGAATCAGATATCCTAAGATGGCGACTCAGGAGGAGAGCAACTGCACAGAGAATGATAGTGCCTACATCAGACGACACTGATACTACATTACAGAATGATAGCGATGATTCAACGACTTGTGCAACGACAAAGGCACAACATAACAACAAAGCATTATTCACCGATTTCAAAATAGAACTCGACATACATTCTATGAGGAATAAGAACTGGCTTCAGAGAATCGGACTACTACAGTTTGCCAAGCTACCATGGGAGCATTGGACAGGTAATGAAGATGCAACAACTCAGTTGCAGATTATGCGACAAACAAAAGGACAAATTCTAAATCAGGTACAATTTTCACCGCAATTAGTTGCAACAATATTTCAAGTGCCTCTATATGACGATGACAGTATTCCTAATTGTTCGAATGACGACATGAGAAAGGATTTTGGAAACTGCGAAGGTCGTAGAAAATATTACCTGATAAAAAAAGCAGCATGCATTCGGCGTGAACAATTCAAATGGTATTTAGAGAGACTGTGTTTTATCGTCAGATTTGATTTAATGTCTAGAGAGAATTTTTCACCCTTAGTACATGCAGAAGGAGGTGGTAAAGTCAGCTGGGCTCACTGGCTGTATAACCACTTGTATACACAGATTTTTGTCGGGGACAAGCGCAGGTCCCAAAAATGTAGTCGTCTGTCAGTCTTTTTAGCTTCTTTATTCGAATATGCACACTTAATCAAATATCAACAGGTAAGTAATATTTGTAATCAGACACTGAGCAGACCAGGGCAAGAACAGATAGCAGAGCCCGAGGACATAGCAGAAATGCCGGATAGTCTTTTTCCGGTAACAGATGGCGGTGAACAACCGCCTATTTTGGGAACCCCTTTTAAATTATCAACCAAAAGAAGAATGGAGGATCCATCACAACAGGTAAGTACAAAAATATTGCAGAGTAATTGTTCGGATAATAACATGAGAACAATGCAGAATAAGTTGCAGGAAGTTTCGGACTTCCTACTGCAACAACAGGAAAGCATTCAGAACATACAAGAACAGGTAACTGTCAATAAAAATCATTCCAATTCATTGATTGAAACAGAATAAACAATTACAGGATGCTGTGAATAGCAAGGACGGTTTATTGAAGGAAATGCAGAATGACCACAAACAACTAGTGCTAGCTTTGATCGAGACCACAAGGTCTATTCAAGATTTTGAACCATGGCAGGTAGCAGTGCAGAAACAAATCCAAGAAGAGATGATAAATTTTTCCATGATGAATGCTACAATGCAGGCAGAACATGTAGTTCTGCGTTCCAGAATACAAGTTTTACAGGAAATGGAAACCCAGTTATTAAACAATGAAGGCGTTGAATTGGATGCCACATTGATGACAAAGATAGATATAGAGTCACTGAAACAACAATTGTATAATCATGTACATGATACTTGGAAATTTTTTCATAGAAGATGGCTGAGTATACTTGTTCCCCAAATTGATCAAAGGCGGTCCTGTTTTGTGTCCAACCATGAAAACGATCTCATGACAGTCATTAAACGACAGGAAAATCAGCTTGAAGAATACAAACAGACGATTCAAGAATTGCAAAGAGAACTGTTACAGGTGCAGACACAGGTGAATCGGGAGCAGAACACTAACACAAACAATCAGATGCACCAAAGTGGCGAAGAAAATACTGTTAGTTTACAGAATCTACAGGGTGCTCCCAACATCATTAATGAGTCTGAACATAACTCTGAAAAAAATTTTGTGGAACTTGCGGGTTCAAGTCCACCGTGCGTGCCAGTGTTAGACGGCCGCCGGAGTGGGACAGACGTAATGACCGCCTGATATACCGGAATTATCAAAATCCGTGCAAAAAAGTTGGTACGCGCATCTTGAAAAAGATATATAAAGCAATGTAAAGAGAATGGCGAGAGAGACGCTTATGTATATGGTTTTAGAGAGAGAGAGAGAGAGGGATGCCCTTTCTGAAATTGTCAGAGTTTACTTACACTATGGTGAAGCTCTGAGTATTGTTTGTGTTGATTTCTGTTCTGTCTGCGTCGCCTGCTCATACTGAAGTTCACCGTAGTGAATGTTAAGTGACAGGTTATGTGGTTGAGTACTGTTTTCGTATCGTAAGATTGTGTGCTCTTCGACCGTTGAAGTACCCTGAGTTAGTATGAGTGAATGTAGTACTGCATAAGTTGATTTGATCAATTGATGCATTGTAAAGAATGTTCTGTATGTCTTACTGAATTCATCGGTGACGACGACAGACTATTGCTTTTGGTAAATGTAACTTTTAATTGAATGTCTCGGGAAGTATTGTGGTAAGTGAATCTGTCTGATTCACTCTGTTTGATATATTATATGTTCATGAATCTGTAGAAGGGACAATTGTTCTGTTCTTCGAGTAAGTTGATCTGGAGAATTTCGGATGTAGGAATCTAAGAACCAAGTATTGATGTTGATTAGTAACTGAGCTAAGACGAGTAGTCACGCTTGATGTTGTAACGAAGATTTGGGAAAATAGTACAGGGCCTCTGTTTAACAGACCCCTACCACTCCCAAGAACCCACGATGATCTGCTAATGTCTTCCGGTAATGATAATTAAAGTTAAACATAGTTTACGGTGAAGCACTGTATTATGTTAATCTTTGTTTGATAACGACTTGCGTTTGTCAGTAACACAGCATCGCTAGTTTAACACTTTTTAACACTTTTTAACATAAGGATCCCTAATTTTCAGGGATTAAAAGGCTTAATCTATGAGTTTAATGAGGTGCATAAAACCACTAGTGGTATCATGAATAAAATAATAATATATGAAACTCTTAGTTTTTTCTCCAATTCATGAGCATCTTAGGCCTTTGGATCTTTGGAATCAATGGCTCATATCGAACTTCCTAAGAAGCTAGAGAGAGAGGCGTCAGAATTCGTGGGAGTGGGGACAACAATTTGCAATGGCTCTGCAAAAATCTAGAGCATTAGATCTTGAAACATCTGATGGCTGGCCGCAAACGGGGCTGATCATTTTTCACAGTTGAATCCCCTCCGTTAGATCGTCTATGGCATCCGACGATGGCTATGAAAAGACACTGCTCCATTAAGATAGAGCAATCTCCACCATCTATGGATGGTTGAATCCAGCGGCATAAAACAAAGGCGTCGAAAATCTATTCAAATTTGAACTCCAACGTCCGATCGTGAAGGCCATCCAATGGCTCATGAAAAAAGGTAGGTTCCATTATGACTACCTTCATTTTAGCCGTTAGATCGCAACCGAATCCAAGAGACTATGTTCATAGACGGCTTGCCTTTTCTCTTCTAATATTAGCCTTTGGATGTGTGAGCAATCTAAGGGCTCTAAATCATTTTTGGGCTTTCGAAAACCATTCTAGAAAGATAACCATGAATTTCAAATGGTTTTGGGCTCTTTGACCACACAAAAACCAGGGAAGCCTATGCTTACCCTATGAGTTTAAGATACTAGACTGTGGTCACCACCCTCTTCTCATTGGTCCATCCCTAATCACTCCTTAATCTAAAAGGCCCATGCAGGGTTCATTTTTTCCCCTAATGAGTTCATGGAAAAAATGATTAGGCCTTGTTACTAGATTGTGCATGACTCTTCCTTTGTGCTGGTATGCTCTTCTTTTAGCTTGTATGCCAACAATCCCCCCTCCCTAGTGTCTGTCACCCCTGACAGACCTCTGTTCCATAGGGTGGTCAATGTAGTATTGGAGAACGTTGGTGGCCAGCTCATGTTCTCCTATCCGTAATCCTCTTGCCAGATCAGCTTGCAATGCATCCAAATTTATTGCACCTGGGACATCTGGTTGCGGTGTCATGTAGTACTCAGAGTACATGGCTTGTTCACATGCAAAGAGATGAAGTAGGTGTGTGGGCTTACGTGTGAACACCTCCGAGTGATATTCCCAGAAACCCTATCTAAACATGTCTTTGAATGTCTGTTTATAACATGCGGGGAGGTACTTGATGCATGCATGCCAAGCGTAAGCCACACGAACGCTGGGGATGGTGCTCATGTCATACACCAAATCGTAATTTTCATTGGTAAACCCCGGTAGACGTACCGGTGATGCTTCTGCAATTCTAAAAGTTTTGAGAAAATTTTCATCATATCCAAAATTTTAAGCATCATTTGGGCCGCAACGTCTGGCATGGGCTTCAGTCGAGGCATCTAGTGTCTTATTGTTGCCATCATGTAAGCTATCGATGGTGGTCCCTGTGGTGGTGCTATGTATGGATAGTTGAGCCATTCCTTGCATTGTGTGTTGTTTTGCACTTTAATGTTGAATGCCTTCCATGATTTGCATCATGGAACTGGGCCGTAGCATGGATTGTAAATTAGATGGAGGGGCACGTGTTTCCATGTGCGTAGCATTTTAGCATATGTCTCTAGAAGTTTTTGCCGCCATGTTAGTTGATAGATCTTGCCTTTCTACGCCTCTCGATGAAGGTTTTCGGGTTGAAACTTGGTAGCGAAGGAAGGGGATCTTTCCTTTGACTCTCTATATTTCAACATTGTAATCTTCTAGAATGACATAGTAAGCCTGGTATTGGAGTTCTGACGATATAATGAGACGTCTTGATGACAAGTTCTTGAAGTAACTAGATTGTAATAGTCTTTCTTCTATGACTCTCATGGCTTGATTTTGCACCACCCATGCGCTCTTCATGAGAACTCCCCATTTCTTCCACTTGTCTTAGCCACGAAGGTCGTGGTGCTTCAAAAGTATCCTGGCCTTCTTCTGTTTGGCATCCCCCTGGAATGGGTTGCGGATCATAGTACTCTTCAAATGTTTGTTCCACAGGAATGGAGACTGTCTCTTCATTGATGGGAGCCTCGGGTGGGGATGGTGGTCTTTCATATTGTAGTAGGCATGCCTGCAACTCTGTGACTTGTTCTTGGAGATCTTGGAGGGCCTCTAAGTCAGTGATAAGTGAAGCGGTTGAGGCAATGGCTTGGGGGGTAGCTGTCGTGTCTTTTTCTCGTGTCTGCTTCACTTGATCTAGTTCCTCTGATAACTGGTCATGTGCCTCAAGTAGTGTAGCATAGTCTTCAAGGATTATCTTTATGTTTTCCAGGGTCACTGCTTGGAATTTTGAGGGAATGATTGGTACCCTGGGTGTGCTTTCAATGGCTGCCTCTAAGTTCTCTTTGTTTTGTAGTTGTAGACATCGATTTTCCTCTTGAGCCGCTACAAGGTGTCGTCTGAGTAGTGCCATATTTCACTGAAGTTTTGAGTTGCATTCTAGTTGTATTTGTAGATGGCCGTCCACCACTTGGATCGCTTCCTGGACTATGTTCTATAACTTTACTTCCAATATGCCATGGGCCTCCTGTAAAGTCTGAAATTGTGTTTGGAGGCTGGCATTCTCCTCTTTGTAGCAAGACGTTGTTGTAGCACTTCAGAGTGCTCTTGCAATCGTTGGTTATGTGTGGTAGTGGCTTGATGTACTCTTCACTGGTGACTATGTGTTCTCGGTCAGGAGTTCTTGCTTCTTGGGAGGTTGTCTCAATTGGTTTAGATGTAATAATAGGTTCTTCCACAGTAGTAATGGGAATCTGGATGCTTTTAATGGACCGTGGTCGAGCTTGGAATCTTCGCAGATCATATTGAACAAGAGGTCCCTGTAATGCTGATAGAAATGTTTCCACTACACCATAAGTTTATGCCATCAATAGGAGACCTTCACTATATTTAGAATCAACTGCAGCTTCTTCTAAGAGTTGTGCCATGAGCATTCTATTGTTCTATTCGTTGAGCAATTGTTGTGCCCTCACTCGCTCCATGATTTGATACAGCCTCCGGAGTATCGATGTATATGTTGGGGCTCTAGTGGTTTCTTCTTTTTCTCCTTCTTCATCCTCTTCTTCTCCTTCTCTGTGTCCCGGTTGTTGAGATGTTCTCTGCTGATCCTCATCCTAGTGTACATGGCGGCCTTCTATGGATTTCCTCCGTCTTTGGGAAGAGGTGCCCTATTCTCTGTATCTCAAAGGAATTCTACATCAGAGAGTTGTGTATTTTGCAAGAATGATTCAAAGTTGAAGGTGCTCATCCCCTCAACATCTCTAGTGGTAGCAAATTCAAATTCAAGTGGGATGGGAGGAGCCGATGGGGTAGCTTGTGATGTGACTTCAGATCCAGATCTGGGTATGTGAATGGTAAAGGGGGGCATGGTGGCATCCCCTAGTGGAGAGACTTTCGAAGTTTTCAAAACTTCGCGTGTTTGGACACAGGGAATTGAGTCCCTCATGCGCTTGGATTGATGTGTAGTAGTTTTGAGTCTCTTAAACATTTGTAGTTGTGACCAAGTTAAGGCACGTTCAATGGGTACATCGTATGCTAACCACCTGTAGATGATGTGCATGATTGCACAACAACCATTCACCACTAGCTTCCTAGATGACCTTTCATTTGCTTCATATAGCTGCTCCATAATCCATACAAGAAGCTTAATAGGTAGTGCACCTATCTCTGCCAAGTAAAGAGCGAACCAAATCTGTTTTTGGGTTGAGTGAATCGATCTTGACTAGGAAACGCAAAATGTTGCATGCACATACAAAGAGAATGGACACATTTGGTGTGAGTGTTGCCATATCTTTCAGCTTTTGTAATTTCCGGTTCTTCATGTTAGTGGGTATTAGGGACTCCTTTTTTGATGGTACATGCATGCCATGCATGTTCAAAGCAGAGCTCACCAATTCCAACGTAAGTTTGAACCTTTTCAACTCATTGTTACCCAATAAAGAAGGAAGAAGGAATGTTCCTAGTTTATCCTTTTCCTCATTCACCTGCAATGTTGATACCAAATAGTAGCACCATAGAAAATCTGGTTTTGGTAGGGGTGCCTCAAAGTACTACGCTAGCCCTGCATGCTGCCATATGGTTTGAAGTTCTTGTGTGTTCCAGAGAGTCTCAAACTCTTTGGAAAAGAATTGGAATTGGACCCATGACTTGTCATACTCACACTTGGACTCCGAGATATACTTAGCCTCACCTAAGGGCCCTAGCATGTTATTGAACCAGTGAGATTTTGCATGGACTCTCTCGATTATTCTTGTGGGAGGGTCCGGTATGGGTATTTTCTGGAGATGTTGCAGCTTTGATGGTCGTTCAGTTGGTGGCACATTAATAGGTAGACTTTCCACATTAATATCCACAGTATTTACTACTGCCTGGGAGCTCGGGCCAGTTGCTTCTGCCATGAGGTTGCTTGTAGCTGTTGATGCTTCTAGAAGAAGAGAGGCACATTAGCATTGCATAGGAAACATGATGGTGTTCCCTCCACAATACTAACATGACATCCAAAGTGGTTAGGGGTTAGCGGGTGAAGTATTCGTGATGTGTGTGAATGCTAGTTAGCAGGTTAGTGTTGACCCTAGATGCATACTTTTGGATGTGCAATGTACTCAGAATGGAGATGAAGCTAGTTGAGCTTGTAAGCAAGTCTTGGGCACCCATATTTGTTTAGCATTTGGGATAGCCTTCAATGACTGTTTTGGGACCCAAATAGAAATGTTTTGTTTAGATTGATGCCTAGGATACTCCTTTATTGTAGTCTTCAACTGTGTAATTTGTTTGGAGCATCTTTTGGACCCTATCTCTCGAGAAAAGGGTTGTTCACCCTCATGTATCCAGATCTGCTTCATGCCACGAGGTACTTTATTTTGCACCACTCGTTGATCATGCTTCCTGATTATCTGCCTCCTCTGTGTCATGTGTTGTCCTACTTGCCTTCCTGGGGTCCTTTTTGGAAAAGAAGGGAACTCCTCATTGACTTCTTCACCTTCGTCAAGTGTGACAATCTTCTGACCATAGAAATTTGGATAAGAATAGCATCCTTATCTTCATGTGGGTTCCTAGAGGGACTAGGATTTGATGTCTTTTCTAGTGGCCTGAGTGTTTGATTCTCTAATTCAATCATGATGCAGTTTTGGCCTACCCAAGCTTGAAGAAGTCCACTTCTTAGGTTGAGGTTGATTGCATGATCATAGATCCAGTCTTGGCCCAAGACAAGAGGTTTGGTAAGATCCTCCTCTTCACATACTAGCACTTTGACTTCAATTAGAACCTCTTGAATGTAGAGGGGCAGTTCCACCTCACCCATGCAAGGGGTTTCCACACCTCCCAATCCTATGAGATATGCCTCTATATTGACCTTCAATTACAATTTTCTTGGCAGTAGGAAAGTCAGACTGCACTAGTGGCCACTCTTGAGTCAATCAAAGCCCTTACGGTCCTTGCACTCTCTCCTTGTCCTGCCTCTAGGGTCACAAAGGGTCATTGATCAACTATCCTATGGGACCATTCACTTGATGCTTCGCACATAGCCATGTGATAATTCAAAGCTTCTTGAGTGTCAGACATAGGCGGATCTCTATGTTGTCTTCGCAATTTTATTCATCGGATGCATTCTAAAGCTTCTATGTGTGCTTCTTCTCGAATTCGTTTTCCTTCTTCCTTACGTTTCTTAGCAGTGTTGAGTCAATTTAGCATCTCCTCCATTAGGGGTTCTTGATATAACTTGACTCTGCATCCACTTCTGCTTTGGTAGGATGTCGCCTTCTAGAGTGGCTAGTTGAACTGCTCCACTTGTGGAGATCCTATTGATAATCATTGGTCCATAGCCTCTCTTCTCTAATTTTCAAGCATGTTGCTTGTAGACTAAGACTAGGTCTCCTGCTTTTAAGCCCTTACCCTTCACATGTGCATCAAAATATGCCTTTTGTCTTTTCTGGTGGCATGTTCCACTGGTGGTTTAATACGATAGATTGGGCATTCCTTGCACATCCTATGGACATCTGCTTCCATAGTTGGCCAGTGCACTCCGAGTCTCTTCAATGTCTGTAAAGTTCTTTGCCTCGAGTAGTGTTGCTCTAATGCAAAAATCGACTGTTCCTTCAAGTCTTTAATCTTTATTAGAAAACTGTCCATAGAATCACCTTCATTCATGTGCTCACTCTCCAACTGTTTTCGGAGGTAAGCAACATGAGCCTCATTCCTAGCTTGGTACAACGTGGTAAGTGTATCCCAAGCATCCTTCACTGTTTTTCAAGAGAGAATGTGAGGAATAATGGCACGTTTGATAGAAAACGCTATCAATGCATGTGCCTGGGCATCTTTGCCATCCCAACGAATATTCTCTACAGTAGGTGCAGCAAAAACCACAGCACGAACAGGAATATGTAGAATATCATCATCTTCGACACCTTTTGCATTAGCTTTAGTAACTACAGTTGTAATAGTTGCAGGTGTAATAGGTCGTTTTTCAACACCCTGCACAATGTTCCATAGTCCTTTTGCAACCAATACATGTCGCATCATATAAGCCCACAACAGGTAGTTGGTACCATCCAACTTATCCTCAGTAGCCAACATACGAAATACATCACTGCTTTCAGCCATGGCTGATGACTAAAATACCTTGATGTAGAAAATTGATTGTATCTCAAAAAGTTGAATGGCATTGCCTAGACGAGTTTTGCTAAACCTGTAGCAGACTTCGAGACGCTTATACTAGCGAACCAAAATAGGTATATACCTTTGGCACAAAAAGATGAAATAGCCTACACAAGCACTATGATAGTGTGTTTGAAGGTTGAACTGAGCTCAGATTGCGATTTTGGCACCACAGACCAAAGCCATTTTGATCTCTGAAACACCCTGACTATGCTCACCAAATTTCATGCAAATCTGAGACTGCAACCGGAGAGATGTAGATGATGCCCTAGATGAAGCGGGGACCTGCTCTGATACCAATTGTTGGAGTTAGACATGTGCAAAAGCACGCGAATAGCACAAGGAAGAAGAAGAAGCTTGGAGCACAACACACAATACTGAATGTATTACTAGAGAATGTACAAAGATAAGTAGCCCATTAGGGCAATAGGCGTATATACAAGTCGGGGAAAAAAAAACCTCCTAAAGAGGGAAAAAAGTGCCCCGGCGATCCTAGAGTGTTCACACACATCACTACCTAAATATATTTGTACTACTTCTAGTACATTCCCACTTACATGCTTGTCATGTGGAAATGATGCTCTTGACTGTTTACCAAATTGACATGTTGCACATACCTTTTGTAATTTTGCAACCTTGAAATTTGGTAGTCCATGAGCAATCTCCTTTGACTGCATCAATTTTAGCCTTTGCAAGTTTGCATGTCCAATCCGTTTGTGCCACATCTCTATATCTGCAATAACTCCTGAACCTTTTGCAAACATGGCTGCATTCATTTCAGGAATCTTCACATTTAAGGTGAACATCCTACCCAGTTTGTTTCCTTTGGCAACCAATCATCCATCCTGGTTGTACTCTTCTACACATAATCCATTAGCATTTAACTTGACTTGTAATCCCTGGTCAACCATTTTTCCAATAGAAACTAGATTCTTTGTTATATTTGGAACATGCAACACATCAACAAGATGTTTTACCTTTCCATCCTCCATCGATAGTGCTATGTTTCTTGTATGATCAATAGGATGTGATGTGTCATCACTTGTTTCAACATATCCAATAACTAGCAATTTTTGCAAAGTACTAAACCATCCCGCATGACTGGTCATGTGATTTGACGCACTTGAATCAACATACCAGACATTATCATTTGATTTTGAAACACGAGCAAACATCGTATTCATCATGTGATGTTGAACCATGAACAGCCTCTCAGAATCATCTGCACTTGTGGATGCATAGTTATCCTGCTGCCTCCTGTTATTTTGATTCTTCAACCTATAATCATGTTCAAAGTATCTAGGTTTACCACAATTCCAACATCCTTTATTGTCATTACTTGAATCATTTCTTTGGAAATTTCTACGGCCTCTTTGGCTCCCCCTGCCTCGAAACTATCCTCTTCCTCCTACATGATTCTGTTATTGACTTTGGTCTTGGTTACTATTTCCTCTTCCGCTTTCAAAACATCTACCTCTACCTCTTCCTCTACTAGAGTAGAATACCTGCTCAGAACTAGATTTTCCTTGGGTGTTTGAATCCTCACCAAGATTCTTTTCTTCAATCTTCAAGATAAATACCAGATCAGCAAAATTTGGAATATTTTCCCTGGTCTGTATAGAAGTTCTGAACTGCTTGTATGCAGCTCCTAAACCACGAAGACACACTTCCACCTTATCATCATCATCTACATTGACGGCAATAGATGCAAGTGACTCACATATGCTTTTGATTTTCAAGGTGTAGTCACTTACCGACATGCCCTTCTTCTCCAATGTATGTAGCTCGTTCTTAAGTTGCAATTTCCGTGCCCTTGTATTGGTCTCATACAATGTGACCAAACTGTTCCAAGCCTCTTTTGGAGTCTTGGCATCCTGTATGTGTCCAATCATGCTATCTTGTATGCTAACACATAGTCAGTACATTAGCTTTCGTGCTCCTTGATTCCATTCGTCATATGCCCTTACCTGATATGTAGTTCGATTCCTTTCTGGTAACTGTGGAGCATTTTCATTCTCTCCTTCGATGTACTTCTAGTAGCCTTTTTCCATCAACAAATTCATCATTCTGAATCTCCAAGCATGGAAGTTGTTCTTATCCAGCTTATTGCTCATAAGCTGACTCATTCCATTTGTGTTTGCCATTTCTGCAGCAATTCACAACACTGCAAAACACTACAAGCAGCACTTCTGCTTGAACACCGTCGCACTATGACATGACAATTCGATCTCAGAAAAACACAATTTTCATGTATCAACAATACACGAAATTGCTTGAAATTCTAGATCTAGAATATATGAGTGTTGTTGAACACAATGCAAGTTAGAGTTTCTGAAACTGACATGGTTTTTTTGTGGGACCCACCTTGCGGCCTTGAAACAGAGGTCGAGATGGCTCCAAAACTTCGATCTGACAAAAATGAGTGACCCTAAAGGGATAACTCATGAAAATATTTTGAGGTCTTCTACCTTCACGCCGATTTTCGTAGCAAACAAAGATCGTTTATGAATCGCGTTTTCTCCACGCCTTGCCGCATACTCTTCATCGTCGCCTTCTCCATGAGCTCTCTATAGCCATGCTTGCTCTGATACCATGTCACGAGGAAGGAGGTAAGGAACAGAGATCACACACACACTCTCACTCTCAAGGAGAAGCACCCACACAGATTGAGGCAAGTAAGAATGATCTTCTTCTTCTTCTTCTATTACATAAAAAGGAATGTACAAGAATGACCTAAAAACAAGAATACAACAAGTGCAATATATAAAGATCAGTACATAAGGAAAAAACTAATGTCCACGAATGAGTGAGTTGGCAAGGAACAAATGTGCCATCACACTCGATGAAATAAACCCCAATGAAGTATCTCTGACATTTACTGGTGTGACCACTATACATATCAGAGAAACGAAAAATTGGTACATGTCATCCTGGATCATCACATGTTGAGCTTGATATCTCAACAGGTAATGGGTGAATAACATCTTCCATAAAAACAACATCACGACTAACCAAAATGCATTTATTCTATGGATGATACAGATGATAGCCTTTGCTTTCAGAACTCTACTCAACAAGAATACATTATACTACTTCATCATCCAATTTCATGTGTTGTTGTTCAGGCACCAATGCATATGGCAAACAACCAAAGATGCGTATGCGACCATGCGAAGCCTCATATGGAGTGATAGAATGCAATGATTTAGTGGGACACCAGTTAAGTATATATGGTGCACACATAACAAACTCAAGCCAAAAAAACTGTGTGGTAAAGCCTAACTCTTGACCATACACCTTGCCATCTCCATGAGTGACATGTTCTTCATTTCAATAACCCCATTCTGTTGAGGTGAATATGGTGCTTTACATTGATGTTTTATCCCACATTCAGCCAAAAATGCATAAAATTAGAAGGTATATATTCCATCCCTCGATTAAAATGCAGAGTGCCCATTTTACATGTTGATAGATTTTTAGCCAAAAGCAAGAAATTGTTTGAAGCACAAAAACACTTCGGACTTTGCTTTTAGTGGATATACCCATGCATGCCTAGAAAAATCATCAATGAAAGTCATGAAGAAAAGATATTTCCCAAAAGAAGGTGTTTGCATAGGACCACAAACATCACTGTGAACAAGCTACAGTTTGTAAGTAGCTCGGATTGAACCTTCTTTTGGGAAGGAGGAATGTTGCATTTTGAACAAAATATAGGCTTCACAGACATGTTTGCCAGGTGTCTTAAGCTTGGGCAAAGAGGACACCATTTTAGTTTATTGTAGGTGTAACAAACTAGAAAAATTCAGATGACCAAAGCATGCATGCCAAAGCTTTGCATCTGACATACCCTGAGAATCTTGAAGTGCACATGTTGAATCATTCATGGATTTTGCATAATGTATGAGCTTATACATCCCATCGCATAAAATTCCAAAAGAAATAATGATGTCACCATTTGACAGATCATGAACTACACATCTGCCATCAACAATCTTCACAACCAAGCATATCTTGGCTAATGCTGAAACTGATAATAGATTTTTCTTGATCCTTGGAACAAATAAAGCATCTGACAATGTAAAAGAGCTACCATTAGCAATAGTTAGAATGATCTTACCAACTCCCATAATGGGATAAGAAGACTTTTGTGCATGTGATAGTATTACCTATAGGGGCAGGCTCAAGTGAGGAAACTATTAAAGTGGGGGTCAGGAATTCTAATGGTAACACAACATTTTTTTCTCAATACCATTTGAAATAGGGTGGCATTGAGTACTGTTTTGAAGGCAACTCTGTAAGCCCAAACAGCATCATGAAGTTGTTTATCCCAATCTGAGCATTTATTATTTACCAGTTTTGTCAATACATTACACAGGATCTTACTTGTGCTCTCGGCTTGTCCGTTAGCTTGTGGATGATAGGGGGCAGACTTCTTATGTATCACCAAGAATTCTTGAAGAAGGTTTTAAATGACTTCGTTCAAGAAGTGTGTACCTCTATCGATTACTAACTCTATTGATAACCCATATCTGGTGAACACATTCTCAAATAAGAACTTGGCTGTCATTTGAGCATCATTATTTGCCATGGCTTTTACTTCTACCCACTTTGTAAGGTAATATGTGGCTACAATAATGTATTCTGCATGGGAGTTTCTAGCTGGGGGGTTAATAGAACCAACAAAGTGTATACCCCACTTCAAGAATGCACGTCCTCCCATCATTGGTCTCAAAGGCATCTCGCCTTTTCTGATTGGATATTGTGCATGTTGGCATGTGTCTCATCTCTTCACATAGGTATCTGCATCCATATGAAGAGTGGACCACCAAAGTCCTGAGAATAAAATGGACTTAATTACTCGATCACCCCCAAAGTGTCCACCTGCAACACCACTATGTGAAATTTCTAAGATTTTCAAATAATATGATTCGTGAACGCATAATCTTAAGTAATCATCTTTGCCTCTTTGAGATAGTTTTTCTCCTAGTAAGGCATTGTTCTGAGCCTCTTGCTCCATGCTTCATCTTCTTGCTAGACTAGCCTTGCTGGGTAGTGTTCACGATCTCATAAATTCTACCAATGAAGCACTCCATTCAATAATTAATGACACGTGATAAAGGGTAGCATACTCCACTAAGGGTCTCTATTGGCACATTGGACAATTATTAATCCACACATGTATTTCTCTATCCATACTAGGCCAATACACTCCTAAACATTTCAGATTTTGCAAAGTTTGTTGTTTAGAATAGTGATAATCCTTCATGGGCTTGTTGCAACCAGCTACTATGTCCATCCTCCTTGACACAACAAGCTAGTACACCATCTGTATCTTGTTTGTACATGCTTCCTTCCATTATTTGATATTTTTGTGATTTTATAATTTCATCTTTGTTTGTTTTCACATTCTTATTTGCGGGTCCGAATGCTAGAATAGGTACCAACTTATTTGCCCATTTAGGAACAACTTCTAAATTGAATAGATAAGCATCGAGTAGTTCATCAGACACTCCCTGTGGTGACTCTCCTGACGCGATGCGAGAAAGATGATCCACCCTGAAATGGGTCCTACCTTTCCTAACAATGACTTCAAAGACGTATTCCATTAGTAAGAGGAACCATCTTACTAAGTATCCTATATTGCAAGGTTTATTCAACAAATATAACAAAGCTTGATGATCAGTGAAAAACTTGAAATTGTTGGCCAATAGATAGTGTCTAAACTTCTTTACAGCATATACCATGCCTAAGCCTTCTCTTTCAATTGTTTTATAGTTTCTTTTAGCTATGTTTGGTTGTTTGCTAGCATATGCTATAGGAAAATCTAGATTTCCTTCACCTATGGGTTGTGCTAGTACACATCCTATTGCATAATTGGATGCATCTACATGGACATGGAATGGTTTATTCCAATCAGGAGTGGTCAATATTGGTGTTGTGCACAAACATCTCTTCATTTCATTGAAGGATTTTTCACATTCATTGTTCCACTCAAAATTTGTCAATAAAGCAAAGAGGTTTAGCTACGATCGCATACATGTGAATCAACCTACGATAATATCCACAATGGCCCATAAAGGCTTGTACCTATTTCATATTCCTTTGCCTTGGCAACTGTGCTATAGCTCTTACTTTGTCTTCATTTGTTGATATTCCATTCTTAGAAACAATATGACTTAAGATTTTACCTTGATGTACCATGAACACACACTTTTTTGGGTTCAGACATACTCGATATTCTCTACACTTGTTGAAGATCTGATTGAGCTCAAGGATGTGGTATCTTCTTTCTTGGGAATGAGTGCATAAATCCTCCACATATACTTCTAAGTTCTCGTAAGAACTCTTTGAAGACATGACACATGAGCCTTTGAAATGTTGCAGGTGCATTGGTAAGCCCAAAGGTAGCACACGAAATGCAAAGATTCCCCACTCTATGGCGAAGGCCGTTTTGTGTTGATCTTCTGGGGCGATGCCTACTTGGTTGTAGCCTTAAAATCTATCAAGGAAGCTATAAACTTCCTTGTCCACAACATGCTCCAATAAATGTTCAGTGATTGGAAGCGGATAGCTATCCTTGATCGTTGCGGCATTAGCTTTTTTGAGGTTAATACACATTGGCAACTTTCCATTCTTCTTGCGCACCACTACAATGGGGGACAACCATTTAGTATGGTCGATTTTCATAGATAATCCACCTTCAATCAACATATCAATTTATTCTTTTATTTTTGTAGCATAAGTGTCATTATATGTGTAGAGCTTCTATTTGGTGGGCTTGGCATTAGCCATCATGGGGATCATTGAAAGAACTTGGAGAAGCTTGTAGAAGGCACAAAAGTGCATTTCAAAGCGACGAAGTTTGGTCCAGCCAATCGGCACAAGACAAGCCTTTGAGCTTATGGAGACTCAAATAGACCTTATCGGCCTATGATAAGTGCAAAGAAATGCACTATGTACTTTGGAGCATCAAGGAGAAGGAGTCGATACAAAACAGATAGGTTCGTGCATCGACTAGCTCAAAAAACTTATTATCTATGGAAGAGACAATGAACTTCAAATGCCCATAGCAACCAGCATTATTACAACTAGAAACAATCCTTGTATGGGCGTGATACACATAGATTTGAGTCAAGGCTTCAAGAAGATAGCCAGAGGTGAGAAGCATGGTAGACTCTTTACTTTTGCAGTAGGAGAAGCTAGGAACATAGCTCCATTCACTTTTGGGTCTTAAACCCTAACTGAGCTTGAAGTGTGCCATAAGATACTTGCTCATGTGAATGAAAGAACCTTGAAGGATATATGCAAGGATCAAAGTGTTCTAGGATTGCAAAACATATCAAAGCAACACATGATCAACAGATGTGATGCATGTTAGATTGGGAAGGCACAAAGACAACCATTCAACCACAAAGGCTACATCCACAACAACTTATTGGACTTATTACATACAGATGTATGGGGACCAAGTCAAGAACCTTCATTGGCAAGATCAAGGTATTATTTCTCATTTATTAACGACCATAGTAGATGGCTGTTCTATACTTTTTTAAGAGTAAGAATGAAGTGTTTGATTGCTTCAAAAAGTATCTAGCACATGTGGAGAATCATATAGCTAGATTACTAAAGAAGCTTAGATCTGATGGAGGGGGAGAATAGTCTTCAAAGATTTTGATGAGTTCTTGCAAGATAAAGGTATCAAAAGGGAAGTGACTACCAGGTACTCTCCTCAACTGAATGGAATCACTGAGAGGCGAAACAAGACATTGGTTGTTATCAACCAGAACAATGTTTCAAGGGAAGAAGTTTCCACATTATCTATGGATAGAGGCTATTTCAACTGTTGTGTATCTTGTCAATAGAATACCATCCAAATCACTTCAACGTATGACTCCTTATGAAGCGTGGCATGGAAGAAAACCTAGTCTTGGACATTGCAAGGTTTTTGGTTGTTTAGCTTATGTTCATGTACCATCACAAATAAGAGGTAAGCTAGATCAAAGGCAGTGTATATTGGATACGATTCAACTCAAATGGGTTACATGTTCTATAATCCTTCAACCAAGCAATTCACTACAAGTAGAGATATTGTATTTGAAGAACATAGGTCTTGGTATGATGAAGACAAACAAAAGGTAACTCTACCATATGATCGTGATTCTGATTCTCATCAATTAGGAAGCAAGCATGATACAGAGGTCTAAGATCCTGAAAGTGATACAAACGATGAACAAGATGAAAGCAAAAAGGATTACAAGTTATGGAAGTCAAGAGGCAAAGCAAAGATGCAAGAGGTTGGAGAATACTCCAAACAAGCACCTAGAAGATCAACAAGAGAGAAGAAACAACCAAAAAGGTATGGATATGATTCCACATTTGTTACGAAGCATTCAATCTACTTGGCAAAAGACTCTATTTCAAAGGAACCCTCAACCTATGAAAAGGCAAAGGGAAAACCTAATTGGGAAAATGCCATGAAAGAATAAATACATGCATTGAAGGAGATGGAAACTTGGGATTTGGTTCCAATTTTGTTGAATCAAAAGGTAATTGGTTGCAGATGGGTATATAAAGTTAGAAGAAATTCAGATGGATCAATTTGTAGGTACAAGGAAAGATTAATTTCCAAAAGATGCTCACAAACTCATGGTATAGACTATGAGGAAACATTCTCACTAGTTGCAAAGATGAATACAATTAGGACATTGATAAGTGTAGCTGCTGCAAGGAATTGGAGACTCCTCCAACTTGATGGGAAAAATGCATTCTTAAATGGTTGGATAAGTGAAGAGGTATATATGTCACAATCACCAGGTTTTGAAAACCATAATCATCCATCTTATGTTTGTAGACTTAAGAAGCATTGTATTGATTGAAACAAGCTCCTAAAGCTTGGAATTACATGTTGGTTACATATCTTCAAGATCAAGGGTTCAAACCTAGCAGCTCAAATCCTTCTCTATTCATCAAAAGGGATCACGATGAGGTTGTCTATCTTTGTGTATATGTAGATGATATTATTGTGATAGGTGATGATCTTAATGGCATTCAAGGGATCAGGAGACACATGCAAGAGGAGTTCAAAATCAGTGACCTAGGTGAGCTCACATATTTTCTAGGTATGAAGGTGATATACACAGATGAAGGAATGTATTTGACTCAGAGAAGATAGGATCTACTTCTCAAGTTCAAAATGGTGAACACTAAACCTACAAGTACACTTTTGGAAATGAATCATAAACTTAGTGTTTATGAAGGTGAGAAAATTGAAGATGTTAAAGAGTATCAAAGCTTGGTAGGTAGCTTGATATATGCTACTGATACAAGGGCAGATATCTCATATAGTGTGGGAGTGCTTAGTCAATTCATGCACTCACCGAGAAGACCTCACATGGATGCGGCTAAGAGAGTACTTAAGTATCTCAAAGGTATAGTCAACAAAGGTATATTCTATCCTTACTCTTTAGATTTGGATATCAAAATCTATTTAGATGTGGATTGGGCAAGAGCTAAGGATGATAGAAGAAGTACTTCTAGTTACTTGGCATTTGTAGGTTCGGTGCTAGTGTCATGGAGTTCCAAGAAGCAACCTACAGTTGCTTTATCCTCAACTAAAGCAGAGTATAGAGGTTTGACCATAGCAACTCAAGAAGCAATATGGCTAAAAGCATTGTATACAGATTTGGGACTTGTAAGTTCCAAACCTCACATATTTGGAGATAATGTAAGTTCCATGGATCTAGCGCAAAGCCTATTTTCCATGCAAGAACCAAACACATAGAGGTTCGTTACCACTTCATCAAAGAGAAGCTCATGGAAAAGGAGATTGACATTTCATTTGTTTCTATTGGAAAGCAAGTAGCAGATATGATGACAACGGCACTTGATGGAATAAAGCTTTGCAGATTCAAAGCTATGGCAGGTATTCAAACTATCAGAGAATGAACACTCGAGCATACTTTAGTTTGAGGGGGAATTGTTGGAACATCAAGTTTACACTATGCTTGAGGTGGATTTGATCTACATAAAAAACTATCGCTTGGATTATGGCAAAAGAATATCCGTTGGAGAGTTCTTTTACCTATTCTCATT
This sequence comes from Ceratopteris richardii, assembly GCA_020310875.1. NCBI lineage: Eukaryota > Viridiplantae > Streptophyta > Polypodiopsida > Polypodiales > Pteridaceae > Ceratopteris > Ceratopteris richardii. The sequence continues at coordinate 14,160,124 of CM035414.1, read as the reverse complement.
TATTGTATTTTTTTGAGATATTTTTGATGGTTCAAATACCAATTTGTAAAATCCTTGAGATTTAAACATGTAAAATAGAAAAAGAGAGCCCAAATCCCACGAATTTGTGGTGGTTGAGTTTTAATCAATCACCTAAAAGTATATCAAACTAGATCTTGACTTTTCCAAGATTGTAGGAAAGTGAATTGATTCCCTCCAACAACCATTTCCACCTTCATTTGAATTCAAAATCCACTTGTAGAATTTTTGGGAGACTTTGTGAGTCTATATAAAGACTTCAAATCACTAGTACAATACGTGGAAGCAACATACATACACTTGTGACCATCATTGTTTTGCTCCTTTAATTTTTTGCATCATCTTGTTCACCAATAGTAAACTTGGAGAGGCTGCTGCTCTCTCCCCAGAGCTTCATATTTGATGAAAGATGGCTCATTGGAAAGTTATTAGTGTCTAATTTATGCCTGTAAATTTTCATAGCATTTGGTTTAGTAAATTGGGAAAAATCATAGTTGTTTTCCTTGGGGTCAATCTCTGCATATTCCTAAAAAATAGGAGGTACCACCGTTGAGTGTCTGATTCATTACTATAGCATATTTTGCTTATTCCTTATAGTTTTGTACAAAAGCTCCATGTTGGGTGAACCTAACTTGCAAGCCTTTTTCAACTATTTGGCCTACACTTATTAGGTTTTTAGTGATAGTGGGTACATAGAGAACCTTACTCAGAATGTTTTTCTTGCCATTGGAAGCTTTGAAATTACCAATCTTCTCCACACTGTGCTTTGTGTCATCCCCTATTTGCACTTCATGTCTGTGCTTTGGACTTTCCAAATCAGATAGAAGAGGAATGTTGCTTGCAGCATGATTCGAACATCCTGAATCTATGTAGAAAAAATGATCATCTTCTTTACCTTCTTTGTGGATTAGATTCATGAGAAGCAATGAGTCTTCATGTGTTTGATCTTCTGAATAATTGTTGTAGTCCCTTCTATTATATCCTCTATTGTTACTGTTGAAGTTGTGTCCATCTCTACCTCTATTGCTGCCATATCCACCTCTTCCACGTCCTTTCTGGGTCTTCCCATTGAACCAACAATTCTGAGTGGTGTGGTTGGTCTTATCTCAGATGCCACAAGGTTGAACATTCAAACATTTGGCTTTGTCTTTCTTTGGTCCTTTCTTCTTCCCTTTCCACTTGCTTTTGCTTGCAAAGTTGGCTTGGGAAGTCTCTTCTTCATCTTCTTCCTTCTTCTTGCCTTTTTCCTTCTTATCCTTCTTATCTACATATAGAGCACTAGTTGAATTACCATGATAGGAGTTACCTTCCTTTATGCTATTGTTGGCCCCTTGATTGAAGAGTTGTCCAAGAAAGATATTGAAGTCTAGAGTCTGCACATCCATGATGAGATCATAAGCCGTCGTGAAGCATTGTAATTTCTTATCACTTTGAATGTTGTTGAGAATTTTCCTCATGATAGCCTCTTCTTCAATCAACTCTCCAATGGATGCTACTGATATGCAACCTCTTTGACCTTGGTAACAAACTCTATGATGGTTTGTTTAGGTGTCTTCTTCATTTGGTTGAACTCGTTCCAAAGATGATTCTTTCTTGCTTTGGTACTAGCAAAAAAGAAAGTCTCGAGGGCATCCCAAGTCCCTTGAGATGTCTTGCATCCTCTAATATGTGGTAATAGAAAGTCAGAGATAGAGTTTAATATGTACGACCTTGCTTGAGCATCCCATGTGCACCAAAGTGTGAGCTTATCTGTCTCCTCTTGTGTAGTTCCTCCTTTGGATCTTGGAATAGGCATAGCTTCATCACCTGCTACAATTCCATAAAGATTTCTACCTTGCAAATAGGCCTCCATTCTCATTTGCCAAGATGCATAGTTGTGTCGATCAAGCTTCTCGATCATTGACGGAAAGCCATCACCCATCTTGATCTAGCTCTGATACCACTGAAAGAACTTGGAGAAGCTTGTAGAAGATAGAAAAGTGTGTTTCGAAGCAACGAAGTTTGGTCCATCCAACCAGCACAACACCAGCCCTTGAGCTTATGGAGACTCAAATAGACCTTATAGGCATGCGATAAGTGCAAATAAATGCACTATGTACTTTGGAGCATCAAGGAGAAGGAATCGCTACAAAATAGATAGGTTCACGCATCGACTAGCTCAAAAAAACTTACTATCTATGGAAGAGACAATGAACTTCAAATGTCCATAGTGACCAGTGTGATTACAATTAGAAACAATCCTTGTATGGGAGTGATACACATAGGGTTGAGTGTATATAATGCATAAAATTATAAAGAATAAGCAAAATATGCTATAGGAATGAATCAGACACTCAAGGGCAGTACCTCCTATTTTTTAGGAATACATAGAGATTGACCTCGAGATAGAAAAACTGAGATTTCTCCAAATTTAATGAACGAAATGCTATGAAAATTTACAAGCCTATATTAGCAACTAATAGCTTTCTAATGCACCATCTCTCATTAAATTTGGAGCTCGAGAGAGAGAGCAGTTGTCTCTGGAAAATTACTATTGGCAAAAAAGATGATGCAGAAAATTGAAGGAGCAAGACAATGATGGTCACAAGTGCATGTATATTGCTTCCATGTATTGTACAAGTGATTTGAAGTCTTTATATAGACCCTAGGATGTTCCACGACTTCTACAAGTGGATTTTAAATTCAAATGAAGGTGGGAATGGTTGTTGGAGGGAATCAATTCACTTTCCTACAATCTTAGAAAAGTGAAGATCTAGTTTGATCTACTTTTAGGTGATTGATTGCTTGATTGACTATAACTCAACCACCACAAATTCGTAGGATTTGGGCTCTCTTTTTCTACTTTTACATTTGTAAAGCTCAAGGCTTCTACAATGGTAAATGAAGCATCAAAGATCTCTAAAAAAATTACAATAAATGAGCATAGGTAAAAGAACTCTCCAACGGATATTTTCAACTTCATATTTCTTGAACTTTTCTGGTACTTCAAGCAATGATTCTTCCTCTTCTTCTTTCATCACTTTTCTTTTCCTTTTCTTTTGACTATCTTCACTTTCCTCCCTTGAATTTATAGTTTTAATGCTTGTAAAAGGTTCTTCTTGTTTTTGCATAAATACTCCTACATTTTCTAGATAGTCCTCCTCTGAGTCAAAGCAAGTATCCATCACAATGGACTCTAGATCGTCGTCGTTCTCTTTCTCTTCTATGACCTCATTAGAGTCACACTCTTCTAGCAAGGGTTCACACATGAACAAAGAGATATCATAACCCTCCTCATCACAATGAGGCATCCACTATTCTTCATTGATTTATTTCCCAAACTCTTAGGTGCTCTTCTCTTCACTTCATGTTTTATTGAATTATTGAGGCCACGAATAAAGCCCTATATGAAAATCATCCAAGCTATGGATCTTGAGAATTGTTTTCTTCTAATGTGAAATGTATAAGGAGATGCGACGTCCTTGTTCAAGGACTTTGTCCCGCTCTTCCCAACTATGTTCATCTTCATTCTCGAGTAAGAACTCTTTTGAAATAGCTCTTTAAATTAGTTCCAAATCTCATGAATCCTTCAATATTTCTTCAAGATTATCCACCACTTATAGGCCTTTGACCCAAGGGATAATCTTTTTTCTAAGACTTCGTAAGACTGAAGAGTTATTTTGAGTTAATGCAACTCTTGCAATTTCTAGAAAAGTCAAGATTGCATCCTTATTTTTGGTCTTTATCCTTTCCTGAGAACTTAGGTGGCTAAGTCTTTTGCGAAAGAAAGACTTCTAGTTTTTAAGAAATTAGTATGTTGAGGATTTGCAATTGAATCATCAGCTTTATTTCTAAGTGATATATTACTTTGGATGGGTAATGGAACATCCCATCCTTTACTCCTAAATGGGTTCCTTGGCTAAATCAACAAGGAACCCATTTTGTGCAAGAAGTGGTTGAGTTTGGCAAAGCGTATTTAAGATTTGCTCTATTTTCCCTTTCACTTCACTTTTAGAAGTGTTTAGGGTTCCCACCTTAGTTCAGATTTCCTTAGCCATGAAAATATGCACTTTGATATTTTCCATTTTACATCCAATCCATTAAGCTCTTGATATATATTCATCTCATGTATTTCTTGTATACCTTCTCTTCAAGCCCTAGTGTGTAATCCATTTCTCTGACCCCTCCTCTTAGCATGTAATCTACTTCCTACCTAGCAATGTCTCATAACATATTGCTATCATAATAATCAGCTACTCTTTCAATCCTTCACCTTTTTCAGAAAAGTTTCCATTGAATCTACTACATTCATATGCTCACTCTCCAATTGTTTCAGATGTAAGCAACAAAAATCTCATTTCTTGCCTGGTGTGGTGTTGTAAGATTATCCCAAGCATCTATTTTTGTTTTCCAAGAGTTGATGTGAGGGATAATGGTAGGTTTGATATACAAATTTATCAATGCATGTGCATGTGCATTTATACCATCCCAAAAAACTCTATAGTAGGTGTGATAGGAACCATAGTAGGACTAGAAAATTGAAAATCATCATCCTTAATACCACTTGGATCACCTACAATCACTCTATTTGTAGTTGTAAGAGGTTTTATTTCACACAACATTCCAAAAGCTTTTTGATACTAGTATATGACACACCATGTATGACCATAATGGGTAATTAGAACCATCCAACTTATCCTCAAGGGCCAACATATGCAATGCATCATTGTTTTCGGCCATGGATAACTAAATACTATGATGCAAAAAAATGATTCTATCTCAAAAAATTTGAACAGATATGCCCCATTGAGCTCCAAAAGACATAGCATGCTTTGAGGTGCTTTTAATGGTGAATCCAAAACTAGAAAAGGAAAAAATTTCATGCAGTCACTTTTATAGTGCATTCACAGGAGGAAGTGAGCTCAAATGAAAATTTCAATGCCACAAAGTGAATCATTTCTGAATTCCTAATCAGCCCAAGTATGCTCATCAATTTTCATGTGATTTTGAGACTATGACCAAAGGGTGCTGACGATTATCCAAAGAAGTTTTTGATGTGCTTTGATACCAATTGTTGGAGTAAGAGGACTAGGGAGCACACAAGGAGTACAAGGAAGGAGAAGAAGTTTTGAGAACAACACAACATTGATTACCAAGTGAATTTACAAAGATAAGTGACCCATTAGGGTTATAGGCATATACAAGCTACAAGAAAAAAATCTCCTAAAGAGGGAAAAAGTTTCCCCATAATCCTAAGTGTGTTCATACACTTTGCTATTGAAATAGATCAGCAATATTAATCACTTATGCATTTCGAAAATTCCCCGTAATGATTCATGCAATACTTTATTCATGCTTACTTCCACACACATAATCTCTACTGTTATTCAAGAGTTCCAAAAAAAAATAGATAGGGTACCATTATGTCTCTAAGTATAGGGGATCATTAAAGAAGGTATTGTTTAGTTCCAAGTCTCAGTAGAGTGTATTTTCATGAGGATTTCAATGATATCTAGGTTGAAGTATCATGACTCTAGAAAAACACTAGTGGTATTCTTAAGGGAAATAACTTTTGTATTTGAATTATAAAGTGGGAATTTAAAGAGTCTTTGGATGCTAGAATTAATACCTACGATTGCAATGGATGGGCTGTAGAGAGAGAAAGGTTGAATAATCTTGGGAGTTGGGAGATCCCATAAAATTTTTTCACACTTTTGCACATTTTTGGACCAAGAGGTTAACTTCAATCTAAGAATAACCTACATTTGGATCTCATCTTAGCTTGGGACAATCTCCATGCACTTTTTGCACACTCTTTGCACATTTTTGAACCATTGGATCAAATACAAGCCAAGACTAAATTGGATTTGGCACTAATTTCACTTCAAGCTAGACTACCGGTCCTTGAATTATGTTTTCATCCAATGGAGGAGGACAAAAGGTGCCCTTTTGGGCATTCAATATCTATCATTATATGGTTACTAGATCCAATGGCTACAATTTGAAGTGCCTTTCTTCTTTGAATTTCAACCTTCATCGTACAATTTGATGGCCAATCCAATGGCCCTTGTGCAAAGGAACCTTTTCTAGGTTTTCCTTAATATCAACCATTGGATATCTTCCTAATCCTATGGCCGAGAAGCAAGGATTCCTTGATTTTTTCCTTTGAACCTCATCCATTGGATATCTAATTCAATCCAAGGACTATAATTCATTCAGATGCCTTTGAAAACCATTCAAATAAGAAAAACCACAAGGAATGCAGATATCCCTAGCCTATGTGATTAAGGGACTAGACTATGGCCACCACCCTCTTATCATTGATCAATCCCTAATTACTCCTTAATCTAAAAAACCCATGCAAGGCTCATTTTTTTGCATGATGCAACCAACATCTATGCGATCATAGGGGAATGTATTTTAATATATGTCTAGTTGAGCTATCATGATATCTTTTGGAGATATTGTGGATAGTATCTACCTTTCATTGGAGGATATCTAGGAAGTGTCATGATACATCACAAAGGTACCACTGACATCCAAGAAGGGATGTTGTGATATCAAAAAAGGATGCCATTGAAGTCTCCTTAACTAGGAGTGTGATGTCCTTGAGATTTCCATAATATCCTAAGAATTTTATGATCTCTTCAAGTATCTTTCATATCTGATGTGATATCAACCACACAGAACGTGGAAATGCCTTTTGGCCTAGATGTCATGATCAATCATTATAAAAATAAATGTGTTTCTTTATTCTCTTTATTTATGCCTCTTATGGGATAGTCTATGTATCATCATTGTTTCCTTGCCTAATGTGCCTACAATGCTATGATGCCCCCAAACCAAAATTTGTAGAAAGTTAAATCTTATATCTCCATCTGTTGTTGTTCAAATTTCCTACTCTAAAGCCTATCCCAGTTCTTTCCAATGACATGGTCTATTGCTTTTGGTCAAATTGCCTCCAAAATAAGTGCTTCCTTTAGATAGTAAGGTCTTTTATTTCCATCCATCATTCTCACTCAAATAATCGGGCTTATCAAGAGAACACCTTTATCATTGTAGCTTCTTATCTTGTGAATTCTAAATTCAAGTGTCCTTGGAGTGCTCCTCTCATTTGTACACTCCAAACTGCCCCTCTTACTTTCGCAATAATGAAACTGAAAAAGGTGAATATTTTTTAAGTATCTTGGCCTAAGAATCTACTAAAAATCTATGTATGCTCTTCATACTATCATTTCCTTTAGTCTCATACTCTAACCCTCATTTAAGCACCCCAAATAAAGTAAATTTTCCCTAGCAATGGTGCCAAAACACATCATGATTAAATGACACCTTTTTGTGAGAAACATTTAGGAATAAGAGATTAATGACTTCAATTGTCAACCTAAGGAGATTACTGTAAGGAGATGGCTGGATACACTCCGAAGATGAGCTGGTCTTGTACAAAAACTGCTCTACACATGCAAATCTAACTTCAAGGAACCTTATTAGGCACATTTAGCTTCTCAAATATGTATTTGGAACCACTATGTGCTTTGGAGCATCATTCCAAAATGTTTACGCCAAAACAAATAACTTGCATCTACTAGGATTGTGAAGAAACCTTCTATTTTGGGATTATAAGTGCTGAGTGTTTTGCATAGAGCTCACAACCTAGTATGAACTCACCAGAGAGATTTTCCACACATATAATTCAAGTATATAGCTAACTAAAACAAGTTATTTCATGAATGTAGAGGCACTATACACTAAGCAATGAGTTTAGCAACTCAAGAGAGTAATCTCAACATTTCAGGAACAAGGTGATGTGCAAACATAGTCTACTTCATCAATACATATCTCAAGATTTGCTAAACCAAATCTAATTAAACTTTGTGGCTATATACTGGACACTTTACTCTAACTATACCAAGTTAAACTGCATCCAGTGATGGAGTACACACAGAGAAATTACTTCTACAAAATCATTGAAATAATGAAGAAATGATAGATAATAGTAGACAAAAATGATCATGAAGAAATGTATCAATTAGTAAGTGATAAGGCACATATGATACATGGGAAGTGTAGAGGACTACTTTTACACAATTTGAGCTCAAGGTATGCCCAATGTTGTAGCTCAATAGCTCTCAATGGTGGCTCATATCCCCACGACTAAAATTTGATGTTTTTATACACATAGAAAGCTTTTGGATTTTGAATTTTCCCACTCCTAAAAGTGTTCCTATGCTTTAGGATGTTTTGAAATGATTCCTTCACCAAAAAAGTCGCTATGAAACCTTTATCAATTGGGTTATATAATCTATAGTTGTTCTCATTGAGATCATAACCAATAAATATACACTTTTTTGCCTTTGGATCCACCTTGTCTTTGATTTGTGAAGGTATGTGTGAATATGCTATCCACCCAAAGATCCTGCAATGGTCAAGGTTAGGTCTTCTTCCATTCCATGCTTCATAAGGTGTCATTCCATCTAATGCCTTTGATGGAAGTCTATTGATTAGATAGGTGGGTATGGATATAGCTACTATCCATAGGTAATTGGACTACTTCTTCTCATTTAGCATTGACCTTGCAGCCTCTACTATGGTTCTATTCCTCCTTTCTACCACTCCATTTTTCTCTAGAGTATATCTTGTTGTGATCACTCTTTTGATAAACCTTTCTTGGAGATAAGCATCAAATTCATGGGAGAAATATTCTCCCCCTTCATCTAACCTTATCCTCTTTAAGGTTTTACCTATTTGATTCTCAACAAGTGCTAGATACGTTTTGAAACAAGTGAACACTTCATCTTTATGCTTCATGAAATAGAGTATTGTCCATCTGTTATAATCATCAATGAAAGACACATAGTATCTGGATCAAGAGATAGATGGCTCCTTGCTTGGACCCCGTACATCTATATGAACTAACTCTAATAGGTCTCCATGAATATATCACTTCTTGGTGAATGGTTGTCTATGAGACTTGCCAAATTGACAAGAACTACATTTGTAAATCATATGTTGCTTGGAGATATTTGGTAGGCCAAGCACACTTTGATCTTATTGGACTTAGATGTCTATAGAAGCACGCAAACAACACAAGGAAGAAGAAGAAGCTTGACACACAACACACAATGTTGAATGAATTACCACTAGAATGTAAAAAGATAAGCAACTCGTTAGGCCAATAGGCGTATATACAAGTCGGGGAAAAGAAAACCTCTTAAAGAGGGAAAAACTTTCCCCGACCATCCTAGAGTGTTCCCACACGTCACTACCTAAATATATCAACAAATCTCCCCTAGGAGTGATGCGATGAACAAGGAGCTGGCACTCATGTATAAGGAAGTGCCAAGCTATGTGGAATCAATCCACAAAAGGAAGTAAGCCCAAAGCTTTGCGGAAAGATTCAAACTTCTCCCTAGATAAAGCCTTCATAAAAAGGTCTGCAATGTTCTCTTGCGTGGGCACATATGCCAAGTTGATCTCTCTAGCAGAGAACCTCTCCTTGACATAATGATAATGCACCTCAATGTTCTTAGTGCGAGCATGGAATATAGGGTTTCTCCCAACTACCAATGCACTCTAACTGTCAGTGAAGATGGTGGTGAAAGAAGACTCACCAATACCCAAATCATCGATAAGGCATCTAAGCCACGCATACTCAACAATCACTGTGAACGTTGCCCTATACTCAGCCTCACAACTGGAAGTGGCCATAGTAGGCTACTTCTTGCTCAGCCAAGATATGCATGAGCTACCAAGCATGAAGCAAAAACCACTAGTGGACACATGAGTGTCATAGCAACCAACCCAATCATTGTAAAAAAAAACCATGCAAATCTGGCAATAGTGATCCCCCCTTGGGATAAAACAACCCAAGTAGCCAGGTACCACTCAAGTAGTGAAAGATGCACTTAATTGCCTGCCAATGCTTGACACCTGGGCAATGCATAAACCTGTTCATCTATGAGACAATAAACTGAATATCTGGTCGAGTAATTCATAAGTAAATCAAGCATGCAACAGCCTGTTCATAGAGAACAGCATCAAATACATCCCCAGCATCATGAAGACTCAATCATAAACCTATCTCCATAGGAGTGGCAATAGGCTTATAGTCTTCAAGGCCAAAAAGCTACAATAATGTGTCAATATATTTTGTTTGACACAAAGCCATTCCATCATCAACTTGCATAAACTAAATGCCTAAATAGTGATGCAATTGCCCTAAATTAGACATCTCAAATTTGGCATGTAAATCAGCCTTGAAATCAGCAATATGCTTCTCATGAGGACCAGTGAGCAGCATGTCATCAACATACACCACAATGATCAGAAGCACATCTTTAGCATGCTTAACATATAAGGTTCTTTCAGTTGGAATGTTCTCAAAACCATGTGCAATCAGATAGGTATGTATCTTTTCATACTAAGCATGTGGTGCTTGCTTTAAACCTTATAATGCCTTTTTGGCCTGCACACTTGGTTTTCATACCCTTTCTACACAAAGCCACGAGGCTGAAAAACATACACTTCTTCATGCAAGTGACCATTTAGAAATGCTCTTTTAATGTCCAATTGATGTACATTCCAATGATGATGAGCTGCAAGTGCACAGATGCTACGAACAGTAGTAATTCGGCAAGTAGGTGCAAAGGTTTCATCAAAATCAATGCCTCTTTGCAGCGCTTTAATGGGACACTTGTTAAGTACATATGCTACACACATAACAGCCTCAAGCCAGAAACTACGTGGTAAAGCCTGACTCTTGACCATACACCTTGCCATCTCCATGAGTGACATATTCTTCCATTTTGCAACTCCATTTTCTTGAGGTGTATACAGCACTGTACACTAATGTTTTATCCCACATTGAGTCAGAAATGCATTAAAGTCAGAAGACATATATTCCCCCCCTCAATGAGAATAGAGGATGCTCATTTTACATGCTGACAGATTTTAAGCCAAAACTAGAAATTGTTTGAAGCACATAAACACTTCAGACTTTTTTTGCAATGTATATACCCATGCATGCCTGGAAAAATCATCAATGAAAGTTACGAAGTAAAGATAATTTCCAAAAGAGGGTGTTTGCATAGGACCAAAGACACCATTGTGAACAAGCTGCAATTTGTGAGTGGCTCGAACTGAACCATCTTTTGGAAAGGAGGAATGCTACATTTTGCCCAAAATACAACCTTCACATACATGTTTACGAGGTCCTCAAGTTTGGGCAAAGAGGACACCATTTTAGATTTCTCAAGTCATAGCAAACTAGCAAAATTTAGATGGCCAAAGTGTGCATGCCAAAGCTTTGCATCTAACATAGCCTGAGAATCATGCACTACACATGTTGAATCATTCACAGATCTTTCATAGTCTATGAGCTTATACAACCCATGACATAAAATGCCAGATGCAATAATCATGTTGCCATTTGACAGATCACGAACTGTACACCTGTCATCAACAAATTTCACAGCGAAGCCAACCTTGGCTAAAGCCAAAAGTGATAACAAATTCTTCTTGATCCCTAGCACAAATAAAGCATCTGACAAAGTAAAAGAACTACCATTAGCAGTAGTCAGAATGATCTTGCCAACTCCCATGATAGGATAAGAGGAGTTTTTGGTGCATGTGACAATATTCCTTGTAGGGGCAGGCTTGAGTGAAGTGAATAAACTATGCTACAAAGTAATATATTTGGTTTCCCCACTATAAAAGTACCAAACATCTGAGTCTACTATAGACATACACTGCTCACGAGAATATGGGTCAAAACTACAAACAGTAGAAAACACCCATTCTTAATTCTGCACTAGATTAGTACACTCTGTTTTGGGTGTGGAGACCTCTAGAACAACCATTCCAAACTCCTTCTTGTTTGCCTCTTTAGCAGCCAGTTTTGGATAGCATTTAATAACATGATCATTTGCTTTACAGTATTTGCAAAACAATTTCTGCTTTTCTGATTTCTTCTCATCTTTTTCTTCCTTCTTCGAATGTGCAGCATTTGCAGATTTTTGCTTACTAGTCAAAGAGATACATTTACCTTTGCCCTTCTGACTAGCTAGGAAATCTTGATCTGCAACATGCATAATAGACGTTCTACCTAGACTGTTCTTCTTGCAACAAATCAAAAACTAACTCTTCAAATGTTAAGGCATTTGGATTGCCTTTCATCATCAAACAAAGAGTGGAAGAAAAACTCTGATATGATTCAGGAAGACCATTCAAAACATTCTGCACAAGTGAACTATCAGGAAGGACTTCATCAGTAGAAATCAGTTGTTCCTTCAAGTCCTTGATCTTTGTCAGAAAACTATCCATAGAATCACCTTCATTCATGTGCTCACTCTCCAACTGTTTTTGGAGATAAGCAACACGAGCCTCATTCCTAGCCTCGTACAATGTGGTAAGTGTATCCAAGCATCCTTAGCTATTCTACAAGAGCAAATGTGAGGAATAATGGCACGTTTGACAGAAAAAGCTATCAATCCATATGCCTGAGCATCTCAGTCATCCCAATGAATTTGCTCTATAGTAGGTGCAATAGAAACAGTAGCACGAACAGGAATCTACAGAATATCACCATCTTCGACACCATCTGCATCAACTTCACTACTTGTATTTGTAGTACCTATGTTTGCAGGTGTAATAGGATGTTCTTCAACACCCTGCATAATATTCCACAATTCTTTTGCAACCAATACATGATGCATCATATAAGCCCACAATGGATAATTGGTACCATCCAAACTTATCCTCAACAACCAACATACAGAATACATCACTACTTTCAGCCATGGCCATTGACTAAAATACCTTGATGCAGATAACTGTATCTAAAAAGGTTGAACAAAACTACCCAAACGAGTTATGCTAGACCTGTAGCAGACTTTGAGATGCTTATACTGGCAAACCAAAACTGGTATATATCTTCGGCACAAAAAGACAAAATAGCCTACACAAGCACTGCAATAGTGCATTCGGAGGCCGAAACGAGCTTAGATCTCCTAATCACCCTGAGTATGCATACCAAATTTCATGCGATTCTGAGACTATGATCAAAGGAGTGTCGACAATGCCCTAGATGAAGCGGCAACCTGCTCTTATACCAATTGTTGGAGTTAGACATCCACGGAAGCATGCGAACAGCACAAGGAAGAAGAAGAAGTTGGAGGACCTTCACACAAATAGTGAATGTATTACCACTAGAATGTACAAAGATAAGCAGCCCGTTAGGCCAATAGGCATATATACAAGCCGGAGGAAAAAATCTCCTAACGAGGGAAAAAAGTGCCCCGATGGTCCTAGAGTCTTCACACACATCATTTCTTAAATATATCAGCAGATCCCTACTAATTTGCTTCAAGGCTCTTTCTCTTATATGAGCTAGCATCTTGTGCCACATCTCTAATTCTAATAATGTTTGACTACCATAATTGAACAATGCAATGTTCCTAGTGTCTTGGATCTCAAATGTAAATAATCCACCTATCTTTTCTCCTCTTGTTATCCTCTTAAATCCTTGATGTGGATCCTCAATATGTGCTCCATGATTTGTGAATCTGAGTGTTGGAACTCAAGGTCAAGCACAAGCATGGAAGCATATTAGAAAAGTGGACACACAAGAAGAGGGAGCAAGTAGGGAGATCCAAGAAGCGTATGTCAAATTTTTGGAAAAATCCCCTACAAAAACAATGATTTTGATCATTGAAACCATTGTAAATATCATTTTACCTTTTTGTAAGTCCATTTTGTTCAAGCTGAGGAGTCCTTGAGATTGAGGAGTATTAGAAGTATCATCCTATCAATTTTTCATAATTTTTAGACTCCCTTTGAGCCCTCAAATAAGCCTTGGAACCTAATTTTTAACTAAGTCGGACACTAGTTCTGAACAGAGCCAAACCTAGTCAAAAAAGTATAAAAAGAGCTGGAGAGCTCATTTTTTAGATTCACTTGTTAGAGATTGAAGTGTTGTAAGAGAGTTCTTTTGTAATAGAAGCTTTCCATTGTTCCTCTCTTTGCTCTTACCATGTGCACGTATGATTTTCAGTTCCCGCCGAAGTCACACAAAAACGCGATTCTCTAAATGTCATTGAAACTTGAGTTTTAGAAAAAAAATGTTGATATATTTAGGTAGTGATGTGTGTGAACACTCTAGGACCGCCGGGGCACTTTTTTCCCTCTTTAGGAGGTTTTTTTCCCCCGGCTTGTATATACGCCTATTGCCCTAATGGGCTACTTATCTTTGTACATTCTCTAGTAATACATTCAGTCTTGTGTGTTGTGCTCCAAGCTTCTTCTTCTTCCTTGTGCTGTTCGCGTGCTTCCGCAGACGTCTAACTCCAACAATTGGTATCAGAGCAGGTCGTTGCTTCTTCTAGGGCGCCGTCGACACTCCTCCGTTTGCAGTCTCAGATTCGCACAAAATTTGGTGAGCATACTCAGGGTGTTTCCGAGATCAAAACCGCTTCGCTCTGTGGTGCCGAAATCGCGATCTGAGCTCGTTTCGGCCTCCGAACGCACTATCGCAGTGCTTGTGCAGGCTATTTCGTCCTTTTGTGCCAAAGGTATATACCAGTTTCTATTCGCCAGTTTAAGCGTCTCGAAGTCTGCTACAGATCTAGCAGAACTCGTGTGGGTAGTTCTGTTCAACTTTTTGAGATACAGTCAATTTTCTGCATCAAGGTATTTTAGTCACCGGCCATGGCTGAAAGCAGTGATGTATTCCGTATGTTGGCTGTTGAGGATAAGTTGGATGGTACCAACTACCCATTATGGGCTTATATGATGCGACATGTACTGGTTGCAAAAGGATTGTGGAACATTGTGCAGGGTGTTGAAAGACGTCCTGTTACACCTGTAACGACAGGTACTGCAAATACAGGTGTTGGAGCTGATGAAGATGGTGTCGAAGATGATATTCCGCAGATTCCTGTTCGTGCTGCTGTTTCTGTTGCACCTACTGCAGAGCAGATTCGATGGGATGGCAGAGATGCCCAGGCACATGCATTGATAGCTTTGTCTGTCAAACGTGCCATTATTCCTCACATTCGCTCTTGCAGAACAGCAAAGGATGCTTGGGATACACTTACCACTTTGTACCAGGCTAGGAATGAGGCTCGTGTTGCTTACCTCCGAAAACAGTTGGAGAGTGAGCACATGAATGAAGGTGATTCGATGGACAGTTTTCTTACAAAGATCAAAGACCTGAAGGAACAATTGATTTCTGCTGATGAGGTTATACCAGATAGCTCACTTGTGCAGACCGTTCTGAATGGCCTTCCTGATTCATATCAGAGTTTTGCCTCTACTCTTCGATTGATGATGAAAGGCAATCCGAATGCCTTGTCATTTGAGGAATTAGTCTCTGTTCTGTTGCAGGAAGATCAGTCCAGGCAGAACAGGTCCATTATGCGTGTTGCAGATCAAGCTTTCCTGGCTAGTCAGAAGGGCAAAGGAAAATGGAGCTCTTCTACTAGTAAGCAGAAATCTGCAAATGCTGCACAATCGAAGAACCAGGATAAAGATGAGAAGAAATCAGAAAAGCAGAAATTGTTCTGCAAGTACTGTAAAGGAAATGATCATATTATAAAGAACTGTCCAAAACTGGCTGCTAAAGAGGCAAAGAAGAAAGAGGTTGGAATGGTTGTTGCAGAGGCCTCTACACCAAAAACAGAGTCTACAAATCTTGTGCAGGAAGAAGAATGGGCGTTTACTACTGTCTGCAGTTTTGACCCATCTTCTCATGATCAGTGCATGTCTGCAGTAGACTCAGATGTTTGGTACTTTGACAGTGGGGCGACCAAACATATTACCTCGCAGCGCAGTTTCTTCTCTTCACTCGAGCCTGCCCCTACAGGGAATACTGTCACATGCGCCAATAACTCCTCTTATCCTGTTATGGGAGTTGGTAAGATCATTCTGACTACTGCTGATGGTAGTTCTTTCACTTTGTCAGATGCTTTATTTGTGCCAGGGATCAAAAAGAACCTGTTATCAGTTTCTGCATTAGCCAAGATTGGCTTGGTTGTGAAATTCGTTGATGACAGGTGTACAGTCCATGATCTCTCAAATGGCGATGTGATTATTGCTTCTGGCATTTTATGTCGTGGGCTGTATAAGCTCATAGACTATGAAAGATCTGTGAATGATTCGGCATGTGCAGTTCATGATTCTCAGGCTATGTCAGATGCAAAGCTTTGGCATGCACGCTTTGGTCATCTGAATTTTGCTAGCTTGTTACGCCTGCAGAAATCTGAAATGGTGTCCTCTTTGCCCAAACTTGAGGCACCGGGAAAACATGTTTGTGAAGGCTGTATTTTGGGCAAAATGCAGCGTTCTTCCTTTCCAAAAGATGGTTCAGTTCGGGCTATGCAGAAATTGCAGCTTGTACATAGTGATGTCTGTGGTCCTATGCAGACACCCTCTTTTGGAAATTACCTTTACTTCGTGACTTTCATTGATGATTTTTCCAGGCATGCATGGGTATATCCACTCAAAGCAAAGTCCGAAGTGTTCATGTGCTTCAAACAGTTTTTGGTTTTGGCTGAAAATCTGTCAGCATGTAAAATGGGCACCCTCCGTTCTGATCGAGGGGGTGAATATATGTCTTCAGATTTTAATGCATTTCTGGCTGAACGTGGGATAAAACACCAGTGTACAGTGCCGTATACACCTCAACAGAATGGAGTTGCTGAACGAAAGAACAGGTCACTCATGGAGATGGCGAGGTGCATGGTCAAAAGTCAGGCTTTACCACATAGTTTCTGGCTTGAAGCTGTCATGTGTGCAGCATATGTACTGAACAGGTGTCCCACCAAAGCGTTGCAATCTATCACTCCATATGAGGCTTGGCATGACCGCAAGCCATCTGTTGCTCATCTGCGTGTTTTTGGTTGTTTGGCATATGCATTAGTGCCTGAACAACATCGCAGAAAATTGGATGATAAGGCAGTAAAATGTATTTTTGTTGGGTACAGTTCTGAAAGTAAAGGCTATCGTCTGTATCATCCACAGACTAAACGCATTCTGGTTAGCCGTGATGTTGTCTTTGTGGAAGATGCTATTCAGCCATTGCTTTCATGTACTAAGGAGACATCTGTTAGCTCCAAAGACATGTATGATACTTTGATGCCTCTTTTTACAGGTGGACAGGCTAGCGCTAGTCCTAATGAGGCAACTTCTCAGCCTTTGCAGGTTTCATATGATGATGCAGATCATTCCATTTCTGATGCAGATTTACATGATGCACTTGTTGATGAGAGAGCTGATATTGATCAGGCAAAAACTATGCCAAAATGGCTGGTGCAGACTTTGCGTGACAGCAAATTAGATGCACCTTTGTCATATCGTACTCGTTCAGGCTCTCATAGTACCTCCTTTGCATCAGATTGCTATGCTATGGCTGCATCTAGTCTCTGTGATGAGAATGAGCCTGTTTCTTTTGATGAAGCACAAAATTCAAAAAATTGGATGGCTGCTATGCAATCTGAATATGATGCTATAATGAAGAATGGTACATGGTCTTTATGTGACTTGCCTCCTGGCAAGAAGGCCATTGGCACTAAGTGGGTATACAAGCTGAAGCGTAAACCTGATGGTACAGTTGACAGGTATAAGGCTAGGCTTGTTGCAAAGGGTTATGCGCAGGAAAGAGGCATTGATTTTGATGAGACCTTTGCACCTACATGCCGTATGACTACTGTTCGGAGCATTTGTGCACTTGCAGCCCATCATGGTTGGAATGTACATCAGTTGGACATTAAAACAGCATTTCTGAATGGTGACTTGCATGAAGAAGTGTATGTTTTTCAGCCCCGTGGCTTTGTGCAGAAAGGGCATGAAAACCAGGTGTGCAGGTTAAAGAAGGCGTTATATGGTTTAAAGCAAGCACCACGTGCTTGGTATGAGAAAATACATGCCTATCTGATTGCACATGGTTTTGAGAACAGTCCAACTGAAAGCACCTTATATGTTAAGCGTGCTAATGGTGTGCTTCTGATCATTGTTGTCTATGTAGACGACATGCTGCTCACTGGTCCTCTTGAGAAGCATATTGCTGATTTCAAGGCTGATTTGCATGCCTCATTTGAGATGTCTGATTTGGGGCATTTGCATCACTATTTGGGCATTCAGTTTATGCAAGTTGATGGTGGAATGGCTTTGTGTCAAACGAAATATATTGACACATTATTGCAGCGTTTTGGCCTTGAAGACTGTAAGCCTATTGCCACTCCTATGGAGACAGGTTTACGATTGAGTCTTCATGATGCTGGAGATGCATTTGATGCTGTTCTCTATCAGCAGGTTGTTGGATACTTGATTTACTTATGCATTACTCGGCCAGATATTCAGTTTGCTGTCTCACAGATGAGCAGGTTTATGCATTGCCCAGGAGTCACGCATTGGAAAGCGGTTAAGCGCATCTTTCGCTACTTGAGTGGTACTCGGCTACTTGGGTTGTTTTATCCCAAGGGGGGATCACTACCGCCAGATTTGCATGCTTTTTCTGACTCAGATTGGGCTGGTTGCTATGACACTCGTGTGTCCACCAGTGGTTTTTGCTTCATGCTTGGTAGCTCATGTATATCTTGGTTGAGCAAGAAGCAGCCTACTGTGGCCACTTCCAGTTGTGAGGCTGAGTATAGGGCAGCTTTCACAACGACTGTTGAGCGTGTGTGGCTCAGACGCCTTATGGCTGATTTGGGTGTTGGCCAGTCTTTTGCCACCACCATCTTCACTGACAGTCAGAGCGCATTGGCAGTTGCGAGGAACCCTGTGTTCCATGCTCGCACTAAGCACATTGAGGTGCATTATCACTATGTCAGGGAGAGGTTCTCTACTGGGGAGATCAGCTTGGCATATGTGCCCACGCAGGAGAACATTGCAGACCTTTTCACGAAGGCTCTGCCTAGGGAGAAGTTTGAAGCTTTCCGCAAAGCTTTGGGCTTACTTCCTTTTGTGGAGTGATTTCCACATAGCTCGGCACTTACTTATACATGAGTGCCAGCTCCTTGTTCACCGCATCACTCCCAGGGGGGATTTGTTGATATATTTAGGTAGTGATGTGTGTGAACACTCTAGGACCGTCGGGGCACTTTTTTCCCTCTTTAGGAGGTTTTTTTCCCCCGGCTTGTATATACGCCTATTGCCCTAATGGGCTACTTATCTTTGTACATTCTCTAGTAATACATTCAGTCTTGTGTGTTGTGCTCCAAGCTTCTTCTTCTTCCTTGTGCTGTTCGCGTGCTTCCGCAGACGTCTAACTCCAACAAAAAACACGATTTTCAGTGGGCTCAAAATTGTGATTTTCACAAATCACGATTTTCAACCAAAAACATGATTTTGGGAAAAACATGATTTTCAGTGGGTTCAAAATCGCGATTTTCACAAATCACAATTTTCAGCCAAAAATACGATTTTGGGAAAAACACGATTTTTAGTGGGCTCAAAATTGTGATTTTCACAAATCACGATTTTCAGCCAAAAACACAATTTTGAAAAAAAAAACACGATTCTCGGTTGGCTCCAAAATCACGATTTTCAAAAACATGACTTTCATCCAAAATCGTGATTTTCAGGATTTTCAAAAAACACGATTTTCAATCAAAATCGGGAATTTCATGATTTTTTGAAAAGGCGACTTTCATCCAAAATCGTAAATTTCACAATTTTCAGAACATGATTTTCACAGCTACAAAATCATGATTTTCACGATTTTTAGAAAACAAAATTTTCAATCAAAATCGAGAATTTCATGATTTTTTGAAAAGGAAACTTTCATCCAAAATTGCGATTTTCACGATTTTCACAACACGATTTTCATAGCTACAAAATTGCGATTTTTAGGATTTTCAGAAAACACGATTTTCAATCAAAATCAGGAATTTCACGATTTTCTAAAAAGCTGACTTTCATCTAAAATCATGATTTTCACAATTTTCACAACACGATTTTCACAGCTGCAAAATCGTGATTTTCATGATTTTCATGAGGTCTCAAAAACATGATTTTCAAGCTCGACATAGCATTGTGATTGTCTTACAATATCACAATTGTTTGAGTCTCCAAAATCGTGATTTTCATAAGTGCTCAGCATCACGATTTTCATGATTTCACAAAATCCTGATTTTTACGTTTGCTCAGCATCAGGATTTTGATGATCCCTCAAAACCGCGATTTTCGTAAGAGCTCAACATCCTAATTTTTAGACCCCCAAAATCCCGATTTTCACACAAAATCGTGATTTTTCCAAAAGGTCCTTCTTGCCTGTTTTGACTCCCAGGAGCCTGATTTGACATAACTTTTTCATCAAAAGTCCATTTTTTGAGCTCTATAGCTCGTTGGAAAGCTCGTTTCGAATAATGTGCTGATTTTCAGATAGGCTAACTTGAAGTTGACCCTCAGGTGGGACTAGGAAATCAAGGGAACTCCAAAGGATTTGGAGCAATACCAAGGGGAAATTTCAGACTCTTAACCAAGGCTTATGAACCTCAGACCTGGTAGACACCTAGGCAAGGATAGACAAAGCAATAGATCTTTTGAAGCTAGTATAAACCATACAGCTAAGTCTTGGGCACAACAACTAAGTGGTTATCCCTACATACTAAGTTCATATACAAATGATTCAAAAATGTCTTTTAGCATGGGGAAACGTACACGTGGCTTAGGCACTGCCTATCTACAAACACCAGAAGGTCCATGTAAGACATAGTTGGAATATATTCAGACCGACCGATTAGGTACTCGCATTTATGAGGATGGCATGAGGCGATCAGTGGCCCAACTCAAAAATCTAGATCAACCCTTTGGACTTGAATACCCAGTAGTCAAGTTTGAAGAGGGTTCATACATTGATAAGGAAGGAACCATGTATGTTGTCACCAACTTACCAGACAAGACAGATGAATTTGGAAACATCATTCCTGAGAGTGAGATAGGAGACCTAGAGCAAGGAGATGTAAGATGAGAACCCAAGACTCTGAGAGGTAAGTCGATTTGACCAGAGCGATCACTCCAAATTGGATCCATCAAGACAACAAAAGCATAGAACTATTCTTGAGTAGAGAAACAGAGGAAGTCTTTTGGAGATTCAAGCCAGATCAACCTAGCCTATTGGGCATACTCATAATCTACAAGTTCAAAAATCCTAAGACACTAGGAAAGGTTGTCTATCTAGATCATACATCGGAAAAAATGTTCTTGGTAACTGAGCAGGATAGGCATGCATACACTTGGAAGAGTGAATTGATTTTCCCTCTAGCAAGGTCTAATGTTTCCCATGGCCTCCAAGGTGTAGGATCATCCAAAGCTCATGAAGCACAACGAGAACGAAGACGAGAGAGAGTTGAGGTCAGTTTTGCACACACAATGGGTAGAGACAGATTAGGACATGAGGGTGAAAGGCTTGAAAAAGAGAAACATCAAGCACATAGGCATCAAAGAGGTGAACACAATTTTCCATTGCCTAGACCCCAAGAGTACCCAAGAACCCTTAGACCCTCCCAAGTGGTCAAGACAATGAAAAACTACTTTGATGGCTCAGGAGATCCTTATGATCATGTGGCCGAGTTCAAACAAGTGTTAACAGCAAAACAAGTAGAGGATTTGTTCACCCAGTTCGAGGCATTTGGTTTGACTCTCAAGGGCACTACCTTAGCTTGGTTTCAACCACTAAATAGTCGCAACTATTGAGATATAGTTCAACTACTAGAGGAATTCATTGTAGAATTTTCCAAGAGTGGTATCAGGCATAAAACATCATCCTTGATCCACAGCTTCAAGCAAACACCCCTAGAAACACTGCGACTAGTAGGAAGACGGTTCAGACAATACTTAGAAAGATGTCCTATTCCAGAGATAGCCGCACCAGCCAAACAAGTAGCCTTGTTTTTAGATGGATTACTAAAAACACAAAGTTGAGATCATATGTGTACTTGAAAGAGCCTAGGTCCATAGAAGAATGTGTGCGGATGTGCATTGACATAGAAGAAGTTAGGATTGTCCAAACTCTATAAGGATTTTGATAGTTCTACTAGTCATACTTCGAGAATCTCCATAGAAATAGATGAGATAGCTGAGCAAGTTGCCAAGAAGCTTAGGAGTCCAAAATAGACAAACACCAAGATTCACCTCATTGAATCGATGTTATACTTGCGGAGGGGACCACATAGCTAACAATTGCCCAATGCAAAACCGCAACATAAGAGAAAGGAACACATCATATTGTACTATTGAGAAAAATACATGAACCATATGGCTCAAGGTTTTCCATACAATAGGTAGGCTGTTAGACAAACTTATCAACAACCTTAACAATAGGGTAGGTATCAGAACCAATACCAACAACCATATTATAGACCACAATAGCAATATCAGGCACCATATAGGCCACAACCAGTCCTAGGAAACCAACCACCAGCTCGTGCCAATGTGATTCCAGGTATGCAATGGCAGAGGAGAACCCTAGTAGAGCATTGGTGCCCGTGACCCCTTTGGTCTCAGAAAATGACCCTCATGCCTAGAATTCTGATTACTCCTATGAAGATGGTCCACAAGCTTATTACACAAAATCATTTGAGCACAGTGAGACTTATCCATATCAATACGAGGCACCACCTATGGAACCAAATTGGGAGCCCGAATACTCCAATGTCATGTATGTGAATCCTAACGTCAGGCCCCAATCAAGACAAATGAGACCACTAGCCCCTAGAGGACCATGTTGTAGATGTTAGGGTGACCATTTCGTTTGTGAATGTCCCCACTTACTCACTCTGGGACAAGGACAGAACATCACAATACAAGGCTTTTGTCCCGAGTCTGGTAAAGAACATATTGCGAGAGATTGTCCAAGTAACCCCTCTAGTGCACCCAAGGTTACACCAATTAATGTGGTAGGCTTAGTTGTGGATTCAGGTGCAAGTAGCATTAATGTGGCTCCTGCACAAGCGATTACTAGGGCAAAAGCATTAAAACAAGATAATCCAGCTGAACAATCACAGTCAAGTGAATCAGGGGAGCCTAGCAAGAGGAAAACAAGAACATGGAAGGATACCAAGGAGAAGAACAATTGCAAGTGGAATAAAAAGTTATCAAAACTAGAAGAAAGCTTGAAAGAAGCGAAAAGAAAAATAGAAGATATCGCCTCTCAAAATCCCTTGCATGCCAAAACTCCATTCACTCCACCACATCCCACCCCACCACCCATTGTAAATAAACTGCAACCAGGGTCTGTTCTTGCAGATCCAACCCCAGAAGGCTTGGTCATGATGTTCAAGGCCTACAAGGCTCGACTTCAAGAAGGGCCAATAGTTGCAAACCTAGACAAGAGCTACCCTAGGGCGGATTTAGAGATTGAATAGACAAAAATGTGCATGAAAATGGTGGAATTAGCTCAGGTATGCTAGAGACCAGTCAATTGTTCAATCATACAGACTCTATCAAATCCGATTTGCATTTCTAGGGCTTACTAGACAGATTAGAGTAGTTGCTAAACAAGCCGCAAGCTTCTTTACCCCCCACAGGCTCAACTAGTTGTTGAAAGAGAAATCTCACCACCAACAAAAGCTTATGTTCCTGATTCCTTGGATGGTGGAACACCTCTTTCAATTCAACAGTACTCTTAAGAGCTCTTGCGAGAAATACAAGAAGAGACATGGGCCAAGGAGAAGGGTAACCCCCTTCGTATTCCTGAGATTGATGATCTTCATGACCAATTTCCCAAGACATTCCATCTATTTATGGAGATCAAGGAGAGCAACAAGAAGATGAAAGATTAGATTTTGAATCTAATTCTTTACAAGAGCTAATAGGCTCGTGGGAATCTAAATCTCTTCATATCTGAGTGCCCACAATATTGGTAAGACATGAAGACTCAGTGGTTCCAAGAAACATTGATATCGTGAAGAACACTAAGGTTCAATTTAATCTCACCATAGAAGATCTTCTCAAAGTAAAACCAGAGCTATGGAAGCATGTGGCGAATCAGGTTCCCAAACTCGATTCCAATTTGTCGAAAGCGGGTTCTAAATAGAAGGTTCTAGAAATACCCCTCGACAAAATAGGAGACATGAGTGAAGGTGAAGAAGGTAATGCTTATCTTCCAATCACCTATCAAGGTTACACAACCAAAGCGATCATAGATTTAGGTGTAGGTGTTGCAATTGCAACCACCTCCTTGTGGAAGTAATGGGGCAAACCTGCATTACGACCAACTAGAATGAAGCTTCAAATGGCTGATGGCCATATTAAAAGGCCTCTAGGATTTCTTGAAGGAATAACTCTAACCACATGTGGTGTAGAGTTTGAACACACCTTTGCTATATGTGACTTTGGTAAAAATAATGTCTATGAGATGATCCTAGGAAGACCCTTCCTACGACAACTGCAAATAGTGCAAGATTGGGGTACCAACTCCTTGTACTTGCAGCACTTAGGGGTCACAACCAAGGTCAATCTAAAGGATTATACTTTCAGAGATGTACCACCCCTACAGTGGAATCCTATCCACAAGGCATCGAAAGATTCAATCTCTGTGCATTCTGAAAGTAATTCTGATCCGTCTTGGATGCATGAAGATACTCATTTGTGGATGTGCAAAGTCGCAGAGGAAGATGAAAAATGCTTAAAGGTGAGAGAAGAAGGAACTTCACTAGGAGGTAGACCAGATAGAGACCCAGCCTACACACGGATGGTCTTTCTAGATGAGGAATTTGAGCCTCATAGTTGGGCAGAAATCCTAGCCACCATGGACATTGCTGTCAATGAAGATTTGTGGACACCTCATTGTGATGAGGAGGGTTATGATATCTCTGTGTTCATGTGTGAGCCCTTGCTAGAAGAGTGTGACTCTAATGAGGTCATAAAAGAAGATGATGACGATGATCTAGAGTCCATAGTGATTGATAGTTGCTTTAATTTAGAGGAGAACTATCTAGAAGACATAGGAGTATTTACCCAAAAAGAAGAAGAACCTCTCAGGAGCATTAAAACGATAAATTCAAGGGAAGGAAGTGAAGGTGGTCAAAAGAAAAAGAAAAGAAAAGCGATGAAACAGGAAGAGGAGGAATCATTGTTGGAGGTACTAGAAAATTTCAAGAAATATGAAGTGGAAGATAGAAAAATTTTGGTACGAATGCCTAAGAGAGAGGCCATCATAGGAGAAGCATACGATAATAAAGAAAAGACCAAAAAATTTGTGGTAACCATTGAAGAGAACAAAGAAGGATGTACATACATAGTACATGACCTAAGTGCAGAAGAAGAAATGGAGCTTGTAGCTCTATTACGAGAATATAGGGATGTATTTGCATGGCACTATAGAGACTTGAAGGGAGTAGATCCGAAAATTTGCTCTCATACTATCCGCATGACTGCTAATGCCAAACCCACCAAAAAGAAGCCCTACACATATAATGACAATTATGCAGCTAAAATAAAAGAAGAAATTGACAGATTGATTAAAGACGGATTCATCTATGAGATTGAGCATACTGAATGGGTGTCCCCCATTTTAGTGGTACCCAAGAAGAATGGAAACTTGCGAGTGTATACTAACCTTAAAAAAGTTAATGCCGCTATGATCAGAGATAGTTATCCTCTTCCAATCATTGAACATTTATTAGAGTGTGTTGCAGGCAAGGAAGTTTCTAGCTTCCTTGATGGGTTTTCAGGTTACAACCAAGTAGCCATTGCCCCAGAAGATCACCACAAAATGGCTTTTGCCACAGAGTGGGGAATCTTTGCATTTTGTGTGTTGCCATTTGGGCTCACCAATGCACCTGCAACATTCCAAAGACTCATGTGTCATGTCTTCAAAGAGTTCTTGTGAAAGAGCTTAGAAGTATATGTGGATGATTTATGTGCTCATTCGTAAGAAAGAAGACTCCACATCCCTAAGTTCAAACAGATCTTCAACAAGTGCAAAGAATATTGAGTGTATCTAAACCCAGAAAAGTGTGTGTTGATGGTACTTCAAGGTAAGATCTTAGTTCATATTGTTTCGAAGAACAGAATATCAACAGATGAGGACAAAGTAAGAGCCATAGCAGAGTTGCCAAGACCAAGGAATGTTAAAGAGGTACAAGCCTTTATGGGCCATTGTTGATATTACCGTAGATTTATCCACATGTATGCAATCATAGCAAAACCTCTTTATGCCTTGCTAATAAATTTTGAGTGGAACAATGAATGTGAAAATTCCTTTAATGAACTGAAGTAATGTTTTTGCACACCATCAATATTGATGACTCCTGATTGGAATAAACCATTCCATGTCCATGTAGATGCATCCAATCATGCAATAGGATGTGTGCTAGCACAACACATAGGTGAAGGAAATTTAGATTTGCCCATAGCATATGCTAGTAGACAACTAAACGGAGCTGAATTAAACTACACAACAACTAAAAGAGAAGGCTTAAGCATGATATATGCTGTGAAGAAGTTTAGACACTATCTATTGGCCAACAAATTCAAGTGTTTCACTGATCATCAAGCTTTATTATATTTGGTCAATAAACCTTGCAATACATAACGCTTAGTAAGATGGTTCCTCTGACTAATGGAATACGACTTTGAAGTTGTTGTTAGGAAAGGTAGGACCCACCTCAGGGCGGATCACCTTTCCTGCATAACTTCAGGAGAGTCACCACAAGGAGTGTTTGATGAACTATCTAATGCTTATCTATTCAATTTAGAAGTTGTTCCCAAATGGGCAAATAGGTTGGTACCTATCCTAACCTTTGAAATTGCAAATAAGAATATGAAAACATCCCAAGAAGAAATTGTAAAATCGTAAAACTATCAAATATTGGCATGAAGCATGTACAAACAAGATACAGAGGGAGTATTAGCTTTTTGTGTCGAGAATGATGAACATAGTAGTTGGTTGCAACAAGCTCATGAAGGAGTGCTAGGCAATCACTATTCTAAACAACGAACATTGCAGAATTTGAAACTTTTAGGAGTGTATTGGCCTAGTATGGATAAAGAAATACATGTGTGGATTAAGAATTGTCCAGAATGCCAGGAAAAACCCCTAGTGGAGCATGCTACCCTTTATCACGTGTCATTAATTCCAGATTGGATTGCTCCATTGGTAGAATTTATGAGATCAGGAACATTACCCAGTGAGACTAGCCTAGCAAGAAAATGAAGCATGGAGCAAGAGGCTCAAGACTATGCCTTAGTCGGAGACAACCTATATCAAAGAGGCAAAAATGGTTACTTAAGACTATGTGTTCATGAATCAGATTATTTGAAAGTCTTAGAAACTACACATAGTGGCGTTGCAGGTGGAAACTTTGGTCCTGATCGAGTCATTAAGACCATTCTATTCTCACGACTTTGGTGGCCCACTCTTCATATGGATGCACATACCTATGTGAAGAAATGTGACATATGCCAACATGCATAGTATCCAATTAGGAAAGATGAGATGCCTTTGAGGCCAATGATGCGAGGACGTGCATTCAAAGTGGGGTATAGACTCTGTAGGTCCTATTAACCCCAAGCTAGAAACTCCCATGCAGAATACATTATTGTAGCCATAGATTACCTGACAAAGTGCGTAGAAGTGAAAGCCACTACAAAGAATGATGCTCAGACAACGGTTAAGTTATTATTTGAGAACATATTCACTAGATACGGACTACCAATAGAGTTAGTGAGCGATAGAGGCACACAGTTCTTGAATGAAGTCATTAAAAATCTTCTGCAAGTATTCTTTGTGATACATAAGTAGTATGCCCCTTATCATCCACAACCTAAGAGACAAGCCGAGAGCACAAATAAGATCCTATGTAATGTTTGACAAAACTGGTCAATAATAAATGCTCTGATTGGGACAAACAGCTTCATCATGTTGTTTGGGCTTACCGAGTCGCCTATAAAATGGTACTCAATGCCACCCCATTTCAGATGATCTTTGGATAGAATGTTGTGCTACCATTAGATTTCCTAATCCCGGCATTAAAAGTAGTACAAGAGCATGAGAGGAATGGACACGAGTTGTCCTCTAGGATCTTTGATCTAGAACGCTTAGGTGAGATAAGGCTACGAGCGGCAACAGGCATCTATGCTGGAAAGAAAAGATAAAAGGCGTACTTTGATGCACACATCAAGGATAAAGGATTGAAAGAGGGAGACTTGGTGTTGGTTTACACACTCAAACAACATGCTCATAAATTGGAGAAACGAGGATATGGACCCATGATCATTAATAGAATTTCCACTAGTGGTGTGGTCCAATTGGCCACTCTAGAGGGTGACATCTTGCCAAACTATATTAGTGGTTGTCGAGTCAAGCTATATCAAGAACCTCTTACAGAGGATATGCTAATGAGACTCAACACTGCTAAGAAGCAAAAAGAAGAAGAGTTAAGAGTTAGAGAAGAGGCACAAGTAGAGGCGAGAGAGCGTATTAGAGGAAATAAGTTAAGGTGACTGGGCCTAGATGTCAACCCCAAAGCCCCAACATATCACATGGACATGTGCCAAAAATCAGGCGTAATTACTTCGCAAATAATCGATCGACACCCCTTTGTGACCGTAGAGGTAGGACGATGAAAGAGTGTAAGGACTGTGAGAGCCTTAATTGACTCAAGTGCAGCAACTAGTGCAGTTCAATTTTCATATTGCCAAGACCTACACTTGAACATCAAGTCCATAGAAGCCTATCTCATAGGATTGGGAGGTGTGGAAACCCCTTGCTTGGGCGAGGTAGAGCTTCCCATCTATCTTCAAGATGTTCCAATGAGAGTCAAAATGCTAGTGTATCAAGATGAGGATCTTGTAGAACCACTTGTCTTGGGTCAAGATTGGATCTATGACCATGCAATCAACTTAAACATAAGAAGTCAACTTCTTCAAGTTTGGGTACAAGAACAATGCATTACATTAGAATTAGAGAATTGCATGCGGCCAAATCTAGATGTCACACTTTCTCTTAGTTCTTCTAATACTTATCTTATAGAAGAATATGTTGTAGGTGTCAAAAGCTCTATGATGCAGAAGGAGTCAATCATGGAAGAATAGGCTCGAAGGCGAGTGGAGCACTCTTCTTCTTCAAAGACTAATGTAGCCACACTAGTTCCACCACAAAGGCAAGCTCAACCACAAGGTATCCGACAAGTTTGGGTGCCTAAGAGACTAGCTACAGCTCAACAAGGACAATTACAAATATGGGTAACCAAGAAGGTCTTACATGCACAACACCCTATGCTCTCCCACATGAGAAAAGTCTCAACAAAGAAGCCAAGCTGCGACAAGAGATAGAACCAAGCACAGAGATCAAAAGAAGATCAACTCACCTCTTTGACAATAGTAAGGAGACAATCATCAAGGATATGGGTTTGGAAGCCAAAAGCATCGACGGCCCCCATAGATCCAAAGAACCAACCATGTGGGATACAGAATTTAAGAAACTGTCTGAAGATGAAGAAGTCAAAAGTGAGCTATATGCAGCCCCACACAGTTCTAAAATGGATCCCTATAAAGAGGAACGATCAATTGTCACTCGGGGATCCAATGGATATCTCCACCCAAGGCCACATCAGCGTCTGCAAGAAACATTGAAAGCCTCGTCGAGCGACAACCATGTCCTCCTTGCACAACCTTGTCTTTTGCACCATTCAGGTCATGCATTTCCTAAGTATGCATTAATATAAGGCCACATTACACGCTCGTGCATGGACACATTTGAGAGTCCCATGCACAAGATCACATTGACATATGTCAACTCCTTTTGCTGATACTAACATATGTCTTCTTGTTTTGTGACATTGTTCAAAAAAAAGGGGGGGAAGAGAGAAAGAGAGCTTGTTCCCAGGTTTGGCTCATGGTACATGAATGAGTCATGCTTAGTTGATAGTGGAACCGTTGTTTACTAGGCATTTATCAGTCTTGAGAGAAGTGTGTCTTGGCTAGCAGACAATATTATTGTTGCCCTATCTGGTAGATGTCCAGAACTTGGCATGAACATGGCATCCACAACTATTGTTCCCCCTTACCATTGTAGGAGGGAAGAACTTGAAGGTCTACAACTTGAGCGATGCTTAACTATTGTATGTACGAGAGCATCCAAGGAGATATCTGCAAGAGGTAGTTGAGGCACCCTACAAATCCTTGTATGTATACTGGGTGAGAAGACTCATGCTTATGGTGAGCTAAAGAGAATATTTGAAACTACACTTGGTGCAGTTACCCAATGCTATTTGTCAAGGAATATAAAGAAACTCAATTCTCAGTATACGGCAAATGTTTCTTTGAAGAGCGGGGACAGGACTAGGCACTCAAAGAATTTCATCAGTGGACCATCAACAAGGACATTCATCGACAACAAAAGACTAGCCAGTGGTCCATCACAATGACTGGTTTCCAACACGAAGAGATTAACTTCAATCGACCATTCACCATGGTAAGAATCCTTACTTTGGAAACACCATAACCATGATAGATTAGGAAACCTCGTCATCAGCGTACCCTTGAGCAATTTGCTCAAGACCTGATCTTTTGCACCATGTTTTTTCTAATGCATTCCCCAAGTAAGCATGCATAGGGCTACATTACAAGGCCGTGCACAAGGCACATATTATCCTCAACCCATGCACGAACACATTTACCCATCATTCATTATGGGTTATGAGTACTCGGCATGACTACTATGAACATCATCTTTGGAAGATCTAGAGGACATCAATGGAGGGTCACAATAGCACATTCATACTAGAATACAAGGAAGAAGCACATACCAAGGGACTACAACTTGCAAAGGCTTGCGATGACAAATGAAGAATCGGACAACCAACCCCACCACATTTGGAAGCCAGATGGCTCTTGTTCATATAGAATGGACACTACCTCTCAAAGCGCTACATGGAACAACCACTACAACAAGGGTCTGTCAGGGACAACAGACTCGAGAGGGGCGGGCATTAGAACTCAAGTTCAAGCACAAGCATGGAAGTGCATCAAAAAAGTGGATACACAAGAAGAGGTAGCAAGTAGGGAGCTCCAAGAAGGGTATGTCAAATTTTCAGAAGAATCCCCTACAAAAACAGTGATTTTGATCACTCAAACCATTGTAAATATCATTTTACCTTTTTGTATCTCCATTTTGTGCAAGCAAAGGAGTCCCCAAGCTTGAGGAGTATTAGAAGTATCATTCTACAAATTTTCATAATTTTTAGACTCCATTTGGGCCCTCAAATAAGCCCTAGAACCTAATTTTTAACTAGGTCAGACAGTAGGTTTGGACAGGGCCAAAACTAGTCAAAAAACTATAAAAAGAGCTAGAGAGATCATTTTTGAGGTTAGCTTGTTGGAGAGTTGGCTTGTTAGACATTGAAGTGTTGTAAGAGAGTTCTTTTGTAATAGAAGCTTTCCATTGTTCCTCTCTTTGCTCTTACCGTGTGTGCATGTGTGTGTATGTGTGTGTATGTGTGTGCACGCTTGTGTGCTTTCACTCACGCACTTGTGCTTTCACTCACTCAAGGTCTTCATACCGTTTCTCACATCTCTATAGATTGACAAGTAAAGGAGGTGATGCTTATGCTTGAGCTACACTGACCTACAAACCTTTCTCTACAATGTGGCCAACACTTATGAGAGTTTTTGCTATGGTAGGCACATACAATACCTTATTCAATAGGTTCATATTTCCATCTGGAGCCTTCAGATTTTCAATCTTCTCCATTGGATGCCTTGTATCATCTCTAGTTTTGAATGCATGCCTATTTCTTGGATCTTCCAAGTCTGAGAGTAGAGCTACATTCCCTGCTACATGATTTGAGCAACTTGAGTCTATATATAACACATGTTTATCTACTTTACCTTGCTTCATAGTCATATTCATCATAAGTTATGAGTCCTCTTCAATTTGATCATCTGCATAGTTGCTGTAATCTCTCCTACCTCTATATCCTCCTTGCTAGTTGTTGTTGTTGTATGAATTGTTGTTGTAGCCATTGTTGTTGTTGAACCTTCCTCTTGAGCTTCCATATCCACCTCTATTATGGTCTCTTTCTCTTTGGTTTTTAGGCTTCTTGAAACAATTCTTAGTACTGTGGTTAGTCAAGCCACATATGACACATGGAGAGGAGCTTTGTGACCTCCCCCTACCTTGTCTTCCTCCTCTGCCTCTTCCTCTTGAATCTCTACCTCTACCTGCAAAGTTTTCTTGAGAGGTACTACCTTCATCATCAGATTTTTTTGCTTTTGCCTTTACCATCCTTACTTATGAGTGTAAAGGGCAGAATATTGATTATCTTTTGAGTTGTCTCCATTCTTCATAATCTTTGCCTCATGTGTGAACAATTGTCCCATGAGGGTGTTGAAGTTAGGAACTTGCATGTCCATGTATAGGTCCATGGCTATGGTGAAGGCTTCCCGTTTGTCATCTGCCTTTATTCCATTGATCAGTTGCCTTACTATCTGCTCTTCATCTATGACTTCTCCAATGCTCCCAAGTTGATATGCTAAGTCCTTCATCTTGGTGACAAAATCACTCACAAGTCCTTCATCTTGGTGATAAAATTAGTCACACTTTGCTTGGGCATCTTCTTTAGTGTGGTGAATTGCATCCAAAGTTGGTTCTTTGTAGCTTTAGTACTTGATGAGAAGAATGCTTTCCATGTTTCTTGTGAAGTCTTGCAGCTCCAGATGCGTGGACGTAAAAAATCAGATATTGAGTTAAGAATATATGACTTAGCTAGAGCATCCTTTGAGCACCATGTGGTTAACAGTTGGTTATCCTTTGCTTCTGAGGATTGACATCATCTCATCTCCAGAAATGTAACTATAGAGGTTTCTCCCTTGAAGATATGCTTCCATTCTAAGTGACCAAGCTCAGTAGTTACCTCGATCCAATTTGTCTATGGATGAAGGAAATACATCTACCACGTTGACTTGTTTTTGCTCTGATACCACTATAAGGAGATGGTTGGACACACTCTAGAGATGAGCTAGTGTTGCACAAAACTTGTTGGCACATGCCAGTGTAACTTTAGGGAACCTTAGTAGAATATGATATAAGGAGATGGATGAAGGAAATCCATCTCCCATGTTGACTTGTTGTTGCTCTGATACCATTGTAAAGAGATGGTTGGATACACTTTAGATATGAGCTAGTGCTGCACAAAACTTGATCTACACATACCAATGTAACTTTAGCTTCTCAAATGTGTACTTGAACCACCATGTGCTTTGGAGCATCATTCCCAAATGTTTATGCCAAAATAGATAACTTGCATGTACTAGGATTACGAAGAAACCTTCTATTTTGGGATTGACCAGAGATCTTTTACACACGTCTAATTCAAATTAATAGCTAACTAACACAAGTTATCTCATGAATTTAGAGGCACTATACATTGTGCAATGAGTTTAGCAACTCAAGGGGGTCATCACGACATTGCAGGAACAACGTGATGTGTAGACATAGTCTACTTCATTGGTACATATCTCAAGGTCTGCTGAACCAAATCTAATGAAACTTTGTAAGTATATAATAGACACTTCACGATAACTATACCAAGTTAAAGTGCATCAAATGATGGAGTACACACAGAAAAATCACTTGTGTGAAATCATTAAACTAATGAAGAAGTGAGAGATAACAATAGACATAAATGATCATGAAGAAAATGTATCAATTAGTAAGTGATAATGCACATATGATAACTCGGAAGTGTAGAGGATTACTCTTACACAAGTTGAGCTCAAGGTATGCCCAATGTTGCAGCTCAATAGCTCTCAATGGTGGCTCATATCCCCCTCACTAAAAACTAATGGTTTTATACACATACAAAGCTGTTGAATTTTGAATTTTCCCACTCCTAAAAGTCTTCCTACACTTTAGGGGTGATTTGAAATGATTTGTTCACCAAACAAGTCGGGGCTTGGATTCTCCTATATCAATGAGATTCTCGTACTCTTTCTTTTACAATTTATTCGAGGTGATAAAGTGAAAATATCAAGCATGTGTTCCCATACACTTTCTCACGTGAGTTGAAGTAGAATGAGATGTAGTCCTAGATGCTTTGGCCAAGAACTTAGGCTTGCCAAATGTACCAACAATTACCCAATTGGGTGCATGGAGGCATGTGCTCACAAGATGGAACATGCTAGAAAAACCTTGGTTTAATCAACTAATGGTACATTCTCCCCTATTTCACTTTCACATAGTCATCATTCTATAGCACACAAAAAGATCATTGTCTAAACCCCTGCCTGCACCCAAATATAGAATGTAATACATCTTCTAAAAGCTCTCACTTAGGCCCATCTATTGGAAAAGACACGGATATTCTAGGAATTCATGTACCAATCACATTCTCTAACTCCTAGGTACAAATAAATGACCTCAAAAAAGAAACAAAAGTGAGATGGCACAATTACAATACTATCATACAAATGGTCAAGCATCTTATCCTTAGTTAATAAATCCTCATTAAGGAAAAGGGATCCTTATGGGGCATTAATAAGCTTTGGTTTTTATCTTCTCTTATTTACTCTTCCTTATTTATTTTATCCTTTTACTACCTCTTTCCTCGCTTTCGATGTGCTCTTTATGATCTCTATTCACTCATCTCCAATAATGTACATGTGTAAGTATGTGTGTATGTGTATGTGTGTCTTCACCCTTTTTTTTGTCTTCTCTTCTTTGCTCTTTCTTCTTCATTGTTTCCTTTTACTACCTTCTTCCTTGTTTTTGACATGGCTTTATGATCTCTCTTTGCTTGTGTCCGAATGATGTATATGTGTTGTCCATGTCCCATATGTTGAGTGTTTTGACACTTGCCCCTTGAGGTGGAGGTCTAGAGTTCTATCCTTGAGTTGGGCATGTAAAGCTTTGGCCAAATTAAAACCAATTGTAACCTATGTAACCTTGTCTTACGCTTGCTTTGTGGGATATGGGGCATTCTTTGAATACTATGCCCATTCACCTGTACAATTGTACTTTCAAGTTAAATCCGGGGAAGTAGGGACCTCCCCAAAAAAAAAAAAAATGTACATGTGTAAGTATGTGTGTATGTATATGTGCGTGTGCATGTTTGTATGCACATGCATGTGTCTAAGTAGGTTTGTATGTGTTATGTGTATTGATGTCCTTAGAAATCAGCCTTACTCGGCTAGAGAAAAAAATATGATTTCTAGACTACATCGGATTTTCAGTAGCATGTTGAATAAGAGTATGTCAAAGTTGCAAGTCAACCTTAGCTTATGAAAATTAAGGACATATATAGAGCAGTCGAAGTCCAAGTACGAGAAGTTAAATAATCATAATCATACTTGAAACTTCACTTTGAATGCACGAGACACTATTTTGACTCTACAATGGCCCACCCCCCCTCCCCCACACACAAAAGAAAAAAGAATAAACTAACACGCATTCTAGTAAACATAAGAATATGTGAGAGAGAGAGAGAATATATATGTGTGTGTGAAAGAGAGAATATGTGTATATGTGCGTGTGTGTGAGAGAGAGAATATATGTATGTATGTGTGTGTGCATTCTCTGACAAACTCGATTCTTCTGTGATCATGTATTGTGCCAGAATGAAGTTCTCTAACACACACGCACACACACATATATATTCTCTCTCATCACAGACAGTGTTTGAAGCTTCTTTTGAAAGGGGATATCGTTAAGAAGTTGAGATGACTTAGGAATGTGCTTAATGTTAATTTTCAAAATCTTTTCCTCTGATCATTTATCATGCCAAAGTGACTCTCTCTCTCTCTCTCTCTCTCTCTCTCTCTCTCTCTCTCTCTCTCTCTCTCTCTCTCTCTCTCTCTCTCTCACACACACACACACACATTTACTCTGAACGCAGGATGCATTGAAATGAAGAGACGACTTCTGAATGTACCTAATATATCTTGATAACGTTCATGCATATTATTTCTCCGAATATCATTGTTAACTCAAACATACACAAGCCCCTGCAACTGATTTCATTCATTGCATCAAACTTTAGTTGTTGTAATGTCCACGGTCAAGGTAATTGGAAAGTATTATATCAGACAATTGGAAAGTACTATATCTTAGAGGTATTGTTTGAGACAAGCCGTTTAATTGTTCAACAAGTGATAATTAGAAATTATTCCAGAAATTATAGATTTGCGCATATAAGCACATGCAAAGCTTGGCTTACTGTACAGAATTGATAGTTCCCATCTCTTTTTCTTTTTTTCCTTTTTGAGTGTTCTTCTAGAGATAATCGTTTTATTTAATTACTTTACACGGACTTTATAATTCCATTTTTTGGTATCATTTTCAGAGAAAACGGTGATGATGATGAAGACAATGATAATGATCGAAAGGCAGAGACGCATTGCACATTCAACCTAATAGGGATAGGCAATTTAGATTCCATCCTAATAGGAGGGAGGCAAAAGGAGAAAATAAGGGTTTCTACAAGGAAAATGAAAGGAGACGACAGGAAAAATAAGGGTTTCTGCAAGGAAAATGAAAGGATCTCCACAATAAAGAAGCCAAGATGTAGTATAGGTTATATCTAGCAGTTGGAAGCTGAAGAGGAAGATGATTGAATACGTGCCGAGGTAAACTAATTGAGGTCAATTCTAAACGTTGTTGTTCCAACACATTGGTTATATTACATACAATATGATTGATAAGAAGGGTCCCCATCTTTATCTCAAGGTGTGGACTTAGTTTTATCTTATCATTATCCAAGGATTCTCACCTTCAAGGCACAAGTAATGCATAGCAAAGCAACTAGCATCTATGATGACGAAGGCACTTCAGATTTAAATGAATGGCAGGTATTCAACCTATTAGAGAATGAAGACTCAAGCATACTTTAGCTTGATGGCCAGCGATTGGAACATCAAGCTTACACTATGCTTGAGATGGATTTGATCTACATCAAAAAGCTATCGTTTAGATAATGTCAAAACATCCATTGAAGCATTCTTTTACTTATGCTCATTTGTTTTTTTTTTTAGATTTTTTTTTACGAATCATTTACCATTCTAAAAGCCTAGAGATTTACACATATGAAAGAAGAAAAAGAGAGCTCAAATCCCATGAATTTGAGGTGGTTGAGTTTCACAATCAATGAATCAATAAATAAAGTAAATGTAAATCGAATTAGATCTTCACTTTTCCTAGATTGTAGGAAAGTGATTGATTCTCTTCAACAAGTAATCCCGCCTTCAATTGAATTCAAAATCCACTTGTAGAAGTCGTGGAGCACTTCAAGATTCTATATAAAAATTTCAAATTACTTGTACATTACATAGAAGCAATATACGTACACTTATGGCCATCATTGTCTTGCTCCTTCATTTCTCTGCATCATCTTTTTAAACAACAACAAACTTGCAAAGGTGGTTGCTCTCTCTATAAAGCTCCAAATTGGATTGGTGAGCATTCTCTGGAAATGTATGTTACCGTCAATGTCCATGTGAAAGGTCAGTCACAGACTGTAATTCACAGACTGGTCAATCACAAACTGTAAGTTCGACCGCATTTGTTAGACCTAAGAATTCTGTCTTTGTCCTCCCTGCCTATTGTGTTCTCTGCGTATTTTACAGTCTCTGTGTCGAGTACTGTGTGCGGCCCTAGGAGCTCAGTTTTCTACTCCGGGGACATCGTCGTGAAGCTCTCGAGAAGGAGAACGCACTGTGGTGCATCGCCATTGAAATACTTCACTGGTATCAGATCATTTTGAGGCAAAAGCTTCGTTATTTTTGTGCGAGCGAAGTGACCCCCCCTCTGGATTTCTCTCAGCATCCTCCAAGGCTTACGACTAGGGCGGCGACCAAGGCATAGACCTTGGCATACCTTGTCATCCGAGTCACCAAAGTCACCGTTGGCACGGTTGGCTGCACGCGAGGGAGGACCTCAATGATCAAGGAAGATAGAGGTTCCCGGTACTCCCCAGGAGGTCACCCATCCCAGTATTGTTCCCCCGGAGCTTGCTTAACCGTGGCAAAATCTTGCCACTAAGCTACACTCTTGCGGTGTCTGAAGAAGGGGAAAGACTAAGGTTAGTATTACCTTGAACATGTTTTGGTCCCTCAAAGCTTCATTCTTTGCTTTCAAGGACTGTTTCTGAAGCATTTTTGGGGTGTCTTTTGGAACAATTTTGGAGTACTTTTGCACATAGTTCTCTTCATACAGGTCCAAAAACATAAAGAACAGTTCTCTGATAACAAATATCAACCTTTGGGGCTGTGTTTCTAGCCACATTCATAAAACTATAGGTTTCTCAAAAGGTTTGGAGTTTTGGTGGGAGCAGCGGCTGCAAATTTATGCAGGTTTTTGGGCCTAAAACATCAGAACTGACAGACACTCACAGATGTTGTTGGCTATTTTTTGGGCTGTGCATTCAGCCTTTTAGTGTCATTTTGCTCCATATATTGAGCACATACACACCATGTACACTTTTGTGGATACCACTTATGTACGTCCATGTGTTCATTGATATAGCGGTTACGTTTTTGCATAAAGCCTTTTATGTTTGAAAAAGAGGATCGTGTTGAGGTTTTCTTAACTGGGAGACACCCAAATGTCGGGTCTCTTCGGTGATGCAGGTTGAAGACTTACCCAACCTCACCATAGGAGATGTATGATAGCTGTTCATAGGTGCTCCATAAGCCTAGTTGGCTTCTATTGGGTAAATGATTATATGCAGTGGAGTCAGTGATTCACTATGCAGGTAAACATGTCAGTACTTGCAGTTTTATGATATTTTGACATTGATCATATGATCATTTTGCAGAGGATACTTTGGCATAATTTTTCTAGATTTCTGGTTTAGTCAACTATATAGTGGTCGATTTACTCCTTCATACACTTATTTGTTGGTGTTTGGACTCTTCTAGCTCCATTATCATTCTATTCAGTTCTCTACCATCATGGCATCAGAGGTCGCAGGCACATCTGGTGGATCAGGGCCTAGTTCCATGTTCTGAGGGGGAGCTATAACTTGCAGGGCAAAGGCCATTTTGAGATCCAAGAATTTGATGGCACAAACTTTGCTCTATGGAAGAATCAGATTAAAGATGTGCTGATTCAAAGCAGGCAATGGAAGCCAGTAAATGGGATTTCAAAGAAGCCTGCTGACATGGATGAAGATGATTGGGATGAGTTAGATGAAATGGACAGGTCTACCATTCACTTGCACCTGGCAGATAACGTTTACTTTAGAGTAAGACTGTGAAAGTGCACAGGAGCTTTGGAAGAAGTTATGCAATAGATATGAAAAAGAGACGGCATCAAACAAAGTGTATCTGATGAGAAAATTGTATGGCCTTCGTATGAAGGAGACAGATAGTGTTGCTGCTCATCTGAATGAATTTAGTGCTATATTCTCCCAATTACAGGCT
The DNA here is from genome assembly GCA_020310875.1 of Ceratopteris richardii. Taxonomy (NCBI): domain Eukaryota; kingdom Viridiplantae; phylum Streptophyta; class Polypodiopsida; order Polypodiales; family Pteridaceae; genus Ceratopteris; species Ceratopteris richardii. Next base: position 14,120,767 of record CM035414.1, on the reverse strand, counting down.
CAGAAAATGGATATGGATAATGAAATGAAAGAAGTATTGTTGTTATGCACCCTACCATCATCATGGGATATGTTTTGCACAGCTATTAGCAATAGTGCACCTGGTGGTAAACTCATCTATGATGACATATGTGGAGCACTCTTGAGTGAGGAGATTAGTAGAAAATTTGTGGTTGGCACTCAGAGTGGAGATGCATTTAATGTTCGTGATTCTTACCAAGGAAAGAATCAGCAATGTGGCGGGAGCAAGAACAAGGAAAAGAATGGTCAATGGAATAAGAGTAGAAGTAAATTTACGAAGAGGGATATCGAGTGCCATTATTTTCATAAGCAAGAACATGTGAAGAAAGATTGTTATGCATTAAAGAATGCTAAAGGTAAAGGACAGAATGTTGATGGGCATGTTAAACAGTTACCTGCACCATCTACTTTGACTGTGAAGATTGAAGAAATTAATGTTATTTCTGATGATGTTGATGTGTTAACACTTGATAGTACTATGCCAACTAAGGCGCTTATGGCTGATTCTCTTTCCCACATGTGGCTACTAGATTTTGGTGCTTCTTTCCATGTCACACCACACAGAGAATGGTTCTCTAATTATGCAGCAAAGTCTCTTGGTACCGTGAGACTTGGTGACTCTTACTAGTGTGATGTTGTGGGGACTGGAGATGTGATTGTGCAATTCATTGATGGTTCAAAATTTTCTATGCATAATGTATGCCATGTACCTCAATTATCATGAAGTTTGATGTCAGTTGGTTAACTTGATGACCTTGGTTACAAGGTGGTCTTCTATGCTCAGTTCTTTCGTATATCAAAGGGCAATATGGTTATTGCAAAAGGAACCAAAGTTGGCTCACTTTATCCTTTATTTGTATCAGAGAAAGAACACTTGTTAGCTGTTTCTAAACAGCCTATGGCTTGTATTTGGCATGGTCGTTTGGGCCATATCTTGGGATTTAGTACCTTTGTCAAAGGGCAAGAAATCTTTACCATGTAAATGGGTATATAAGCTGAAGTTCACATCAGATAGTGCTTCTCCAAAGTATAAAGCACAACTTGTTGCAAAGGGTTTTAAGCAACAACATGGTGTTGATTTCAATGAAATCTTCTCTCTAGTGGTCAAGATGACTACCATGCGCATGTTGCTTGGATTCGTTGCAATGGAGGACTTAGAGCTAGCCCAAATGGATGTGACAATTTCTTTCTTGCATGGAGATCTTACAAATGAGATCTATATGGAACAACCAGAGGGTTATGTAGCTACTGGCAAGGAAAGTCTAGTTTGTAAGCTCAAGAAGATCTTGTATGGACTTAAATAGTCCCCTAGACAATGGTACCAAAAGTTTGATGCTTTTATGAAGTCTCAAGGCTATTCTTGAAGTAATGAGGATCATTGTCTCTACACAAAGAGATGCTCAGATGGCAGCTTGACATGCTTAATACTTTACATCGATGATATGTTGATTGCTAGGAAGTCCTCTTACGACTTGTCAATTCTCAAACAGAAGTTGAGTCAGACATTTGATATGAAAGATTTGGGGGATGCCAAACATATTATTGGCATGCGCATTACTCGTGATAGGAGTAAAAGATGCATATACTTGTCTCAAAGTGAGTACATATCCAAAGTACTTCACAGGTTCAATATGCAGGGTGGAAAGGCATTGAGCACACCTTTACCCACATATGTGAAATTAAGCAAGGATGATTGCCCCAAATCAGATGAAGAAAAGGAATTCATGACCAAAATTCCCTATCAGTCTGCTGTTGGTTGTCTCATGTATGTTATGGTAGCTACGAGACCAGACATTGCATTTGCAATGGGAGTTGTGAGAAGATATATGTCTAATCCTGGTAAGAAACATTGGGAAGTGGTCAAGATGATTTTAAGATATCTGAGTGGCACTAATGACAAGTGTCTATGCTTAGGTAGAGGAAAAGCATCCGTTATTGGTTACACAGATTCTAACTATGCTAGTTGTGTAGACAATCGTAAGTCTACATCAAGGTACATTTTTCATTTTCCTAGAGGTGCTATCTCTTGGAGATCTCATCTTCAAGAATGTACAATTGTTTCCACCACAAAAACAGAGTATGTTGCAGCAAATGAGGCATGTAAGGAAGCATTGTGGCTTTCTCGTCTTGTTTGTGATAAGGGTTTACCTCAGCATGTACCTCGTTTGCTTAGTGATAGTGAGAGTGCCATTGCTTTGGCTAAGAATCCGGTCTCTCATGCAAAGACCAAGCACATTGAGGTGAGGTATCACTTCATTAGAGATTGCTTAGCCACTGAGCGCATTATTCTTGAGAAGTTACACACTCAAGGTAATGTTGCAGATGCTTTGACTAAAGCTCTACCATAGGATAGCTTTCGACATTGTTGTCGCTTGATGGGTATTACTTGATTCATGATCTTACACAATCACTTTGTAAGACCTAAGAAGTCTATCTTCGTGCTCCCTGTGTACTGTGTTCTCTACATATTTTATAGTCTCTGTGCGGAGTACTGTGTGGTCCTAGGAGCTCAGTTTTCTACTCCGGGGACATCATCGTGAAGCTCTTGAGAAGGAGAACGCATTGTGGTGCATCGCCATCGAAATACTTCAATGTATTGTCTAGTTTATGACAAAGTTTCAAAGCCTTTGGTTTAGTAGATTTGGACAAATCTCAATTTTTTTGTCTAGAGGTCTATCTCTATGCATCCCTGAAAAATAGAAGGTACCACTATTGAGTGTCAAGTTCATTCCAAAAGAAGATTTTTCTTTGTAATCATGTTGGCTACTATGAGAATTTGAAGTTGATTTTTTCATCCAAAGATAGCAAGTTTTTTGAGCTACTCAATGCACAAACCTATCTATTTTGTAATGACTCTCCAAAGTACATAGTGGGTTTTATTGCACTTATCACATGCCTATAAGGTCTATCTGAGTCTCCATAAGCTCAAGGTCTGGTCCTCTACTGTTTGGTTGGACTAAAATTTGTCACTTTGCAACTCACTTTTCTACCTCCTACAAGATTCTCCAAGTTCTTTCAACATGGACCAATGATAACAAAGTGGATAAAACTCTAGAGAATCCATAAGAAACTCAACTTGCATATCTCCCTTAATAGGAGATGGTGCATGAATTGGTCTAGCATAAAATGGAAATTTATGTGTGGGGACCCATGGCATCCTCTCATTGAAAACAAAAAAAATGGGTTTGTATGTCGTAAATCCTCCATCATCAAATCTGGTTCAATGCCAAAGCTAATAAAATATGTGGGGCCCCTCACTGGTGCAAGTATTGCCTATGGGGTGGAGAGGATCTTGGCCATCTCTTCTTCTCGTGGCTAAGTAGCTACACGATATGGAAATTTATCACCAAGATTTTGAGTTTACAAAGGCACGTCAACTTGAAACAAGCATTACTTAGTGAAACAATTGGGTGCACTTCTGCCTTGTGGAACACCATCACAAGGGAAGTGCTCTAAAGGATATGGAAAGAAAGATGTGTGATCAACTTTGATGTCCATCTCAAAGAATGGTCAATTGAAAAATCCATAGGCTTGTTAGGCAGAATAATCTATAATTGTAAAAATCCTCCATTGTGGAATCTGGATCAATGCCAAAGCTAATAAAATATGGTAAATCCTCCATCATGGAATCTGGAGGAAATCCTCCATCATGGAATCTTATGTGGTAAATCCTCCATCGTGCAATCTCGATCAATGCCAATGCTAATAAAATATGTGGGGCCCCTCACTAGTGCAAGTGTTGCCTATGGCGTAGAGAGCACCTTGGACATCTCTTCTTCTCATGCCTAAGAAGCTACACGGTATGGAAATCTCTTACCAAGATTTTGAGTTTACAAAGGCAAATCAACTAGAAACAAGCATTACTTAGTGAAACAATTGGGTGCAGTTTTGCCTTGTGGAACTCCATCATAAGGAAAACACTCTAAAGGATATGGAAAGAAAGATGTCCAATCAACTTCGATGTCCATCTCAAAGAATGGTAAATTGAAAAATCCCTAGGCTTGTTAGGCAAAACAATCTATAATTGTAAAAATCCTCCATTGTGGAATCTGGGTCAATGCCAAAGCTAATAAAATATGGTAAATCCTCCATCGTGGTAAATCATCCATCATGGAATTTGGAGGAAATCCTCTATCGTAGAATCTTATGTGGTAAATCCTCCATCGTGGAATCTAAATCAATGCCAAAGCTAATAAAATATGTGGGGCCTCATCGGTGCAAGTGTTGCCTATGGGGCAAAGAGGACCTCGGCCATCTCTTCTTCTCGTGCCTAAGAAGCTACACGATATGGAAATCTCTTACGAAAAGTTTGAGTTTAGAAAGGCAAATCAACTAGAAACAAGTGTTACTTAGTGAAACAATTGTGTGCACTTCTGCCTTGTGGAATGCCATCATAGGAGAAGCGATCTAAAGGATATGGAAAGAAAGATGTGCGATCAGCTTTGATGTCCATATGAAAGAATGGTCAATTGAAAAATCCCTAGGCCTGTTAGGAAGAACAATCTATAATTGTAAAAATCCTCCATCGTGGAATGTGGATCAATGCCAAAGCTAATAAAATATGGTAAATCATCCATCGTAGTAAATCATCCATAGTGGAATCTCATGGAAATCCTCCATCGTGGAATCTTATGTGGTCAATCCTCCATCATGGAATCTCGATCAATGCCAAAGCTAATAAAATATATGGGGTCCCTCATCAGTGCAAGTGTTGCCTATGGGGCAGAGAGGACCTTGGCCATCTCTTCTTCTCATGCTTAAGAAGCTTCACGATATGGCAGTCTCTTACCAAGATTTTGAGTTTACAAAGGCAAATCAACTAGAAACAAGTGTTACTTAGTGAAAAAATTGGGTGCACTTTTGCCTTGTGGAACTCCATCACAAGGGAAGTGCTCTAAAGGATATGGAAAGAAAGATGTGCGATCAGCTTTGATGTCCATATGAAAGAATGGACAATTGAAAAATCCCTAGGCTTGTTAGGTAGAACAATCTATAATTGTAAAAATCCTCCATCGTGGAATCTCAATCAATGCCAAAGCTAATAAAATATAGTAAATCCTCCATCGTGGAGTTTTATGTGGTAAATCCTCCAGCGTGGAAACTGGATCAATGTGAGGCCCCTCACTGGTGCAAGTGTTTCCTATGGGGCAGAGAGGACCTTGGCTATCTCTTCTTCTCGTGTCTAAGAAGCTACACGATATGGAAATCTCTTACCAAGATTTTGAGTTTACAAAGGCAAATCAAATAAAAGCAAGTGTTACTTAGTGAAACAATTGGGTGCACTTCTGCCTTGTGGAACGTCATCACAGGGGAAGCGCTCTAAAGGATATGGAAAGAAAGGTGTGCAATCAACTTTGATGTCGAAATGAAAGAATGGTGAATTGAAAAATCCCTAGGTTTGTTAGGGAGAAGATTCTATAATTGTTAAGATCACTGCCTTTCAGAAATCATAGAATGTTTGTCTTGAAAAGTAACAAGATTAAACGCAAGTGGGTCACTCATGAGGGCGATGAAAAAATCATTAACCTTCTTAGTAACTCATTTTAAAGTGTTAGTCACCTACCAAATCTTAGATCTCCTATCGGTTTTGGACCATCGTAGATATAATGCATCCGAGCCATCCTACCCTTACTTTTTGCGATACAAGGGAGGCCAAGGGTACTAAGCTCATTCACTAAATAATTGTTCTTTTATTAATTCAAGCAAAGGAGATTAGACACCGGCCGAACTTCCGTTCTAAAAAAAGTATTTCATTCTCAGCATCAAATTTTGGAGTCTGCAGAACTGCATCAAAACTTTAACGTGGTAACATAACTAGCCACACGAACTTAAGTCATTGTAATATCCATGCTCGATGTAACTGTAAAGTATTAATACACAAATCTGTTTAAACGTTCAACAAGTGATAGTTAAACGTTATTTCAAAATTCGTAGACTTTCCCATAGGCATATGTAAGTTTCAGTTTAATCTACAGCATTTAGAGTTCCCTTTAATTTCAGAAGTTACTAGAATGGACTAATCATTATTGTACTTCTACAGCAATCGTTTTATTTTTATTATTTACACTGATGTATGGTCCATTTTTTTAATGTCCATTGACAGAGCAAGGGTTGATGATGATGAAGAAGCAGAAGTACTGCATAGCAAATTCATCCTGACAGCAGTAGGGAGATGAGACCATCCTAACAGCAGGGAGGGAGATGAAAAGAACATGAAAGAGTCTCTGAAAGGAAAATGAAAGGATCTTTACAATAAAGAGGTAAAGATGCAGTATAGAATGTATTTAACAGTTGGAAGACGAAGAGGAAGATGAATCTGTTGATCTACAATAAAGATGCAGTATTGAATGTATTTATCAGTTGGAAGACGAAGAGGACGATGATGTGCGCCGTTGTTAGGAGAGATAAATCCTCAAAGAGATTGGGAAACGGTCTGTGGAAGAGACTTCAGCTGCTGTAAAGACCTTGTAAAATTGAATCCATTGAGGCACGAAATAGGCGATGGTGAATAAACAAACTGGCGAGGCTCGAGATCATAAAGTCGAAACAGAAAGCCGAATTTGTAAGAGAGAGAGAGGACGTCCCTGGCGTGGAAGAGACGTGTACACTTGTGCGGCGAAGATGATGACGATGAGCGAAGGTGGCGTTATGTTGATATTGAGGCGATAAGAGGAAAAACGCTTGGAGGTGTCTAAGGGGACATGACGGCATGAAAGATACGTCTGCTTCTGTGTCTCACCTCGGGCGAGGGCGAGCCCGAGGCGATAGTATCCGTAGGAGCACAATGATGGCGATGACGAATGGAGCAACCTTAGCGTTGAGAAGGTAGGATTGATCACAGTTCAAGAAGACACAGAGGGGGAACGCGGAGGCGTGGAGGAGACCTCTACTTCTGCGTCTGAACCAGTAGGGGCGACGATTGTAGTGGATATGGAACCACGAGAATAGAAGCGGTGGCGGAGAGAGGATGAGGATGTGCGGCCCATTGAAGAGCTTCGAAGGGAGCGGGGAGTGATAGGAAGAGCACTAGTATCGAACCTTCCGGAACGTGAGGGAAGCCTCATGTAGGACGCCGGATTTATCTGTTGGGTTGTCGTGAAAGCGCGCAGAATAAAGGGTAGCAGTCCCTCCATATCCGTAGCAGGTGTCTGTGAGAGAGAGAGAGAGAGAGAGAGAGAGAGAGAGAGAGAGAGAAGTTGGCGAGGTGGGTTGGGAAACGGAATGGCGCAGAGCGCAGATTTGAAGTAGCTGGTGGTGGCTCTCGAAGGAAAGAGCAGCTTTTGTTGGAGATGTGGAGTGCGTTCCAGCTGATGACTACTTCAGCCGCCCATACGTTCTCTGATGTTTTCTTGACTTGCTCGCTCTTTGAAGGTGGGTGGATTTGACTAGTAAAAGCAGTGGGGCAATAACACTCTTCGATCGTCTAGAAGGTTAAAAGGTCATGACTCATGCTGAACCAGCTCGTATCCTGGGAACTTTTGAAAGGACTTTTATTATTGTAGATTCTTTTCTAACTTTTTGTTTTTTAATTTTAATTATTTTTTTAAGGAAGTTAAATGTTTTTTAAAAAGAGATTCGACATGCGAATACTCCTTTATATTTAACTTTCAAAGTACAATTGTACAGGTAAATGGGTATAGTATGGCAGGGTCTCCATATCCTACAAAACAAGGGTTAAATTGATTTACAATAGCTAGGCAGGGTTATAACTAGTTTAAATTGGCCAAAGCCATTATATGTCCAACCCGAGGGTTGAACTCTGGACCTTCATCTTAAAAGGGCAAAGCTTTACCAAACCAGCTATGGGACGTAGATAGGAAGTTAAATGTTAAGATGTAGTGTTTTTAATAGCTTGAATTAATGGAAACTACAACAATGAAGAGCATAGCATCCATGGGATCTTTCGACTGCCCCACAAGCAAGGGTTGAACACCTAGCATCTATTAGGAATGATAGAGTTTGAAGGCTCGCCAAAGGTAGGAATTGGGAAGGGACAGCAAGGGTTGAACACCTAGCATCTATTAGGAATGATAGAGTTTGAAGGCTCACCAAAGGTAGGAATTGGGAAGGGACAGCTTTAAGGTGAAAGGAGGAGATTGATTTGAGCTGAAATTGACCTCATGGTAGCAAGCACGAACCTTTTTCTCAAAGCTATGAGGTGTAATGGTAACATCTTGAGCTTTTAGATTAAAGATCTAGAGTTTGAAAACCGCAAAATAGATTCAACATGAACTTGTGAATGTGAGGCATAAAGGAGGTCTTGGGTGTGCGTAATGTTCTTTCAAATTGGGAGCTCATAGAAAGGGTAGGCCAAACACCAAAATGCCTCTAAAAGAAACAAGACAAGCCCTGTTGAGGGACCATCAGAATGGCAAGTGTTCACGCGTGCATTCTTACTTATAGTCCACATCACATTAGGAAAGAGGTTTTCTCACTACCACACTTTGACAATCTTGATCACCTCTCTTTAACCTCCATGTGCTATGAACTATGTGTATGTATGTATGTATGTATGTATGTATGTGTGCATGATTGTGTGTGTGTATATGTATGTATGTTTATGAGTCTATGTGTGCATGTATGTGTATGATTGTATATATGTATGTATTGTGTGAGTGCATATATGTATGTATGTGTGTATATGTGTTTTCTATGAATATGTGTGAGTGTATGTATGTATGAATGTGTGTGATTGTATGTATGTATGTGTGTGTATGTATAGGTGTGAGTGTATGTATGTATGTATGTGTGCATATGTATGTGTGTATGTATGTGTGTATGTATGTGTGTACATTTATGTATGTGCATGTGTTAGTGTATGTAGTATGAATGTGTGCGTGTGTATGAGTGTATGTGTGCATGAATGTGTGTATATGAATGTGTGTATATGTATGTGTGTGTATGTATTTATGTATGTGTGTATGTGAGTGTATGTGAGTATGAATGTGTGTGTTTATTCATGTATGTGTCTATGAATGTGTGTATATGTATGTATGTATTGATATGTTTAGGTAGTGATGTATGTGAACACACTAGGACAGTCGGGGCACTTTTTTCCCTCTTTAGGAGGTTTTTTTCCCCAGCTTATATATATGCCTATTGCCCTAACGGGTTACTCATCTTTGTACATTCTAGTGGTGATACATTCTGTATTGTGTGTTGTGTTCCAAGCTTCTTCTTCCTCCTTGTGTTGTTCGTGTGCTTTCGTAGACCTCGATCTCCAACAATTGGTATCAAAGCAAGTCGCCGCTTCATCCAAGGCATTGTCGACACCCCTACGGTCACAATCTCAGAATCGCACAAAATTTGATGAGCATACTCAGGGTGATTAGGAGATCAAAACAGCTTTGCTACATGGTGCCAAAATCACGATCTAAGCTCGTTTCGACCTCCGAATGCACTATCGTAGTGCTTGTGTAGGCTATTTTATCTTTTTGTGCCAAAAATATATACAGCTTTTGGTTTGCCAATATAAGCGTCTTGAAGTCTGGTTCAAGTTTAGCAGAACTTGATAGGGTAGTTATGTTCAACTTTTTGAGATAGAATCAATTTTCTACATCATGTTATTTTAGTCAGTGGCCATGGTTGAAAGCATTGATGTATTCAGTATGTTGATTGTTGAGGATAAGTTGGACGGTACCAATTACCCATTATGGGCTTATATGATGCATCATGTATTGGTTGCAAAAGGATTTTGGAATATTGTGAAACATCCTATTACACTTGCAAACACAGTTGTTGAAGGTGATGCAAATGGCATTGAAGATGATGATATTTTTCATGTTCCTCTTCATGCTACAGTTTCTGTTGCACCTACTGTAGAGCAAATTTGTTGTGATGGCAGAGATGCTCAGGCACATGCATTGATAGTCTTATCTGTCAAACGTGCCATTATTCCTCACATTCGCTCTTGCAGAATAGGCAAGGATACTTGGGATACACTTTATACCAGGCAAGGAATGAGGCTCGTGTTACTTATCTCTGAAAACAATTGGAGAGTGAGTACATGAATGAAGGAGATTGCATGGATAGTTTTTTGACAAAGATCAAAGATTTGAAGGAACAGTTGATTTTTGTTGATGAAGTCTTGCATAATAGTTCACTTGTATAGACTGTTCCAAAATGATCTTTTGGATTCATACCAGAGTTTTGCTTCTATTCTTTGTTTGATGATGAAAGGAAATCCAAATGCCTTGACATTTGGAGTTAGTCTCTATTCTATTGCGAGAAGATGTGTCTAGGCAGAACAGGTCCATTATGTGTGTTGCAGATCAAGCTTTCCTAGCTACTCAGAAGGGCAAAGGTAAATGGAGCTCTTCTACTAGTAGGCAAAAATCTATTGATTCTACACAATCAAAGAAGGATGACATAGACGAGAAGAAAATAAAAAAACAGAAATTGTTTTGCAAGTATTGTAAAGCAAATAATCATGTCATAAAGAATTGTTGCAACATCAAGCTTACACTATGCTTGAGGTGGATTTGATCTACATCGAAAACTATGGCTTGGATTATGTCGAAGGAATATCCATTGGAGAGTTGTTTTTCTTATGCTCTCTTACTATATTTTTTAAAAATATTTTTCATGGATCTTTTACCATTGTAAAAGCCTTGAGATTTACACATGTAAAAGTAGAAAGAGATAGCCCAAATTCCATGAATTTATGGTGGTTGAGTTGCATTCAATCAATCAATCAATCACCTAAAAGTAGATTAAACTAGATCTTCACTTTTCCTAGATTGTAGGAAAGTGAATTGATTCCCTCCAACAACTCTTACAACCTTCATTTGAATTCAAAATCCAATTGTAGAAGTCATGGATCACTTCTAGAGTCTATATAAAGACTTCAAATCACTTGTACAATACATGGAAGCAATATACATATACTTGTGATCATCATTGTCTTGCTCCTTCATTTTTCTACATAATCTTCTCCACCAATAGTAAACTTGTAGAGGCTATTGCTCTCTTTACAGAGCTCCAAATTGGATGAAAAATGACTCATTGGAAATTTATTAGTGTTATGTTTATGCTTATAAATTTTCATAGCATTTGGTTTAGTATATGGAGAGAAATCTCAGTTTTTCCGTCTTGGGGGTCAATCTTTGCATATTCTTAAAAAATAGGAGGTACCACTGTTGAGTGTCTTATTCATTCCTGTAGCATATTTTGCTTATTCCTTATACTCTTGTGCATTATATACACTCAACTCTATGTGTATCACTCCCATAAAAGGATTCTTTCTAATTGTAATCACGCTAGTTGCTATGAGCATTTCAAGTTCATTGTCTCCTCCATAGATAGTAAGTTTTTTGAGCTAGTCGATACGCAAACCTATCTGTTTTGTATTGTCTCTTTATCCTGCATGATCCAAAGTACATAGTGCATCTTACTGCACTTATTGCATACCTACAAGGTCTATTTGAGTCTCCATAAGCTCAAGGGCTGGTCTTGTGCCGGTTGGTTGGACCAAACTTCATCGCTTTGCAACTCACTTTTCTACCTCCTACAAGCTTCTTCAAGTTCTTTCAGTGGTATCAAAGCTAGATCAAGATGGGTGAAAGCTTTCCCTCAATGATCGAGAAGCTTGATTGACACAACTATGCTGGTTGGTAAATCATAATGGCGGCCTATTTGCAAGGTAGAAATCTTTATGGAATTATAGCAGGTGATGAAGCTATGCCTATTCCAAGATCCAAAGGAGGAGCTACACAAGAGGAGACAGATAAGCTCATACTTTGGTGCGCAAGGGATACTCAAGAAAGTTTGTACATACTAAACTCTATCTCTGACTTTCTATTACCGTATATTAGAGGATGCAAGACATCTCAAGAGACTTGGGATGCCCATGGGACTTTCTTTTTTGCTAGTACCAAAGCAAGGAAGTATCATCTTTGGAATGAGTTCAACCAAATGAAGAAGACACCTAAACAAACCATCACAGATTTTGTTACCAAGGTCAACGAGGTTGTGGATCGGTTAGCATCCATAGAAGAGCTGATTGAAGAAGAGGCTATCATGAGGCAGATTCTCAATGGTATTCAAAGTGATAAGCAATGGCAATCTTTCACCACGGCTTATAATCTCCTCATGGATGTGCAAACTCCAGAATTCAACATCTTTCTTGGACAACTCTTCAACGAAGAGGCCAACAATAGCATAAAGGAAGGTAACTCCTATCATGGTGATTCAACTAGTGCTCTATATGCATAGAAGAAGGATAAGAAGCTAAAAGGCAAAGAAGGAAGAAGATGAAGAGGAGACTTCCCAAGCCAACTTTGCAAGCAAGAGCAAGTGGAAAGGGAAGAAGAAAGGACCAAAGCGTGACAAAGCCAAAGGTCAAAATGTTCAACCTTGTGCCATTTGCGATAAGACCAACCACACCATTCAGAATTTATGGTTCAATGGGAAGACCCAAAAAGGAAGTGGAAGAGGTGGATATGGCAGCAGTAGAGGTAGAGGTGGACACAACTTCAACAATAACAATAGAGGCCATAACAAAAGGGACTCAATTATTGAGAAGATCAACCACATGAAGACTCATTGCTTCCTTATGAATCTAAGCCACAAAGAAGGTAAAGAAAATGATCATTTGTTCTACATAGATTCAGGATGTTCGAATCATGTTGCAGGCAACATAGCTCTTCTATCTAATTTGGAAAGTCCAAAGCATAGACATGAAGTACAAACAGGGGATGACACAAAGCACAATGTGGAGAAGATTGGTAATATCAAAGCTTCCAATGGCAGGACAAACATTCTGACTAAGGTTCTCTATGTACCCACTATCACTAAAAACCTAATAAGTGTAGGCCAAATAGTCAAAAAAGGCCTGCAAGTTAGGTTCATCCAATATGGAGCTTTTGTGGAAGATCCATGTCAAGGCTTCAAGAAGATAGCCAGAGGTGAGAAGCATGGTAGGCTCCTTACTTTTGAAGTAGGAGAAATCACGAACATAGCTCTATTCAACTTTGGGTCTCAAACCCTAAGTGAGCTTGAAGTGTGGCATAAGAGACTTGCTCATGTGAGATCTATTGAGGCTCAATACAGAGGATTAACCAATGCAACAGAAGAAGCAATGTGGTTGAAAGGTCTATACTGAGATTTGGGGTTACATGCTCTAACTCCTCATATTTTTTATGATAACACAAGTTCACTTCACTTAGCAGCTAATCTTGTCTACCATGCTAGAACAAAACATATTGAAGTCCACTATCACTATGTAAGAGAGAAGCTATTAGTCAAGGACATTCAATTGTCCTATGTATCTACAAATCTTCAATGTGTAGACATGTTGACAAAACCATTGGATGGTATCAAGCTAAGTAGATTCAAAGGCATGATTGGATTGCTAGAAATTAAGGAAAAATGAAGACTCAAGCATGCTAGGCTTGAGGGGGAGCTATTGGTGCATTCTTTATCCAAGCCTAGTGCTTGATTACCTATGATTGGAACTGTCTTGGTTCTGTATACCCCCAATACGAGAGGCCATATGAATCACTTCTTGTAATAATTGGTTCTTGAAAAGTAACCACATCAAAGTAAATGTAAAAGAGCAAAATTCGTGGCAATGTTGGCAAAAATCACGAGAATAGTTACGAATGATTGATCAACCAAATATTGTCGTAACTTGAGGGAAATTTTAGGTAGCATCCCTCCAAAGTTTGAATTAAAAATCCTCTATATATACACACAAAATGTATCGCAGAACAGAGCAGAGTTAAAGCTACATTTGGAGGAGGTTCTGAGTAAGCACCAAGTCATTTGGGAAGCAAACATAGTGCTACTCCTTCCCAAGCTTCATGCCCATTCATTCCGTGTACAATATGTGCAATATAGATTGACATTTCAAGCTACACATTGGAGTTCTCTTCATTTACTACTAGAGGTGTATGCCTCATTTTTAGTCAACTTTGATCATTGATTTCTCTGTGTGTACTTAGTCTTTTGATGAGATTCAAATTGCTCTCGGTAAAGTGTTAAGTATATTTGCATCATGTCAATTTTCATCATATTTAGTTCATGAATTTATGAGATATATTCATTTGAAGTAAACTATGTATGTAGGCAGATGAGTCCTAAAAAGTCAAGATGACACCCCTATTTTGCTAAATTTATTTCTCTCAGTATGGTTCATTAAAATTCATCAAATTGGTTGCTTTGGATTCATCATATATCTAATTTGAAGTCTGCAAAGTATCTTTGGTCAATTCTCAATAGGTTCTGAGCTCGGAGTGAAATTCCAAAGTGCTTCTCATCCCAAAATAGCAAGTTTTCAAGCATCTATTTTGAATTAAGTTGTTTGTTTTCATGAATCAATTCGAGATTGATCTTCCAAAGCACTAAGGTGGTTTATATCTATCATTAGAAAGCACAAAGTTTCTACTTAGTATCTCTAAAGTTAGCTTGGCAAGTATAGAGCAGGTTTTTGCAACACCACGCACATCTTTGGAGTGTGTCCACCATCTCTTCTCACATGTATATTGCTTCCATGTAATGTACAAGTGATTTGAAGTCTTTATATAGACTCTAGAAGTGCTCGGTGACTTCTACAAGTGGATTTTGAATTCAAATGAAGGCAGGATTAGTTGTTAGAGGGAATCAATTCCTTTTCCTATAATCTAGGAAAAGTGAAGATCTAGTTTGATCTAACTTTTAGGTGATTGATTGATTCATTGATTGCAACTCAACCACCTCAAATCCATGGAAGATTAGCTCTCTTCTTCTACTTTTACATGTGTAAAGCTCCCGTTATGGCAATAGGTGAATATATAAGCCAAGGGAAGAAAACCTTCTAAAGAGGGAAAAAAGTGCCCCGATGGTCCTATTGTGTTCACACACATCACTACCTAAATATGTCAACAAATCCCCCTTAGGAGTGATGTAGTGAACAATGAGCTTGCACGCATGTATAAGGAAGTGCCGCGCTATGTGGAATCAATCCACAAAAGGAAGTAAGTCCAAAGCTTTGCGAAAAGCTTCAAACTTCTCCCTAGGCAGAGCCTTCGTGAAAAGGTTTGCAAGTTCTCCTACATGGGCACATATGCCAAGCTAATGTCTCCAGTAGAGAAGCTCCCCCTGACATAATGATAATGCACCTCAATGTGCTTAGTGTGAGCATGGAACACAAGGTTCCTCGCAATTGCCAATGCGCTCTAACTTTCAGTGAAGATGATGGCGGCAAAAGACTGACCAACACCCAAATAAGCCATAAGGCATCTGAGCCACACACACGCAACAATTGTTGTGAAAGCTACCCTTTACTCAACCCCACAACGGGAAGTGGCCACAGTAGGCTACTTCTTGCTCAACCAAGATATACATGAACTACCAAGCATGAAGCGAAATCCACTAGTGAACACACGAGTGTCATAGCAACCAGCCTAGTCAGAGTCAGAAAAAGCATGTAAATCTAGTAGTAGTGATCCCCCCTTAGGATAAAACAATCCAAGTAGCCGGGTACCACTCAAGTAGCAAAAGATGCATGTAAGCGCCTGCCAATGCTTGACACATGGGCAATGCATAAATCTACTCATCTACGAAACAACAAACTATATATCTTGTTGAGTAATGCATAAATAAATTAAGCATCCAACAGCTTGCTGATAGAGAACAACATCAAATGCATCTCCAACATCATATAGACTCAATTGTGAACCTATCTCCATAGGAGTGGCAATAGGTTTACAGTCTTCAAGGCCAAAACATTGCAATAATGTGTTAATATAAGCTATTCCACCATCAACTTGCATAAATTGGATGCCCAAATAATGATGCGAATGCCCCAAATCAGAAATCTCAAATGAGGCATACAGGTCAGCCTTAAAATCAACAACATGCTTCTCATGAGGACCAGTGAGCAGCACGTCATCAACATACACAACAATGATCAGATGCACCTCATTATCATGCTTAACATATAAGGTGCCTCAGTTGGACTCTTCTCAAAACCATGTGTAACCAGATAGAAATGTATCTTTTCATACCAAGCATGTGGTGCTTGCTTAAAGCCATATAATTCCTTCTTTAACCTGCAAACCTAGTTTTCATGCCCTTTTTGCACAAAGCCACATGACTAAAAAACATACAGTTCTTCATGCAAGTCACCACTCAGAAATGTAGTTTTAATGTCCAACTAATGTACATTCCAACCATGATGAGCTGCAAGAGCATAGATGCTATGAACAATAGTCATTCGGCAAGTAGGAGCAAAGGTCTTATCAAAATCAATGCCTCGTTCTTGAGCATAACCCTTTGCAACAAGCCTAGCCTTATACCTGTCAATTGTTCCATCAGACTTATGCTTAAGCTTGTATACCCAGTTAGTACCAATGGCCTTCTTGCCAAGAGGCAAGTCACATAAAGACCAGGTACCATTTTTCATTATAGTATCATATTCAGATTAAGGAAATCCATAGCATAGCAATTTGATGCAAAAGAGGAGCTATGAGAGCCTGAACGAGTAC
The DNA here is from genome assembly GCA_020310875.1 of Ceratopteris richardii. Classification (NCBI taxonomy): domain Eukaryota; kingdom Viridiplantae; phylum Streptophyta; class Polypodiopsida; order Polypodiales; family Pteridaceae; genus Ceratopteris; species Ceratopteris richardii. Next base: position 14,104,281 of record CM035414.1, on the reverse strand, counting down.
GATATGACAGAGTTGCATCTAATTTAATGTCACACAAAGTCTGGACTAGCCATTTTGGCATAGTTTTTGCCTCCTCAATAATAGCTCTCTCATCAACAAGTGCATCATTCAAATCTGCATCAGAAATGGAACGATTTGCATCATCACATGAAACATGTAAAGGCCGAGAAGCTGCCTCATTAGGATGAGCACCAGACTGTCCACCTGTAAAAAGAGGCACCAAAGTATCATACATGTCTTTGGAGCTAACCGATGTTTCCTTAGTACATGAAAGTAGTGGTTGAATAGCATCTTCCACGAAAACAACATCACTGCTAATCAAAATGTGTTTTTTCTGTGGATGATACAGACAATAGCCTTTGCTTTCCTAATTGTACCCATCAAAAATACATTTCAGTGTTTTATCATCCAATTTCCTGCATTGTTTTCAGGCACTAAATGATGGAGATGATTAATCTCCAAAAGACAAGCTATACTTGAATTCAGAACACCTCTACATCAAGCATAACTCAAAAACTTCTTCAATTTTGGAAAACCTTTGCCAATTTATAAACAATCAACACTTCTGTTAGCTTTGACTATACTTAGGAAAGTCTGGTTCACAAAATGCATTCACTGACTTTGAAATGATTAAAGTTTCTTATGAAAATTTGATACAATACTCTTCTAATATTTACGCAACTATTCCAAGTGAAAAATCTTCAAAATAGTTCACAAAATTGTTGGAGATGGACGTCTGCGGAAGCACGCGAACAGCACAAGGAGGAAGAAGAAGCTTGGAGCACAAACACACAATACTGAATGTATTACTAGAGAATGTACAAAGATAAGTAGCCCATTAGGGCAATAGGCGTATATACAAGCCGGGGGAAAAAAACCTCCTAAAGAGGGAAAAAAGTGCCCCGGCGGTCCTAGAGTGTTCACACACATCACTACCTAAATATATCAACAAATCCCCCCTGGGAGTGATGCGGTGAACAAGGAGCTGGCACTCATGTATAAGGAAGTGCCAAGCTATGTGGAAATCACTCCACAAAAGGAAGTAAGCCCAAAGCTTTGCGGAAAGCTTCAAACTTCTCCCTAGGTAGAGCCTTCGTGAAAAGGTCTGCAATGTTCTCCTGTGTGGGCACATATGCCAAGCTGATCTCCCCAGCAGAGAACCTCTCCCTGACATAGTGATAATGCACCTCAATGTGCTTAGTGCGAGCATGGAACACAGGGTTCCTCGCAACTGCCAATGCGCTCTGACTGTCAGTGAAGATGGTGGTGGCAGAAGACTGGCCAACACCCAAATCAGCCATAAGGCGTCTGAGCCACACACACTCAACAGTCGCTGTGAAAGTTGCCCTATACTCAGCCTCACAACTGGAAGTGGCCACAGTAGGCTGCTTCTTGCTCAACCAAGATATACATGAGCTACCAAGCATGAAGCAAAAACCACTGGTGGACACACGAGTGTCATAGCAACCAGCCCAATCTGAGTCAGAAAAAGCATGCAAATCTGGCGGTAGTGATCCCCCCTTGGGATAAAACAACCCAAGAAGCCGAGTACCACTCAAGTAGCGAAAGATGCGCTTAACCGCTTTCCAATGCGTGACTCCTGGGCAATGCATAAACCTGCTCATCTGTGAGACAGCAAACTGAATATCTGGCCGAGTAATGCATAAGTAAATCAAGCATCCAACAGCCTGCTGATAGAGAACAGCATCAAATGCATCTCCAGCATCATGAAGACTCAATCGTAAACATGTCTCCATAGGAGTGGCAATAGGCTTACAGTCTTCAAGGCCAAAACGCTGCAATAATGTGTCAATATATTTTGTTTGACACAAAGCCATTCCACCATCAACGTGCATAAACTGAATGCCCAAATAGTGATGCAAATGCCTCAAATCAGACATCTCAAATGAGGCATGCAAATCAGCCTTAAAATCAGCAATATGTGTCTCAATAGGACTAGTGAGCAGCATGTCATCAACATAGACAACAATGATCAGAAGCACATCATTAGCACGTTTAACATATAAGGTGCTTTCAGTTGGACTGTTCTCAAAACCATGTGCAATCAGATAGGCATGTATCTTCTCATACCAAGCACGTGCTGCTTGCTTTAAACCATATAATGCCTTCTTTAACCTGCAAACATGGTTTTCATGCCCTTTCTACGCAAAGCCACGGGGCTGAAAAACATACACTTCTTCATGCAAGTCACCATTCAGAAATGTTGTTTTAATGTCCAACTGATGTACATTCCAACCATGATGGGCTGCAAGTGCACAAATGCTCTGAACAGTAGTCATACGGCATGTAGGTGCAAAGGTCTCATCAAAATCAATGCCTCTTTCCTGTGCATAACCCTTTGCAACAAGCGTAGCCTTATACCTATCAATTATACCATCAGGTTTACGCTTCAGCTTGTATACCCACTTAGTGCCAATGGCCTTCTTTCCAGGAGGCAAGTCACATAAAGACCATGTACCATTCTTCATTATAGCATCATATTCAGATTGCATAGCAGCCATCCAATTTTTTGAATTTTGTGCTTCATCAAAAGAAACAGGCTCATTCTCATCACAGAGACTAGATGCAGCCATAGCATAGCAATCTGATGCAAAGGAGGCACTATGAGAGCCTGAACGAGTACGATATGACAAAGGTGCATCTAATTTGCTGTCACGCAAAGTCTGCACTAGCCATTTTGGCATAGTTTTTGCCTGCTCAATATCAGCTCTCTCATCAACAAGTGCATCATGTAAATCTGCATCAGAAATGGAATGACCTGCATCATCATATGAAACCTGCAAAGGCTGAGAAGTTGCCTCATTAGGACCAGCACTAGCCTATCCACCTATAAAAAGAGGCATCAAAGTATCATACATGTCTTTGGAGCTAACAGATGTCTCCTTAGTACATGAAAGCAATGGCTGAATAGCATCTTCCACAAAGACAACATCACGACTAACCAGAATGCGTTTAGTCTGTGGATGATACAGACAATAGCCTTTACTTTCAGAACTGTACCCAACAAAAATACATTTTACTACCTTATCATCCAATTTTCTGCGATGTTGTTCAGGCACTAATGCATATGCCAAACAACCAAAAACACGCAGATGAGCAACAGATGGCTTGCGGTCATGCCAAGCCTCATATGGATTGATAGACTGCAACGCTTTAGTGGGACACCTGTTCAGTACATATGCTGCACACATGACAGCCTCAAGCCAAAAACTATGTGGTAAAGCCTGACTTTTGACCATGCACCTCGCCATCTCCATGAGTGACCTGTTTTTTCGTTCAGCAACTCCATTCTATTGAGGTGTATACGGCACTGTACACTGGTGTTTTATCCCACGCTCAGCCAGAAATGCATTAAAATCTGAAGACATATATTCCCTCCCTCGATCAGAACGGAGGGTGCCCATTTTACATGCTGACACATTTTCAGCCAAAACCAAAAACTGTTTGAAGCACATGAACACTTCGGACTTTGCTTTGAGTGGATATACCCATGCATGCCTGGAAAAATCATCAATGAAAGTCACGAAGTAAAGGTAATTTCCAAAAGAGGGTGTCTGCATAGGACCACAGACATCACTATGTACAAGCTGCAATTTCTGCGTAGCCCGAACTGAACCATCTTTTGGAAAGGAAGAACGCTGCATTTTGCCCAAAATACAGCCTTCACAAACATGTTTTCTAGGTGCCTCAAGTTTGGGCAAAGAAGACACCATTTCAGATTTTTGCAGGCATAACAAACTAGCAAAATTCAGATGACCAAAGCGTGCATGCCAAAGCTTTGCATCTGACATAGCCTGAGAATCATGAATTGCACATGCCGAATCATTCACAGATCTTTCATAGTCTATGAGCTTATACAACCCACAACATAAAATGCCAGAAGCAATAATCACATCGCCATTTGAGAGATCATGGACTGTACACCTGTCATCAACGAATTGCACAACCAAGCCAATCTTGGCTAATGCAGAAACTGATAACAGGTTCTTTTTGATCCCTGGCACAAATAAAGCATCTGACAAAGTGAAAGAACTACCATCAGCAGTAGTCAGAATGATCTTACCAACTCCCATAACGGGATAAGAGGAGTTATTGGCGCATGTGACAGTATTCCCTGTAGGGGCAGGCTCGAGTGAAGAGAAGAAACTGCGCTGCGAGGTAATATGTTTGGTCGCCCCACTGTCAAAGTACCGAACATCTGAGTCTACTGCAGACATGAAGATGGGTCAAAACTGTAGACAGTAGTAAACGCCCATTCTTCTTCCTGCACAAGATTTGCAGACTCTGTTTTTGGTGTAGAGGCCTCTACAACAACCATTCCAGCCTCTTTCTTCTTTGCCTCTTTAGCCCAGTCATTTCCTTTACAGTACTTGCAGAACAATTTCTGCTTTTCTGATTTCTTCTCATCTTTATCCTGGTTCTTCGATTGTGCAGCATTTGCAGATTTCTGATTACTAGTAGAAGAGCTCCATTTTCCTTTGCCCTTCTGACTAGCCAGGAAAGCTTGATCTCCAACACCCATAATGGACCTGTTCTGCCTGGACTGATCTTCCTGCAACAGAACAGAGACTAATTCCTCAAATGACAAGGCATTCGGATTGCCTTTCATCATCAACCGAAGAGTAGAGGCAAAACTCTTATATGAATCAGGAAGACCATTCAGAACGGTATGCACAAGTGAGCTATCTGGTATAACCACATCAGCAGAAATCAATTGTTCCTTCAGGTCTTTGATCTTTGTAAGAAAACTGTCCATAGAATCACCTTCATTCATGTGCTCACTCTCTAACTGTTTTCGGAGGTAAGCAATACGAGCCTCATTCCTAGCCTGGTACAAAGTGGTAAGTGTATCCCAAGCATCCTTTGCTATTCTGCAAGAGCGAATGTGAGGAATAATGGTGCGTTTGACAGACAAAGCTATCAATGCATGTGTCTAGGCATCTCTGCCATCCCAACGAATCTGCTCTGCAGTAGGTGCAACAGAAACAACAACACAAACAGGAATCTGCGGAATATCATCTTCGACACCATCTTCATCAGCTCCAACACCTGTATTTGCAGTACCTCTCGTTACAGGTGTAACAGGACGTCTTTCAACACCCTACACAATGTTCCACAATCCTTTTGCAACCAGTACATGTCGCATCATATAAGCCCATAATGGGTAGTTGGTACCATCCAACTTATCCTCAACAGCCAACATACGGAATACATCACTGCTTTCAGCCATGGCCGGTGACTAAAATACCTTGATGCAGAAAATTGATTGTATCTCAAAAAGTTGAACGGAACTGCCCAGACGAGTTCTGCTAGACCTGTAGCAGACTTCGAGATGCTTAAACTGGCGAACAGAAACTGGTATATACCTTTGGCACAAAAGGACGAAATAGCCTGCACAAGCACTACGATAGTGCGTTTAGAGGCCGAAACGAGCTCAGATCGCGATTTCGGCACCACACAGCGAAGCTATTTTGATCTCGGAAACACCCTGGGTATGCTCACCAAATTTCATGCGAATCTGAGACTGCAAACGGAGGAGTGTCGACGGTGCCCTAGAAGAAGCGTCGACCTGCTCTGATACCAATTGTTGGAGATGGACGTCTGCGGAAGCACGCGAACAGCACAAGGAGGAAGAAGAAGCTTGGAGCACAAACACACAATACTGAATGTATTGCTAGAGAATGTACAAAGATAAGTAGCCCATTAGGGCAATAGGCGTATATACAAGCCGGGGGAAAAAAACCTCCTAAAGAGGGAAAAAAGTGCCCCGGCTGTCCTAGAGTGTTCACACACATCACTACCTAAATATATCAACAAAAACTTCATAGTTACTTCAATAAGTAAACCTATGTGTGAAACAGGTTTCTTTGCAAGCGACTTTTACATATGTAACTTTAAATACATGGTTCTCACAAGCTAGACCTCGTTTCATCAAATGCTTTTAGAAATAATTTTCTTACCTTTCTTCTTAAATTTTGAATAGTTGTGCAAAACTTTACACTATAGACTTAGATCTGATCAATTCTTTGATCATCAAGATTGGGCCTATTTCAGTAGTCACTTATCCCTATTACACACATGAATGTTCCTACACAAAATTCTCTCAGCCTAATTATAATTGAACTCTCAAAACTTGAGAATAGATGTATTAACTATGGACTTAGACACACACAAAAGGATTTATCAAATGATTGAGCACAGAAGAAGAGAAATGAAAAAATCAAGGTGCTACTTCTTCAAAACATCTTCTATTCTGAACAGAAATACATCTGATGGATATTTCTCACTCAACTTGTGATCTACTCTTCTATATCTCATCTATAATTCATCTCTCATATGTATCATGACTATATACAAGTTTATATATACATATGAGTGTGTATTCATCATTACATCAAAGTATTTGTAAAGTATTTACAAAACTATTGTACATGTGTATGTAGAACATCTCTTTCTGAACCTCCACTTCACTTCATGCTTTAAGCTTCAATCTTTTCTTCATTTCTTCACTTCTAAATTACCTGCATCTTCTTTATCCCCGCCATATCTTTAAACCTCTGCAACTTGGGTCCATCCAAGCTCTTTGTTAACATATCTGCAAGTTGATCCTTTGTAGGAGTATGCATGATTTCTATTTCTTTATCAACAATCTTCTCTCTCAAAAAATGATATTGAATCTCAATATGTTTGGTCCTGGCATGAAACACAGGGTTAGCTGCCAAATACAAAGAACTCATGTTATCTCCACAAATGATAGGAGTACTCTGAATGATGTCAAAACTCTTCATGAGAGTTTTTAACCATATGACTTCCTTTGCAACTTCTACCATACCTTTGTACTCTCCTTCTATAGATGACAAAGTAACTGTATGTTGCTTCTTAGAACACCATGAAATTAATTTATCTCCCACATAACACAAATGCTCATGTGTTGATCTTCTATCATCAGAGTTGCCTACCCAATCTACATCACCATATATCTTGATCCTTGTATCTGAAGTAAACCCATAATACAAACCTTCTTTAAGTGTGCCCTTTATATATCTTAGCACCCTTTGACCTGCAATCCAATGTTCCTTTCTAGGACAATGCATGAATTGAGATATAACTCCAACTGCATATGACAAATCAAGCCTTGTTAATGTAGCATAAATCAAGCTACCTACCAAACTTTGATAAAGCTTCATGTCTTCAAATTCTTCTCCTCCATATCTACTCAATTTGTGATTCACTTCCATTGGAGTTGGTGCTATCGTGCAATCTTCCATTTTAAACTTGATTAGCAAATTCTTCAAATACCTTTCTTGAATTACATATACTCCATATGAAATCTACATTTCCAAAAAATATGGCAAATTTCCCAAGTCACTGATCTTGAATTGTTTCTCCATTTGCTTCTTAAGCATTTGTATGTCTTTTTCATCTATACCTGTAAGTATTATGTCATCAACATAAATACAAACATAGATAAACCCATCTTCACTTGCTTTGACTAGCAAGCTACTATCTGCCTTTGATGCTTGGAAACCAAGTTCCTTCAAGAACTTCACAAGCCTGTAATTCCATGCCCTTGAGGCCTGATTCAAGCCATACAAAGATTTCTTGACCTTACACAAATGATCTAGATAAAATTGATCTTTAAAACCATCTAGTTGTTCCATGTAAACTTCATCTAAAATATGACCATTTAAAAATGCATTCTTCACATCGAATTGAGACAATTTCCAACCTTTGCATGCAGCAATGGCTATGAGAGTTCTTATGGTTGTCATCTTTGCAAGAGGACTATAGGTTTCATCATAGTCCACACCATGTGTTTGTGCATACCCTTTTACAACAAGTCTAGTTTTGTACCTAGACACACTTCCATCTGCATACCTCTTTGTTTTGTAGACCCATTTGCATCCTATCACTTTCTGATTACCTGGTTTGGGCACTAAGTCCCAAGTCTCATTCTCAATGAGTGCATCATATTCTTCCTTCATAGCTTTCTCCGAACTCTCCTTTCCTTTTGCCTCATCATATGTAGAAGGATCTTCATCTGTCTTTATCATGTAAGCATAATCTTTAGTAGTCAAGAATGAAGTATCATAGCTATACCTTATGGTTTGCCTTTTATTCCTTGATGACCTTCTAAGTTCTCCACTCCTTGAAATTTTTGGTTCATCATATTTTGGATCAAACCTTGGCATTTCTTCATCATCAATTGGAGCTTCAACATTCTCTTCTTCATCAGATATTTGAACCTTTGATTTATCCTTACTTTGACTCAATAATTTTCCAAGACCTGCATGAGCACTATTTGTACCTGTATACCAAGTACCTTGCTCATCAAATGTGACATCCTTTGAGACAAGAAATTGCTTTGTGAATTGACGCCACAATCTGTATCCCATTTGCTTGTCACCATAACCAATGAACACATATTTTTCAGCCTTTGGTTCCAATTTATGCCTTAATTGAGAAGGAACACAAGCATAGGCTAAACAAACAAATACTTTGCAATGATCTAATGTAGGTCTCTCACTCCACCAAGCTTCATATGGTGTCATACCTTGCAAAGCTTTACATGGTAACCTATTAACCAAGTATGTAGCTACATATATAGCCTCAACCCAAAAATAATTAGGGCAATTCTTTTCTTTCATCATTGACCTTGCAAATTCAACAAGAGTTCTATTTCTCCTTTCTGCTACTCCATTTTGTTAAGGAGAGTACCTATAAGTAACTTCTCTCTATACCTGCATTCCACAGATAATCATAGAATTCATTTGAAAAATACTCTCCCCCTCCATCTGACCTCAATCTCTTCAATTTTTGTTAGTAACCCTCTCTGCATATACATGATAGTGTTTAAATGTACTAAACACTTTTGACTTATCTTTGATCACATAAATAGTGATCCACCTAGTAGCATCATCAACATAAATGACATAATATCTTGAACAATTTATGCTAAATTCCTTTGAAGGACCCCACATATCTTAATGCACCAATTCAAGTCTTTCTGAATACATCAAACCTTGTTTGTTATATGATTGCTTATGAGCCTTACCTAATTGACATGCTTCACATCTGTATGTCATGTGTTGACCTACAACATTAGGCAATCCAAGTACTGAACTATTGTTAATCATTAGTGAACCTCACTTCATATCCTTTTTCCACAATTTGTCCTACACTAATCAAATTCTTTGGAATTTTAGGAACATACAAAACCCTACTCAAAAGAGTACTTCCATCTTTGGCCTTCACTAATCCAATAGACTTCAACTTGTGCTTTATATTGTCACTTGTTTGAACTGTATGATTAATCACTTTATTCTCCAAATCAGTCATTAAAGCAATGTTACCACTCAGATGATTGCTGCATCTTGAATCAATGTAAAACACTCTTTGGTCTTCACTTAGAACTTCACATGTTGCATTCATGATTAAGGTTGAATCTTCCTTCTGATCTAATGCATAATTGTAGAAAGTATTGTTGTAGGACTGACCTTGAAAGTTTCTTCCACCATTTCTTCCAAAGAAGCCTCTACTACCTCTACCTCTAAAACTTCCTCTCTGATTTCTTCCACCTCTGTCTCTTTGATTATAATTCTGATTAAACCTGCTTATATTTTGATTGTTATGCCAACAGTCATGAGCTAGATGATTAGTCTTACCTCATATCCAACAAGCTTTGACATTATCCTTGTTATTTCTACCTCTTCCTCTACTGTTGCCACTTCCTCTTCCTCTTAGGAAATTGGCTTGGCTTGGAGTACCTTCATCTTCAATTGATTGTTGCTTTCCTTTGCTAGCCTTCTTCTTATCCTTGGAATACATTGCTTGACATGCACTCTTATCAACATCTCCTTTGATATCATGCTCAAAAGTTATGATATGTCGTAACAATTGATTCAAATCAGGAGTGAAATGATCTAATGAAAGTTCAGTTGAAAATATGAAAGGCTTACACTTCTCATCTCCTCTTAGACCTGTGAGAATTTGTCTTACCAATTTATCTTCTTCAATGTCTTCATCAAATGCGCCTAAAATATCAGCAATGTCTTTCATCTTTGTCACATAATCAGATATTGATTGTGAGACTTTCTTCTTGAATGTAGTGAACTCAGCCCATAATGATGCCTTTCTTGATTTTTTTGTATTCTAAAAATGCTCCTCCAAAGCATTCCATATAGCACTTGCACTTCCAAGTCCTCTAATGTGAGGAAGCAAATAATCATTCACTTCCATATACATAATGCTCCTTTTTTTAGCATCCTTTTTCATCCAAATCTTCAAGTCTGCAAACTTCTCCCTAGTAGGAACACTAGGATCTTTAAATTATGGCTTCTCTTCTTCTCCTCTGATGCATCCCATCAGATCTTTGCTCATAAGATGAGCTTCCATCCTCATAGACCAAGATGGATAGTTCTCTCTGTCCAACTTCTCAATTTGGAGACTATATCCCATTCTTTCTTCATCTGTACTAACAAATCTTCAACCTTATGAGTAATGGATGTACCTTTGCTTTGAAATTTACTCCTTTTGATCCTTTTGATTTCTCTCATGTGTCTCCCTTTAGCTTCTCCTTCACACTTTGTCCTTTGAATCTTCAAATGTTGAATTTTGTATGTCTGCAACAGTCGGGATCTTCCTTTCCTTCAACTTTGACCAAATCTGCTCTGATACCAGTAATGGATATGATTAATCTCCAAAAGACAAACTATACTTGCATTTATAACACCTCTATATCAAGCATAACTCAAAACCTTCTTAAATTTTGGAAAACCTTTGCCAATTTATAAACAATCAACACTTCTGTGAGCTTTGACTATACTCAGGAAAGTCTGCTTCACAAAATACATTCATTGACTTATGAAGTGATTAACTTTTCTTATGAAACTTTGATACAATACTCTATTAATATTCGTGCAACTATAACAAGCGAAAAATCTTCAAAAGAATTCACAAAAGTTCAGATTTACTTCAATAAGTAAACCTATATCTAAAACAGGCTTTCTCTGCAAGCGACTTTTACATATGTAACTTTAAATACATGGTTCTCACAATCTAGACCCCATTTGATCAAATCCTTTTAGACATAAGTTGCTTACCTTTCAAATTAAATTTTGAATGCTTATTTGTGCAAAAATTTAAAATGTAGATTGAGATCTAATCAATTCTTTGATCATCAAGATTGCACTTGTTTTAGTAGTCACTAATCCGTGTTACACATATAAATGTTCCTAAACAAACTTCTCTCAGCCTAATTATAATTGAACTCTCAAAACTGGACCATAGATGTATTAACTATGGATTTAGACACACACAAAAGGATTTCTCAAATGATTGAGCACAAAAGGAGAGAAATGAAAAACATCGAGGTGCTACTTCTTCAAAACATCTTCTATTCTGAACAGAAATACATCTGATGGATATTGCTCACTCAACTTGTGATCTACTCTTCTATACTCATCTATATTTCATCTCTAATATGTATCATGACTATATACAAGTGTATATATACATATGAGTGTGGATTCATCATTACATCAAAGTATTTGTAAAGTATTTACAAAACTATTTTACATGTGTATGTAGAACATCTCTTTCTGAACCTCCACTTCACTTTGTGCTTTGAGCTTCAATATTTTCTTCATTTCTTCATTCCTAAACTTCATGTAATCATCAATTGTTGATTGTCTTGGAAGAAAGTCATGGCCATCCTCTTCATTCATTTGTGCATTTTTAGGCTCTCTTTAGGAGTGTATAATCTAGTTCTAAGCTATCCCCTAGCTAAGCTAGCCCCTTGCTAGCTAAATATTTTATGTAGGCTGAGATATTCGATCATCCATATCTCATTTTCTAGTTGTCTGTTTCATGCGCAAGATAGCTCATCTTGAAGCTATTGTTGTAAGATTTCTTTTGATTATGATATTAATCTCAAGTGTTACTTATCCTTGTATATATTGAGTTTGAAAGATCTCTAGTCTATCTCTGAATATTACCCAACATATGTGTGTGAAGAGGTACACATAGGTATAAGATATCTATTTGTGCAGATGTTGGTTTGTCTTGTGCAAGGAGGTTGACATAGGTCACATTATACAAATGGGATGATCTATGGCTTGTTGGAAATTTTAGGAAGTCTATTTTCACTTTGAAAAATTTCATAAGTTCCGTCCTCAGGTCAAGAGAGCAATTCAAATTTCGGTGGACTATGGTAGTGAGCTGTTTGGTCCTAGGAAGGGCCTATCATACTTTTGCTGCAACTAGGAGTGGTTATACTCCATGATTCTATAGTAGTAACTGAGATACCAAATTGAGCCAGTGTACCTGTATCTTGTAACTCTGTATCTAGAGTTTCCTATATCACCATTTAAGCTCTACCTTGAGAGCACACGAGTGGACAATGCCATCATCTTTGTACTTGTTGTTGGTAGTAAAATTTTGAAATTCTAATATATCTATTATCTTCTCTACTACTGCTCTTGTGTTCTTTTGCGTAATTATTTTGTAATAGTAGCTTAGGTCCTCCTCTTAAAAAATGCTTCTCTATGTCATCTAGAGATTCTGAGACCATATTATTGTAATGACAAATGGTGTTGAAGGCTTGAGAAAGGATAAGCCCCTCTGAGATATGAGGGAGCTAGAATGGTGCTTGCAACATGCAGAAAAGAAAAATGCATTGTTGTTAGTCTTTGCAGGTGCCCATGGTAGGGGAAGAATCGCCAAGAATAAAGAATCTCAATATAGGCTCGTCATAGAGAGTGGATTATGAGGATGAGGAGTGGGACAAATTAATTTTCCTTAAGAGACGACAAAAGGATTGAGAAATTTCATTTGTAGTGTGGAGATGCTTTGTGTAGACTATTGTGTTCTAGAGAGGCTTGCTCACATTTGTAAGCAGTTTGAAACTGTTTTATTTGATTTTTGGACCTAGCAAAACAAACACTTGCCAAATCAAAGGGGAAGCAACCTATAAATAGGAAACCACAAAAGAAATGGTTCAAGCACACAAAGATATCAACAAAGATTTTTGATTTGGATGATGAGATCATTGCCCCTAGAGGAGAGCTTGCATTCGATGTGTTGGTGACAAAATATAATGAAATGACAGCGGACATAATGAAAAGGAAGCTTTTAAGAAAAGGGGAGATATTCCATATGCAAATCACCATCATTCAAAGTCCACCTATTGACCTTGCAACAGGTAGGAGGCCTAGAAATAAGAGAGCCACACAACCTTCACATGCAAAATTTGAAGAAGAAAATGAAGATAAATACACGTGCAATTATAGTACTTTTTTTGGTGATGATAGATCCAAATGGGTGCAACACAATAAAAAATTTAATTAGGCCTTCTTTGAAGATTAAATCTATTATTTGATAGGAGGTTTGCACTCTACAAAATCTCAAACAGAGCTAATTAAGGAGCATTGAACAACATACTTCTTCAGGTATGCATAGTGTAAGATATATGTTGTTCCAATGATAGTTGAAGCCAAGCTTCTAGCCTTAGATCACAACAATGATAATGACTACATGGAAAATATGTCTTTTATTGAGAGAGTAAGATTCTTCCATCATGAATATGTTGATTCTCTTAGTGAGAATGGGGAGATTACATCCAAACCCAAGAGGGAAACACTTGGTTGAGGTTGGAATAGTTTTTTATGAGAATATGAAGTCTAATGCACTTAGAAAGCTCAACCCATGGTTCCATTTGACATTTAGGATAGAAGAAGTCTGGGAACTCTAGGATAAAATCTTTACTGTGTGGGAGAACAAAGAGGTGAAGGGGGAGAACTAGAGAAAAGCAAGGATTGATGCCCAAGTGGATGTAAAGAGCAAATCCAAAAGGAGTGACTTGTCCATTGAGGAGGTTGTAAAAGATATGATCTTGATTGTGCATACCCTCTCAATAGTTATTTCAAAGGAACTGAATGTAGAAGAAATGGTCGTGGAGCTAAACATATAGGTATGTGCACCTTCAGAGTTCAAAATGCTTTGAGTTTATTTTGGCTAAGCTTTGCCATTTTTATAGTCATAAAGTGTATGTGAAGATTCAAGAGGTCATGACAAGGAGCTTTAGAGTGCTTTTCATGGGAGGAGATCTAGGTAGACTATCCAACAACCTCCTCATAGAAAGCACTATCAAAGTATTTCATCCTCTTTGGAGATTGGGTGAGACCTTTTGTTCATCTATTTAAGTCATGATAAATCTTGTACATGTTTTGAGAAACCCGATGCCTTGCATTGACATTCAACAGAATCTACATAATACAAATGGGTATCATTGAGGTTTGAAAGAAAGTAGATGCCACAAATTGACTTTCTCTTGAAAGTTGATACCAAGCATCGACTTTCTATTGAAAGTCTCTACCATACATCAATCTTTTGTTGAATGTTGATGTGAGGCATCAATTTCATGCAAGAAGAAAATGCTACGTGTCCAATTTCTAGTGAATATCAATGGTAGGAGTCAGTTGTATGAAAAAAATCAATGCATGACACCATGAAACTAGTTTCACTAAAATTGCTCTTATTCTGTAGAAGCCTCCAATAAGTAAGAAGAGTGGTGAGGCCATCGAGGATTGTCCTATTGCATTTCTAGCTCAAATAGAGAGGGAAGGCATGAGAAGTAATGAATTAGAGAAAAAGAGATTGATTCTGATGAAGAATCCTCTGAACTTAAAAAATTTTCTAATCCAATTGACCCCCTACAAACCTTGAACTATAGTATTTTCTATGAGGATGTAAATAACATTTGTAAGATAGTCTCTAGAAAGCATTATTCACTTTCAATAACAGATATTCCATATGGCTTTAGGACAAGTGGATGTGTTAGTGATGATGATCCATTTAAGCATCCAAAAATTCTAAAGATGGTGAAGGATTTTATAGAACTTACACTTTCCCCATCATGGAGGATTGTTATCTACCACAACAGAGATTATTCTTTCTCTGTGTCAATCGCCTTAAAGTTTAGATACCATGCTATTGAGTCTCTGAATTGGTATCTATTTGAATTTTTATTTTATATCTTCTACTAATAGACTAGTTCTAACCTTTGAACATTGATATGGAGTCAAGAAAAATGTTAATCACACAGCTGGCCACCAATTTGTAAGGAATTTGAGTGCTTGACTATTGCTTATTATGAGGAGGTCAATGAAAAGTGTATCAGGGAGCACTATAATGAGAATTGCCTTCCAAATGTTCTCATGTTCCCTATTGTAGCAAAGAAGCTAATGCATGTTTTTCAAGGGACAAAACACTTGTGAATCCCAATTAGAAGACACATAAATTAATTATGATGTTTTATCTATCTATTTAGCAATGGTGATGATTGGATTTTAGATTTGTTCTCTTGCACAAATAATCTAAGGGTAGCATTCCAAATTCAAACATTTTCCGTTAGGTACCACATTGACATGCACATTGAAAATGTTCGCGAACTGCATAGTAGTGGAGAAGGATGATGTCCAGGCGAGTTTTATTTGAATGCACATAAATGGGCTGAAAGAGTGTCTGGATGAAGACAAAAAGGTGGGTAGAAAGCACGTAGACAACACAAAGAGATTCCAGGGAACCAGTGCCACCATTAGCAGATGAGGACGGAGTTATGGCTAAGCTTTAGGACCCTAATATCATGAAAGATAAAGCTGATTAGGATGTACAACCTCATTAGGATGATGCCATGCATGTAGATCCACAAGAGTATGATAAGATCTTGTTGTTAATTGAGCCATTGGAACCTTGTAAAACATATATGTATCTCATATTTGTTTTCAAGAAGTCAATTTCATAATACTTGGTGTTGCCACAATTAGCATATCCTTTTTCTTTGCTTTTGGATTGATGTGATTATCCTTTATGTTTCTTGAGGATTATATGTTATTTGCTTGTTGATTGCTTGAAGCTATATTTATTTCACAATGATGTATTGAACTGGCAATAAAATATTATCCACATCTTAATATTTTTCATATAATTTTTGCTAACATCTATTATCTGTAATTGAAGTAAAAGCTACTATTAGGTGAGTGATTTCTCCCAAGTATTGAGCAATATTTAGACATATTTTGTGTAAAGAATACCTCATATGGAAAATCGCTTGGTAACTTATACCATTTTTCCCCATCAAGGATGATTAGACAGATTGATTGAAGTAATAGGAAAAGGAAATCCATCAATTTTCTAGCTCATATTGAAGGATACATTTGGATCTACATCAAGAAAGTAGAATGTCATAAAGTGATAAGTTGGAGATGGTTGAACCACACGCTTTAGAGATAGGAGATGGTTGAGCTACACCCTAAGAGGGAGGATTCATAAGTACTCCTCGACCATGGCTTTTGGAGCAAGTTGTTGGCCATCACACTCCTAGCCAGTAGGTAATGAGTTCAATTCGCCTTGGATACAAAAAGCTAGGGGAAGAGAGTGTTAGACTCAAAAAATGATATAGAGTAGATGGTTGAACCACACTCTAAGAGGGAGGATTAGCAAGTAATCCTCAACCATGGCTTTTGGGACAAGTGTTTAGCCCATCACACTCCTAGCTCAGAGGGTTTGAGTTCAAATCTCCTAATAGATATAACAGTTGTATAAGAGCCTAGGAAATAGTCTTGGGCAAGGTGGATGGATTCCACAAATATCGTGGGCACCCAATGGCCTCTAAAAAGGTTCTTGGGCACTCTATCATGTGAAAGGGTACTAACAAAGAAGGGGGAACTTTGCAAATTCTATCCATCAAAGATTGAATCATATGTCTCGATCTATAGATTGAATTGAGGGCTATAAGGTATTGTTGGAGATCTTGGAATGAGCTTTGCAAACTAGGCTAGGTAGAAGCTATGAAGCTCTTAGATACCTTGGGTGGCACTTGATTGAAGGTTCAAGATATCGAGCATGGGTGAGAAAAAGGTTCAAGATATTAAGGTTGAGAACAAGGTTCAAGACACCAAGCTTGCGAACAAGGTTCGAGAAACTATGTGAGGTTGAGGATGTCATGGACAAAGGAAACCATCTTGAACCTTAGCTTCCACGTGGATTTCTATATCTCATGATTAGTTTGAAATTTGGAGAAACTAATGCTTCCATCATGTTTGGAACATGCCAAAACCCTAAGATCAACTATCTATTGGCCTGATTTTGACATCCGAAGGTCTTGTTTTGAATTGAAGACATAATTGATGCCATCATGAATTCGTAGCCGCCATTGATGAACCACCATTGGAAACCTATATAAGGAGGGGTTGTCACATATATACTGAGTCTTGCCAATGCAAACCTTGGGAGTTCAAGGAGTCATGATCTCCAAGCTCTAGTTCGAATTCGAGTCTTTTCCTTTGTTCTAGTTTTGTCTAGTTTTGTAGCTTGGGCATCATGTCTTGTCTTGTTGTAATCGCATAGTACAAGATTCTTTGCTTGTATCTAGTTCATCTCCCTGAAGAGAGTTCTTGTAATCCAGATATCTTTCTTCATACTTATAGTCCTAGGTTGTGGGATCTCTTGTACCATCTCTAGTCGAGTTATCGATACCTATTAGTCCTAGGTTGTGGGACTTCTTATCAGTTACATATTCTTGTATTATTTACTTACATGGATGATCCTATAATTAGAAGTATAATTCCAAAATCTTTTCTAGTCTAGTCAGAGAGCACAATCAAGTGCTCCCTTGAGATGTTTGCAAGACTCGATTCTATCCAAGACTAGGCATCATGGAGAACATAGTGTAACACATTGTGGCATTACTTCAGAGTCTCCAAGAACAAGTCGAGGACCTAACTCATTGACAGATGCAAGCCGAGATGGGACATCTCATGCATGTAGGTACACTCATCCAATAGTTACAAGAATGAATCAAGAATCTTCAAGAAAATCATGGAAGCATTCAAATGAACCAACCTCCTAGTTCATCCTTCATCAAGGAACCCAAGATTTTGATGGAGAGTGTTAATCTCCAAAAGAACAAGTTATCCTTGACTTTAGATCACCTCTATATCAAGAACAACTTCAGACTCCACTTAATTTTAAAGAACAATCAACAACTTATCAAGAAATTGATTAACTATAGAAAAATCAATTCTCAGAAAAGTCTACTGCAGATTAATCACTGATTGACTAATCATTTGTGTAAAGTTTTTTATAAAACTTTGTACAATGTGTTGCCTTGAGGTTGCGCACCTTCTCCAAGTTAAATCTCTTCAAATGATTGAGTATACTGTGAGAAATGACTGAAATACTTTACCTATGTCTGAAACCGCTTCTCTGCAATGGCGACTTTGACACCTGTAACTTCTAAGCTATGGTTCTCCCAAACTATAGCCCGTTTAGTCAAATGCTTTTAGCCATAGATGGCTTACCTCTCAAATTAAATTTTGAGTCCTCATTTGTGTAAAACTTTACACTGTGCACTGAGCACTGTCCATTTCTTTGAACACGAAATCTGCACCTGTTTCAGAAGACACTCAGAGCTTTTCACATACAAATGTTCCTATTAAAATTCTCTCAGCCTGTTTGCAATTAGACTCTCAAACTTTAGCCATAGATTGATTAACTATGGACTTAGATGTGTACAAAAGGATTTCTCATAAGATTAAGCACAGAAGGAGAATAGGAGGAAAAATTGACGTGCAAATTTCTGCAACATTTTCCTTCTCATAACTTCTCATACATCTAATTGATGATACATACAATGTTCATCTTCTATTCACCTATTGTCTTCTCTATATCATCTATATCTCTCTCTCATACTATGAGTATGTATCTATAGATATATATACGAGTCTAACTCGTCATCCTTTCAAATACATTGAACTATTTACAAGAATAATATACAAAAGAAAAGTTTCTGATTCTATTCTCTTCCTTTGAAACTAATCTTCAACCTTCCACATATCTTTTCACTTCTGGACTTCATGTAATCACTTATTGATGATTGCTCTGCTCCAACAGGTCCCCCTCAATCATCAATTGTGATTACCTGCATCTTCTTTATTCCTGCCATATCTTTAAACCTCTGCAACTTAGGTCCATCCAAACTTTTTGTCATCATATCTGCAAGTTGATCTTTTGTGGGAGTATGCATTACTTCAATTTCTTTATCAATGACCTTCTCTCTCAAAAAATGATACTGAATTTCAATATGTTTAGTTCTAGCATGAAACACAGGATTTGCTGCCAAATATAAAGAACTCATATTATCTCCACAAATGATAGGAGTACTCTGAATCACATCAAAACTCTTCATAAGTGTCTTTAGCCAAATTACTTCCTTTGCAGCTTCCACCATGCCTTTGTATTATGCTTCTGTAGATGATAAAGCAACTGTATGTTGCTTCTTAGAACACCATGATATTAGTTTGTCTCCCACATAGCACAAATATCCATGTGTTGATCTTCTATCATCCATATTACCTGCCCAATCTGCATCACTATATATTTTGACTCTTGTATCTGAGGTAAACCCATAGTACAACCCTTCTTTGAGTGTACCCTTGATGTACCTAAGTACTCTTTGTCCTGCAATCCAATGTTCCTTTCTAGGACAATGCATGAATTGAGATAGAACTCCAACTGCATATGATAAATCTGGTCTTGTTAATGTAGCATAAATCAAGCTACCCACCAAACTCTGATAAAGCTTCATATCTCTGAATTCTTCTCCTCCATATTTAGTCAATCTATGATTAACTTCCATTGGAGTTGGTGCTATCCTGCAATCTTCCATTTTAAACTTGGTTAGCAAATTTTTAAGATACCTTTCTTGGGTTACATATACTCCATGTTGAGTATATGAAATCTCCATTCCCAAGAAGAATGACAAATTTCCCAAGTCACTGATTTTGAACTCTTTCTCCATCTGCTTCTTAATCATTTGTATACCTTTATCATCTATTCCTGTAAGTATTATGTCATCAACATAAATACAAACATAAATGAATCCATCTTCACTTGCTTTGACTAGCAAGCTACTATCTGCCTTTGATGCTTGAAATCCAAGATTCTTTAAGAACTTTACAAGCCTATAATTCCATGCTCTTGGGGCCTGCTTCAAACCATATAAAGCTCTCTTGAGCTTACACACATAATTTGAATGATCTTTGAACCCTTCTGGTTGCTCCATGTAAACTTCATCTGAAATGTAACCATTCAAAAAAGCATTTTTAACATCTAATTGAGATAATTTCCAACCTTTGCAAGCAGCAATTGCTATAAGTGTTCTGATAGTTGTCATTTTTGCCACAGGACTATAAGTCTCATCATAGTCCACTCCATATGTTTGTGCATATCCCTTCACAACAAGTCTGGCTTTGTACCTAGACACACTTCCATCTGCAAACCTTTTTGTTTTATAAACCCACTTACATCCAATGATTTTCTGGCTATTAGGTCTAGGAACCAAATCCCATGTCTGGTTTTCCATCAATGCATCATACTCCTCTTGCATAGCTTCTTCCCAATTCTTCTTTCCTTTGGCTTCATCATATGTAGATGGATCTTCATCTGCTTTTATCATGTAAGCATAATCCTTAGTAGTCAAGAATGAAGTATCATAACTATACCTTGTAGGTTGCCATTTGTGCCTTGTAGACCTCCTAAGTTCTCCACTTCTTGATGTTTCTGGTTCATCACACTCTGGATCAAACCTTGGCACTTCTTCACCTTCAACCTGTATTTCATTTTTCTCTTCTTCATCAAATATCTGAACCTTTGGTTTGCCTTTCTTCTGATTCATAATTTCTTCAACTTCTGCATACACATTAGATGTACCTGCATACCAAGTACTTTGCTCATCAAATGTAACATCCTTGGACACAAGGAATTGTTTTGTGGATGGACTCCACAACCTATAACCCATCTGCTTGTCATCATAACCAATGAATACATCCTTCTCTGCTTTAGGCTCCAACTTATGCCTCAATTGAGATGGCACATATGCATATGCCAAGCATCCAAATATTTTACAATGATCCAAGGTAGGTCTCTTACCCCACCAAGCTTCATATGGTGTCATACCCTGCAAAGCTTTACAAGGCATCTGTAAACGTATTTTTCGATCAGTTACAGTTTTTTTCTCAGTAAACGTGTTTTTCGATAGAACAACAAAGTATATCTCGCAGAATAAATTAAGGTTTTGTATGAGAGTTAGCTTATCTTATAGCTAGACATCTCTACTATCAGTTCATCAAAGATTTCGGTGAAATGGATATGTACACACAGTACAAAGTCTGACCGAAAAGAGACATTTTGAACCAGAGAAGTTTTTTCTTAAACTTCAGAAAGTGTTCACTCAGTAAAGGAAGTTCACGCATCACTTCCTTACTTCTTGTATAATCACTTGAAGTAATTACAAACAGAATAGGAGTTGATTCCGGCAAGGTTTTGGTATAATTACGGTGACAGTCTGGTGACAGTCCGGTGAAGTTCCGGTTAAATTTCAGTAAATTCAAAACACAGTCTTATATGTTTGAGTGACAGAAACCGTGCTAAGCTACTGCTGATTATAGAGGTGTTCTAATATCACTCTAGCTTAGCCCTCTTCGGTGGCGTAGCGAATTCCGCAGACTTGACAAAGTTCGAGTCTTTGCCGCGTCGACCATAACTGTGGTATCTGTGCTACCATACCGAAAGTGGTAGTCGTAGCTACAGTACCATCAGTGGTATCAGAGCGAGTTAATCACCAACAAAGCATTATCATGGTTTGTCCCAATCTTGGAGAAGGACATGGAAGTACTTCATGACTATGAGGGGTTTCTTTGAGATCTCACCGCCACATTTGGATGAGTCAAGTGGAAGAGACAAAACTCCAGAAGCTACATCAAGGTAACTTACCTACCTCTATCTATGCATTAGAATTTAGGTGATTGATATGCGACCTCACTTGGCACGAAGATTATTTCATAAGTGAATTTAGATGGGGTTTAAGAGATGATGTGAAGGAACTTCTACTCATGATGCCAGACATTGAAACATTGAATGAATACATCACCCAAGCTATTCAATGTGGTAACTTCTTTTTTGAAAGGAAACAAGTAAAACAAGTAGAGGGAAGATTTTTCCAATGGAAACCCTTCCAACTGTTAGGCCGCCAGATTGGCATATGTAATCTTATTTTTCATAAGTCGCACGCATCGAAAAGGCATAGCGAATAGTTTTAACCTTTTATCCACTAATGAAAGGGCATTACGGTGATTCTTCGATAGAGGAGAGATGGGTTCGCCAGACTCTGTCTGGGAGACTTTGCCGAGAAGATCGTGTGCATATTTGTGGATATCTTGAGTATTATTATTATTTTGTTCGTTGAATAGCAGTCTTAAGTATTAACACCGTAATGTTACATTCACATTAATAAGTTTGTGCGACTGTGTGATTGTTAACTCGCGTGATAAGCTACTGTGTAAAGATGATCGTAACCGGAACATAGTAACTGTGTAGCGGAAGTTATTGCCTTGGAAGTATAGTTACTGCTTAGTTGAATAGTTAATTTGGGAAAATTAAATAAAGGGCCTCTGCACTGTCAGACCCCTAACCATCCCCAAGGACCCGAAATGAGATTAAAAGCGACTTGACATAAGTGCTTTTAACATTGGCACCGTCTGTGGGAAGATGGAAAATTGGGAATAATCAGTAAGGGAAGAGTAGTACACAAGGCAAGCACTGGAGAATAGTAACTGCTAGTTGAAGAAGTGATATATGCCGGTTACTCGTTCTGGTGAGTCCTATCCAAAGTATAAGAGAGATCAATATCCCTGGGCAGTTCCAAATTTATTAGGGACACCCTCAGGTGGTCGAAGTGCAGGCCAATTAAGTCCAGTTGCAGAAGGATCGGAGCTAGTCAGTAGTGATTCCGGTGCTAGTTCAGTGACGCATGATGAGATTCCGGTGAATTCTGGTGTGAATCCGATACTTTCTGGAGAAGGTACAGTGACATCTGGTTATACAGAGATGCAGTGCAGAGTTACTCTGACTCTACCTGGTCAAAATTCGACCATTTTCGGTGATAAAGTGGTGTTACCAAGGGAGAAAGTTTTCGGTGAAAGGTTAACCTGGTTCGGTGAAAGTTTGACAAGTTTCGGTGGAAGTTCGGTACCATTTGGTGGGAATTTGAAGTTTTTCGATGATAGTACAATGCTGCCTGGTGGATCCTTATTACATTCACCACTTTTCGGGGCAAGCCTACCTAATTTCGATACCAAGGCTGAGGAAAGATCACTTGATTTAGAGTTGAGTAAGAGATTCAACGACATTTTTGAATCCGAAAGTGACTAGGCTGATAATACAGATTCTGAAGGACAAGAGACATCCCCTCAACATACAGATAACAACAATACTACCCACAATAGCACCATGAGTGGTTCACAGTCACAACAGCAAACACCCCCATAGCCACAACCCAGTTCCAGCAGCAGCAACAGCAGCAGCCACAACCAATCATTCCACCTCGACCGATTCCAACCGGAGTGGCATATACAAAATTCGGTGGATTTTCGAGAGATGACCCCGATGCACATGTTTGCACATTCGAGATCAATTATGTAGTGTTGAATCATCCACCAGATCCAGCGTACAAAGCCATTGTATTTTAGGCCACATTGGTTAATGAAGCAACAAGGTGGTTGACTGAATATGATATTAATCATTTCGGTAACTATGATGATGTGAGAGACGTGTTCTTACATAGGTTTTGTTTGAAGAAGAACCTTGCAGAAATCTCTGACTATTTGTAGAACAATCAACAGAAACCACACCAGAATGTCCAGGAGTATGCGACACTGTTTCGAACTCACTTAAGGCAGTTGCCCCCGGCACATGCCAATCTGCCAGATGATGTCATAACACAATGGTTCATTAACGGACTGAACCCACAGTTAAGATAAATCATGATCATTCGCTGTGTGAGCAGAATGACATTGGGCGGTGTAATTGCAATGGCTTTACAGTTGGAGCACAAAGTTGGAGGTTTTACAGAGGACTTGGAATAGTTGAAAGCAAGTAAGAACGTAGCTGATGATCCGTCCAAACAAGTGTATTGTACTAAGTGCAAGAATCCAGGTCACACTAGTTCTACATGTGCCCTCAACCAGATGTATTGTTCCATCTGTAACACAACAGGCCACTCAACAGAAACGTGTGCATATAATGCAAAGGTGTAGGGTAGAGCAGTCGTAAACGCCATAATACAAGAACCAAGTCAGCCAGCCACCCATTATGTGCCACCACAATCACGAACCAACCAGCAGCACGGATATAGGAACTATCGAGGATCGCGAAGTAACAACTTTAATCAAAATCGATGGCAAGCAGGTACATTGGCGGAAGGTACTTCCCTCCCACCCCCTCGGTGCCATTTTTATGGCGAGGTTGGCCATATCCGTTGATTTTGCAAGGAAGCAGCAGAGTATGACAAAAGCAAGAAAGAACGACAAAATCCGATGACTAACATGGTTTATATTTCCCCAGTTGAGTCACAAGCAGCCGTAGTTCAGACAAGATCAGGTAAACAGTTGCAACTAGCAGCTGAAGTTTTCGAGCCTGGAATTCGTGAGCAGCAGCGGATGTTTGCAAAGGCTAGCCAATGGACAGCTAAGGAGCCAACTGTGTTTCTTGATCCATTTCAGTAACACAAGCCCCTCTGCCACAGGCAAGATCAAATGAACAGAATTCTACCTCAACAACATTAGAATCTCCACCAGAATTGGGGCTAACCACAGCCCAAACAGATCAGATATGGGGCATCCTATCTAAGGCCTCAATCACACTCCCTTTGGGATAGTTGCTCGCCCTAGTTCCAGGAGTAAGACAGCAATTCCAACAACATGTTAGTCCTGGACCTTCATGTACTCTGGCGACTACGACCATACAACCAGAGATGGATTCTACGGTGGATCATTCAGTTCCACTAATTACCGTTTGGCATAAAAACTAGAAGATTACCCAAGTTTTAATTGATGGTGGGTTTGGTATGAATATTGCAACAACTGCACTGTGTAAGAAACTGGGTTGGACCCAAATTGAACCCATACAATTTTTTGTGTGAATGGCAGACCAATCACGAGTCCATCCGGTGGGTTTAGTACGTAACATCCCGATAACCCTGCAGGAACCACAAATAAAATGACTTTTTTAGTCCTCGAGCTACCCGAATCTAGCCTCGACTACAACTTACTCTTCGGTCGACCATGGCTAAAGCAAGCCAAAGTCGTACAGGATTGGTCAGCTCGAGTTAATAAGAACAATCACTAGAAATATGTAGTTGCACTAGATGCTATGCAACCTTGTTATCTTCATGCATGACCATATGTAGCGGAGCCGGTCCATATGTTGGATGGGTTATCTGATGATGAGGAAGAGGCTTTCCTCAAGACCAATAAGGATCTGATCCCATTAGGTACTATGGATTTACAGATGGTAGTAGACAATTGGAGTCCGGCAGCTTGTACGGTCGTACCAATGACCGGAGAAGTAGAAGTAAATGATGGTATAGCAATGGATGGAGCAACCTTACAACAATTAAGCCAGTTGATGATTTGGTAAAGCCCCGGTAGTTTTATGTACCGGAAGATCAACTGGTAATGTACAATTTGGGTGACACGGCCAACCCGAGACCTGTAAAAATTAAGGCAGGATTAGCAGAGAAATTCCAAGACGATTTGGTACAACTTCTGCGTGAATTCTCAGATATTCTCGCTTGGGATTATAGAGACATGAAAGGTCTTGACCCACGGATTTATCAACATCGAGTAGTGCTCAAACCGGAGGCGAGGCCTATCAAACAACCTACCCTAATTATGCAGCACAGGTGAAAGCTGAACTTGATTGTTTATTGAAGCTGGGATTTAATGTACCAATTGAGCATGTTGAGTGGATATCACCAATAGTGATAGTGCCGAAGAAAAATAAACAATTACGCATTTGTGTTGATTACCAAAAACTTAACGCAACCACCGTACTGGATCCGTTCCCTCTCCCCTTTCTAGATACAATGCTCGACAGGGTAGCAGGTCACGAAATGTATTCTTTTCTGGATGGCTACAGTGGATATAATCAAGTGAGGATGGCAGAACAGGATATCCCGTAGACATCCTTTATCACGAATTGGGGTGTCTATGCTTGCACCGTAATGTGGTTCAGTTTAAGGAATGCCCCGAGTACATTCCAAAGATGTATGCAGGAAGTCTTTTCACCTTACTTGACCACGTTTATGCAAGTCTATTTGGATGATTTTTCCTTATTTGGTGCCACTTCGGCACACCTATATCATTTACGGTGCTGCTTTGAAAAATGTCGAGAGTATCAATTATGTTTGAATCCTACCAAATCAGTTTTTGCGGTCTCCTGTGGCAAACTACTTGGTCATATCATTTCTAAACAAGGAATATAGGTAGACCCGGATAAAGTAGCAGCCGTGTTTGAGGCACCACTCCCAAAGACACCGAAAGAAGTTATGTGCTTTCTTGGCCAAATCCGGTGGCATGGTAGACATTTACAGTGGTTAGCTCATTTAGCGACACCACTTAATCGGCTTATGACCAGTGCTCCGCGGAAGTACGAATGGACTCAAGAGTGCCAAAGTGCATTTGATCGGTTGAAGGTCTTATTGATGCAGGCCCCGATCGTGCAACCACCTGATTGGGAACGACCGTTCCATGTCTTCATGGATGCGTCAGATATTGTGATTGGTAGTGTCCTCATGCAACAAATTGACAAATGGTTTCGGCCTGTGTACTATGCGAGCCGCCGGTTAGCTCCTACGGAGAGAAATTACTCTATGACAGAACGAGAATGTCTTGGTTTGGTATACTCTGTTAAGAAATTTCGGCATTACTTACTTATTTAAACAACCTATAGTTCCAAGCTCTAAGAGCTTGTTTCAATCCATACAATGCTTTCTTAAGTCTGCAAACATAAGATGCATGATTAGGGTTTTCAAAACTTGGAGGTTGTGACATGTATACCTCTTCACTTATCCAACCATTTAGAAATGCATTTTTAACATCAAGTTGGAGGAGTCTCCAATTTCTTGTAGTAGCTACACTTTTCAATGTTCTGATTGTACTCATCTTTGCAACTTGTGAGAATGTTTCCTCATAGTCTATACCATGAGTTTGTGAGCATCCTTTGGCAACTAATCTTGCCCTGTACCTACAAACTGATCCATCTGAGTTTCTTTTAACTTTACACACCCATCTACAACCAATTACCTTTTGATTGGATGACATTGGAGCCAAATCCCAAGTGTCCATCTCCGTCAATGCATCTATTTCTTCTTTCATGGCCTTTTCCCAATTAGGGTTTCCATTTTCCTCCTCATAGGTTGAGGGTTCTTATGAAGGTAGATTGAATGCCTTGTAACAAATGAGGAATCATATCCATACCTTTCTAGCTGCTTCTTCTCTCGTGTTGATCTTCTAGGAACTTGCTTAGAGCAGTTTCCACACTCTTGCATCTTTGCTTTGCCTCTTGACTTCCATAGTTTGTAGTCATTTTCCCTTTCATCTTGGTCTTCATCTGTATCACTTCTTGGATCTTGGACCTATGTATCATGCTTGCTTCCTAATTGATGAGAATAAGAATCAAGATCATATGGTAGAGTTACCCTTTGTTTGTCTTCATCATAGCAAGACCTGTGTTCTTCAAACTCAACATCTCTACTTGTAGTGAATTGCTTTATTGAAGGGTTATAGAACCTATTACCCATTTGTGTTGAGTCATAGCCAATAAACATTGCCTTTGTTGCCCTTTCATCTAGCTTACCTCTTATTTTTGATGGTACATAAACTAAGTTAAACAACCAAACACCTTGCAATGTCCAAGACTAGTTTTTTTTCCATGCCATGCTTCATAAGGAGTCATACCTTGAAGTGATTTGGATGGTAGTCTATTGACAAGCTACACAACAGTTGAAATAGCCTCTGCCCATAGATAATATGGCGACCTCTTCTCTCCAAGCATTGTTATGGCTAATCCAACCAATGTCTTATTTCTCCTCTCTGCAATTCAATTCAATTGAGGAGAGTACCTGGTAGTCACTTCCCTTTTGATACCTTGATCCTACAAGAACTCATCAAAATCTTTGGAGAAGTATTCTCCTCCTGCATCAAATTTTATCTTCTTGAGTGATCTATCTGTATGATTCTCCACATGTGCTAGATACTTTTTGAAGCAATCAAACACTTCATTCTTACTCTTGATAAAGTATAGAATAGTCCATCTACTATGGTCATCAATAAATGAGACATAATACCTTAATCCTACCAATGAAGATTCTTGACTTGGTCCCCATACATTTGTATGTACTAAGTCCAATAAGTTGTTGTGGATGTAGCTTTTCTGGTTGAATGGTTGTCTTTGTGCCTTTCCAATCTAACATGCATCACACTTGTTGATCATGTGTTGCTTGATATGTTTGGTAGTCCAAGAACACTTTGATCCCTCCATATATCCTTCAAGGTTCTTTCATTCACATGAGCAAGTCTCTTATACCACACTTCAAGCCCACTTAGGGTTTGAGACCCAAAAGTGAATAGAGCTATGTTCCTAGTTTCTCCTACTTCACAAGTAAAGAGCCTACCATGCTTCTCACCTCTGGCTATTTTCTTAAAGCCTTGACATGGATCTTCTGCAAAAGCTCCATGTTGGGTGAACCTAACTTGAAAGCCTTTTTCAGCTATTTGGCCTACACTTATTAGGTTTTTAGTGATAGTGTGTACATAGAGAACATTACTCGGGATGTTTGTCCTGCCATTGGAAGCTTTGACATTACCAATGTTCTTCACGTCGTACCATAAATGATACAGGTGTGCTACCATCTTATCGAATAAAGAGAAGTCATCTAGATATACTTGCATAAAAGAAGTGAGATAGGGTGAAAAAATTTCCTGCATACAACGTTGAAAGGTACTATGAGCATTCCGCAACCCAAACCACATGACTGTAGAAGCAAAAACACCCCAATTCATAATAAATGCTATTTTCGGTATATCTTGCTCAGCCATTCGGACCTGGTTATAACCACTATAACCATCGGGAAATGAATACATCTCATGGCCAGCCACTTTGTCTAGCATTGTATCAAGAAATGGAAGAGGAAATGGATCAGGTACGGTGGCTGCATTCAATTTCCGATAATCGACACATATTCGGAGCTGCTTGTTTTTCTTTGGTACGATCACGATCGAGGAGATCCATTCAGTGTGCTCAATGGGTACAATGAATCCTAACTTTAATAGGCGATCAAGTTCTGCTTTGACCTGTGCTGCATAGTTAGGGTTCATACGGTAGCTGGGTTGTTTAATCGGCTTTGCTTCTGGTTTGAGCACGACCCGATGCTGATAGATGCGAGGATCCAGACCTTTCATATCACGATAATTCCATGCAAAAACATCAGAGAACTCACGAAGAAGCTGGATCAAATCTGCTTGAAACGCCTCAGACAATCCTTCCTTTATCTTGACAGGTCGCGGATTCACTTCATCTCCCAAATTATAGGTGATTAACTGATCTTCGGGAACACAGAATTGACAAGGTTTACTTGTATCGTCAGCTGGCTGTAAAAGTTGTTGTAGAGCGGCTTCATCCATAGCAACAGTATCTTCTGTCTCCACTTCTTCGGTCACAGGCACCACCGTACACGCTGCTGGACTCCAGTTGTCTACAATAGATTGCAGATCTACAGTACCTAAGGAAATCAGATCTTCATTGTTCTTCAGAAATGCTTCTTCTTCATCGTCAGATAAACCATCCAACATGTGGACCGGCTCTGCTACATATGGCCTGGCATGAAGTTTGCAAGGCTGAATGGCATCCAGTTTAACAACATATTTTCGGTGATTATCCTTAAAAGTCAATTCCTGTGCGGACCAATCTTGTATGACTTTAGCCTATTTTAACCAAGGTCGTCCGAAAAGAAGATTATAGTCAAGACTAGACTCCGGTAGTTCTAAGACTACAAAATTCATCTTAAACGTTGTGCCCTGCAAAGTGATCAGGACATTCCGTACGAGTCCCACTGGATGAACTCTGGATTGGTCGGCCATTCTTACAAAAAACTGGACAGGCTCGATTTGCATCCACCCTAACTTTTTACAAAGCGCTGCAGTGGCGATGTTTACACCAGACCCACCATCAATTAGTACTTGAGTAATCTTGTGATTTTTGTATCATACCGTAATTAAGGGGACCGAATGATCCACCGTAGAATCAACTTCCGGTTGTACCGTTGCGGTCGCTAGAATGCAGGAAGATCCAGGACTGAGTTGTTGCTAGAATTGCTGCCGAACTCCCGGCACTAGTGCAAGTAACTGTCCAAGAGGGAGAGTAATGGATGCCTTAGATAAAATTTCCCATGCCTCATCTGCTTGAATTGTACTTTTCACTGATTCTGAAGATGATGCGCCTGTTACTGGGGTAGAATCTTGGTCCTGCGATACTTCCTTTGGCAGTGGGACTTGGGTCACCGGAATTGGATCTGGAAACACTGTAGGCTCTTTGGTGGTCCATTGACTAGCTTTGTCATACATTCTCTATTGTTCATGGATGCCAGGTTCAAACACTTCTGCTGCTGGTTGTAACTGCTTACCAGATCTTGTTTGAATCACTACTGCTTGAGTTTCCACTGGTGAAATATAGACCATATTGGTCATTGAGTTCTGATGCTCCTTCTTCCTCTGATCATATTCGGCTGCATCTTTACAGAATCTTCGGATGTGACCAAACTCACCGCAAAAATGACACCGAGGGGGTGGCAAAGAAGTACCTTCCTGTGATGTTCCTGTCTACCAATGATTTGTATTGTAATTTGTATTCCGCTGTCCTCGATAATTTTTGTATCCTTGTTGTTGATTATTTCTCATCTGAGGTGGTACATAATGGGTGGCCGGCTGCCTTGGTTCTTGTATAATGGCATTTACAGTTGCTGGTCCCTGCACTTTGGCGTTATAAGCACAGTTTTCAGTGGAATGTCCGATAGTATTGCAGATAGCGCAATACATCTGATTAAGGGCATGTGGCACTGGTATGCCCTGGATTCTTGCATTTAGTGCAGTACATCTGTCTAGCCGGATCCTCTGCAACATTTTTACTGGCTTTCAACCACTCCAGGTCTTTGGTAAAGCCTCCAACCTTATGCTCGAGCTGCAAGGCCATTGCAATAACTGCATCTAGTGTCATAGCTCCCACACAACAGATGATCATAATCTGTCTTAGTTGCGGAGTCAACCCATTAATAAACCATTGAGTGATGACATCATCCGGCAGGTTGGCATGGGCCGACGGTAGTTGTCTCAAATGAGTTCTAAACAGGGTGGCATATTCCTGCACAGTCTGGTTCAGCTTCTGTCTATTGTTCTGCAAGTAATCAAAAATTTCGGCAGGGTTCTTCTTCAGTCGGAACCTCTGTAAAAACGCATCCCTTACTGTTTCATAGGTGTCGAAATGGTTGATATCATATTCTGTAAGCCACCTCGCTACTTCATTAACTAATGTTGACTGGAATACTATGGCCTTGTATGCCGGATCAGGTGGATGGTTTAGTACTGCATAACTTATTCCAAAGGTGCGTACATGAGCATCAGGATCATCACTTGGAAATCCACCGAACTTGGTATAAGTTACTCCTGTTGGAACCAGCCGGAGTGGAATTGGCTTTTGTTGTTGTTGTTGTTGTTGTTGTTGTTGTTGTTGTTGTTGTTGTTGTTGTTGTTGTTGTTGTTGTTGTTGTTGCCAACTCATGGTGCTAGTGGTGGTACTGTTACTATTTCCTGAGTTCTGAGGATGTGTTTCCGGTCCTTCAGAGTCTGTATGATCAGACTGCTCACCTTCCAGTTCGAAAATAGCACTCAACCTTTTACGAGTTTCTAATTCGAATAGCCTATCCTCTTCTGTGGTATCAAACGTAGGCAAGCTTACCCCAAACAGTGGTGTCCGGAATAAAGATTCATCGGGAAGTATGACACTGTCACCGAAAACTTGTAAATTCTCTGCAACTGGGACCGAACTGCCACCAAAATTAGTGGAACTTTCCCCAACCCAGAGTATTTTTTCACCTTCAATAACCTCTCTGGGCAAGACACCTCTATCCTTAGACGGGTTTGAATCCTGACCAGACAGTGTCGGATCAATTACACACTACGTCCTTGTAGACTCCGAAGTTACTGTATCTTCTGCAGACTGTGTCGAAATTACGCTGGAATCTATCGGAATTGCAGTATGTTCTACCGGAATGCTACCGGAATCACTGCTAACGTGCTTCGTTTCTTCGACGACTGGTCTTAACCGATCTATGCTTCTGCCTCCTGGGGGAGTCCTTAACAAATTTGATACTACCCAAGGCTGTCGATTTCTCCTATACTTCGGATAGGACTCGCCGGACCGAGTAACCGGCATATATCACCTTTGCAACACTTGCGTACTATTTCACCTTACTGTCGATTCACAACCTATGGTCACCTTCCCACAGTCACTTTGCAACACTCTGTTGCCACTTTCCCACAGATGGCGCCAGTGTTAAACGCGCGTTGCCGTCAGACGCGTTTAAGCTCTTTTCAGGTTCTTGGGAGTGGAAGGGGTCTAAATAAACAGAGGCCCTATACTTGATTTTCCCAATTAATCACTCACACCATAGTACCTTAATGTTTAAATCTTTGTTAATATGAATTAATCTCTAGACTCTGATTTGTTCTCTCACCGTATTACTATCTGTACTCAGACTATTGCTAGTTCTTCCACAACTTTACCGATTATGCTCTGGTTGATACGTTCTCATCACACAGTGCAAAAGCTATTCATTACCGTAATACAGACTCACAAGACTTACTTACTGGAACAGTGTTAAACACCACTGAAGATAATCAAACAACAAGTGAAATAACACAGTACTACTCAGAATTCTCCAACATAACACAACGGAAACTCCACAGAACATTTCACCCAGACAGAGAGTCTGGCGATTCTTCTGGTCGTCGCCGAAGCATCCTTTCATTAGATTATAAATGGTTACATCTCTTCGCAGCGACCTTTCGGTTCGTGCGGAATACGAAAATGGAAAGATTTACAATTGCCAATCCGGCGGCTTACACATGTGCAGAACGTCTCAATGGTTTCTGAACAGGAATATGTGCAGATTGATCTGAATTGACGTTCTCTTGAACATCCCTATGTGCAGCATTTTTATGCATGTTAGCCGGAGGACTAGTATCCTCAAACACCACTCTTCTCACTTCAACCTCCTTAATGGGCTATTTATGCATCTTAGAATCATTGAAAATAACATCACTACTTTTGATCACTGACCGTGTTTCAGGATCCCATAAGCGATATCCAAATTATTCTTCTCGACCATATCCAAGAAAAATGCATTTCTTTGACTTATGATCCAACTTTTGTCTAAGACTCTTTGGTATATGAACATATGCTTCACACCCAAAAACTCGAAGATGATCATAATATGGTGGCTTCCCTATCCATAAATCTTGTGCCACTTTCAAACCTTTGGCAGTACTAGGTGAAAGGTTAATCACATGAACTGCAGTCAATACTCGTTCTCCCAAAGAACCTTGTGAGAGGTTTGCATGATGCAACATAGAGATTACTCTATCTTGAATAGTTCTATTCATCCACTCAGCTACACCTTTTTGTACTGGGGTATATGGAGCTGTAAACTCTCTATGAATCCCTCTAGACTGACAAAAAAGGTTGAATTCATGTGAGGTATACTCACCCCCGTTATCTGAACGTAAAGCCTTAAGCTTAGTTCCTTTTTTAGTCTCAACTGAAGCAAGCCATCTTTTGAAAGTAGGGAATACCTCATCCTTCGATTTGATAGGATATACCCAAACTTTTCTAGTAGCATCATTTATGAAAGTGACAAAATAAAGAGAACCACCTAAGGACCTAGTCGGCATAGGACCACACACATCTGTATGAACGAGATCTAAAGGCTGAATTGAAGATTCAATGTGCGTTCTATGCACATTTCTAGTTTGCTTTCCATATTGACAATGCTCACAAAATGAAAAATCGAAGAAAGATAACACAGATAAGTAGCCAAAACCAGAAAGATTTTCCATTCCACTACAAGATATATGGCCCAAATGACCATGCCAAATACAAGCTATAGGCTGTTTAGTAACAGCTAACAAGTGTTCTTTCTATGATACGAATAAACGATAAAGTGAGCCAACTTTGCTTCTTTTTGCAATAACCATATTGTCCTTTGATATGCGAAAGGACTGAGCATACAAGACCACCTTGTAACCAAGGTCATCAACTTGACCAACTCACATCAAACTGTGTGATAACTGAGGTACATGGTGTACATAATAAACTTTGAACCATCAATGAACTGCACAACCACATCTCCAATCCCCACAACATCACACTAGTAAGAATCACCAAGTCTCACGGTACCAAGAGACTTTGCTGCATAATTAGAGAACATTCTCTATGTGGTGTCACATGGAAAGAAGCACCAGAATCTAGCAGCCAGGTGTGGGAAAGAGAATCAGCCATAAGAGCCTCAGTTGGCACAGTACTATCAAGTGTCAACACATCAGGATAACCAGAAATAGCATTAATTTCTTCAATCTTCACAGTCGAAGTAGATGGTGCAAGTAATTGTTTAACATGCCCATCAACATTCTATCCTTTACCTTTAGCATTCTTTAATGCATAACATTCTTTCTTCGTGTGTCCTTTCTTATGAAAATAATGGCATTCGATATCTCTGTTCCTTGATTTACTTCTACTCTTATTCCGTTGACCATTCTTTTCCTTGTTCTTTCTCTTGCCACGTTGTTGATTCTTTCCTTGGTAAGAATCATGAACATTATATGCATCTCCACTCTGAGTGCCAACCATAGATTTTCTATGAATCTCCTCTCTCAAGAGTGCTCCACATGTCATCATAGACGAGTTTACCACCAAGTGCACTATTGCTAATAGCTGTGCAAAATGTATCCCAAGATGAAGGCAAGGTGCATAACAACAATACTGCTTACATTTCATTATCCATATCCATTTTTTGAGCATGTAACTAAGAGAATATAGCATCAGACCCATTTAGATGAGCAACAACACTATCTGTGTCCTTCATACAAAGTGCTTATAATTTTCTCATCAGATAGACTTTAATTGATGCCGTCTTTTTTTCATATGTATTGCATAACTGCTTCCAAAGCTCCTCTGCACATGCACAGTCTAATACTGTAAAGTAAACATTATCTACTAGGTGCAAGCGAATGGTAGACCTTGCCATTTCATCTAACTCATCCCAATCATCTTCATCCATATCAGCAGGCTTCTAAATTCTATTTAGTGGCTTCCATTGCCTCCTTTGAATCAACACATCTTTAATCTGATTCTTCCATAGAGCAAAATTTGTGCCATCAAATTTTTGGATCTCAAAATGGTCTTTGCCCTGCAAGTTATAGCTCCTCCTCGGAACACTAGCACTAGGCCCTGATCCACCGGATGTTCCTAAGACCTCTGATGCCATGATGGTAGAGAACTGAATGAAATGATAATGGAGCTAGAAGAGTCCGAGCACCAACGAATAAGTGTATCAAGGAGTAACTCGACCACTGTATAGTTGACAAAACCAAAAATCTAGAAAAACTTTGCCAGAGTATCCTCTGCAAAATTAACGTTTGACTAGTGTCAAAATATCATAAAACTGCAAGTACTGACATGTTTCCTTGTATAGTGAATCACTGACTCCACTGCATTTAATGAGTTACCCAATAGGAGCCAACTATGCTTATCGAGCACCTATGAAAAACTATCATAGATCTCCTATGGCGAGGCTAGGTAAGTCTTCCACCTGCATCACCGAAGGGACCCCGACATCTGGGTGTCTCTCAGTTAAGAAAACCTCACCACCACCCTCTTTATCAAACGTAAAAGGCTTTATGCAAAGAACGTAACCGCTATATCAATGACCACATGGACGTACATAAGCGGTATCCATAGAAGCGTACATAATGTGTATGCGCTCAATATATGCAGTAAAATGACACTAAAAGGTGAATGCACAGCCAATAACACTTGCAAGTGTCTGTCAACTCTGATGTTTTTGGCTCAAAAACTTGCATAAGTTTGTAGCGACTACTCCCACCAAAACTGAAATCTTTCAAGAAACCTATAGTTTTACGAGTGTGGCTGAAAACATAGCCCCAAAGGTTGATATTTAATGTCTGAGAAGTACAAAGAACACTCTTCTTGATGTTCTTAGACCTGTGTAAAGAGAACTATGTGCGAAAGTACTCCAAAATGGCTCCAAAAGACACCCCAAAAATGCTTCAAAAATAGGCTTTGAAAGTAAAGAATGAAGCTTTGAGGGACCAAAACATGTTCAAGGTAATTTCAACCTTAGTCTTTCCCCTTCTTCAGACACCACAAGAGTGCAGCTTAGTGGCAAGAGATTGCCACGGTTAAGCGAGCTCCAAGGGGAACAATACTGGGATTGGTGACCTCGGGGGAAGTACCAAGAACCTCTATATTCCTTGATTGTTGAGGTCCTCCCTCGCGTGCAGCCAATGGCGCCAACGGTGACTCTTCGGTGATCGGATGACAAGGTATGCTTTGGTCTATGGCTTAGTACACACCTAAACTTAATGGAGTAGTTGAAAGGAGGAACAAGACTATAGTAGAAGCAACAAGATCTATGCTAAATGAAAAGGTTTTACCTAATTATCTTTGATTTGAGGCTGTATCAACAACCACATACCTTGTAAATAGACTTCCATTGATCAACAAGTGTGATGCATGTCAGATTGGGAAGGCACAAAGACAACCATTCAACCACAAAGGCTACATCTACAACAACTTATTGGACTTAGTACACACAGATGTATGGGGACCAAGTCAAGAATCTTCATTGGCAGGATCAAGGCATTATGTCTCATTTATTGATGACCATAGTAGGTGGACTATTCTATACTTTATTAAGAGTAAAAATGAAGTGTTTGATTGCATAAAAAGCATCTAGCACATGTGGAGAATCATACAGGTAGATCACTCAAGAAGCTCAGATTTGATGGAGGGGGAGAATACTTCTCCAAAGAGTTTGATGAGTTCTTGTAGGAAAAAGGTATCAAAAGGGAAGTGACTACCAGCTACTCTTGATCTCTTCAACTAAATGGAATTGCAGAGAGGAGAAACAAGAAATTGGTTGGATCAACCCAAACAATGCTTGAAGAGAAGAAGTTGCAACATTATCTATGGGGAGAGGCTATTTCAAGTGCTTTGGACCTTATCAATAGACTACCATCCAAATCACTTCAAGGTATGACTCCTTATGAAGCATGGCATGGAAGAAAACCTAGTCTTAGACATTGCAATGTTTTTGGTTGTTTAGCTTATGTTCATGTACCATCACAAATAAGAGGTAAGCTAGATGAAAGGGCAACAAGGGTAGTGTTTATTGGATATGATTCAACTTAGATCGGTTACAGGTTCTATAATCCTTCAACCAAGCAATTCACTACAAGTAGAGATGTTGTGTTTGAAGAACATAGGTCTTGGTATGATGAAGACAAACAAAAGGTAACTCTACCATATGATCTTGATTTTGATTCTCATCAATTAGGAAGCAAGCATGATACACAGGTCCAAGGTCCAAGAAGTGATACAAACGATGAACAAGATGAAAGAGAAAAGGATTACAAACTATGGAGGTCAAGAGGCAAAGCAAAGATGTAAGAATTTGGAGAATGCTCCAAGCAAGCACCTAGAAGATCAACAAGAGAGAAGAAGCAACCAGAAAAGTATGGATATGATTCCAGATTTATTATGAAGCATTCAATTTACTTGGAAAAAGATTCAATTTCAAAAGGACCATCAACCTATGAAGAGACAAAGGGAAACCCTAATTTGGAAAAGGCCATGAAAGAAGAAATAGATGCATTAAAGGAGATGGACACTTGGGATTTGGTTCTAATGTAACCAAATCAAAAGGTAATTACTTACAGATGGGTATATAAAGTTAAAAGAAATTTACATGGATCAGTTTGCAGGTACAAGCCAAGATTAGTTGCCAAAGGATGCTCTCAAACTCATGGTATAGGCTATGAGGAAACATTCTCACCAATTACAAAAATGACTACAATTAGAACATTGATAAGTGTAGATGTTGCAAGGAATTGGAGACTCCTCCAGCTTGATGTGAAGAATGCATTCTTAAATGGTTGGATAAATGAAGAGGTATACATGTCACAACCTCCAGATTTTGAAGACCCTAATCATGCATCTTATGTTTGCAGACTTAAGAAAGCATTGTATGGATTGAAAAAAGCTCCTAGAGCTTCGAATTACAGGTTGGTTACATACCTTCAAGATCAAGGGTTCAGACCTAGAAACTTAGATCCTTCTCTATTCATCAAGAGGGATCACAATGAGGTTATCTATCTATGTGTATATATAGATGATATTATTGTGACATGTGATGATTTGAATGGCATTCAAAGGATCAAGAGACACATGCAAGAGGAGTTCAAAATCAGTGACTTAGGTGAGCTCACATATTTCCTAGGTATGTAGGTGATATACACAGATGAAGGAATGTATTTGACTCAGAGAAGATAAATTTAGGATCTACTTCTCAAGTTCAAAATGGAGAATACTAAACCTACAAGTACACCTTTGGAGATGAATCATAAATGTAGTGTTTATGAAGGTGAGAAAATTGAAGACATTAAAGAATATCAAAGCTTGGTAGGTAACTTGATATATGCTACTCATACAAGGGCAGATACCTCATATAGTGTGGGAGTGCAAAGCCAATTCATGCACTCTCCAAGAAGAACACACATGGATGCGGCTAAGAGAGTACCTAAGTATCTCAAAGATACAATCAATGAAGGTATATTCTATCCTTACTCTTCATATTTGGATATCAAAATCTATTCAGATGCAGATTGGGCAAGAGTTAAGGATGATAGAAGAAGTACTTTTGGTTACTTAGCATTTGCAAGTTCAAAGCTAGTGTCATGGAGTTCCAAGAAGCAACCTATAGTTGCTTTATCCTCAATTGAAGCAGAGTACAGGGGTTTGACCATAGCAACTCAAGAGGCAATATGGTTGAAGGCATTGTATACAAATTTGGGAGTTATGAGTTCCAAACCTCACATATTTGGAGATAATTTAACTTCCATGCATCTAGCAACAAACCCTATTTTCCATGCGAGAACCAAACACATAGAGGTTCATTACCATTTCATTAGGGAGAAGCTCATGGAAAAGGAGATTGACATTTCTTTTGTTCCTATTGAAAAGCAAGTAGCAGATATGTTGGCACATTTTACCCAAGCCTACATGCTTGATATTATTTGATTTATGTTCATTCATGTTCATATGTGTAGTCATGTGAACACCTCTTGTAAAAGAGTACATTTTATCTCTTGTAATTGTGAAAAAGAAAAAAGAAAAACAATGGCTT
The DNA here is from genome assembly GCA_020310875.1 of Ceratopteris richardii. NCBI lineage: Eukaryota > Viridiplantae > Streptophyta > Polypodiopsida > Polypodiales > Pteridaceae > Ceratopteris > Ceratopteris richardii. The sequence continues at coordinate 14,064,830 of CM035414.1, read as the reverse complement.
ACATCATCCATGATATAAAAAGCAAATTTGTGGTTCTAGCTACCTAAAACCACGAATTAGTGAGTTGAGGGAATATTTCCTAACTTTGGGGATCATTTTTAGGTGGAGCCATTCGAATTCGAATTCAAAACTCCCTCCAAAAGTAGCTATAAAAAGAGCAAGAAGGAAGTGGTGATTAGCAAGCCTTGTACATGACCACCTCATGTCATTTTTGGGAGATTGAAGAGCTTACTCAATAGCTCTATCATTCTACTCCCATTGTGCAAATATTTATTGCCAGTGTGGTTGTAATCATATGTGAATCTATACATTCATCATTCTCTACTTCTTTGTTTTGTTCTCTGCTATACTCACTCAGAGCAGTAACTTAAGCTCATATCTCAAGCTTTACTCAACCTTTTTATGAGTTTTAAAGTTTCTTAGATTGGTCTCTAATTCTAGTTCTTGCAAACAAAATTTTATGGTAATTGGATTTATATTTTGGGAGAAATCTGCATTTTACTGCTCATTGGTCTATCTCTGCAGAGCCCCGAAAATGGCGGGAGTGTTCCTGATGTTGATGAATCTTGTTCTAAGTTCTCAATTGATCATTTGAAGTGTTTTAACTTGTATACGAAGCCACCTAAGTTTATTTTCTATGCCCAAAAGGAATTTATCTAATTCCTGCCAAGTTGAGAGCATTATTTATTTTTTCCAGCAGGTGTATGTTCAAAAATAACAAGTTTTGGGAGCTAGTCATTTCACAACTAGTTTGTCTTGACTTAAACTTTTGAGATACATGTTCCAACGTACTTGGCTGATATTTTGGTGGATTTAGGAAGCTTAAAGGGCTACTAATCAACGCTGAATTCTCAGTTGGCTGGTGTGAAACTAGTTGTATCAGCACCAACTCATCTTCGGATTGCATCCACCATCTCTCTTCACAGTGGTATCAGAGCATCGTCAATCGACATGGGAGATGGATTTCCATCAACAACTAACAAATTGGATCGGAAAAACTACCTGGCCTGGTCTCTAAGGATGGGGGCTTACCTTCAAGGGAGGAATCTAAATGGATTCATATATGGAGATGACGCAATGCCAACCATGAGGAACAAAGGGAAACCATCACATTAAGAAGTGGAAAGACTTTCAAATTCGTGTTTGAAGGATGCACTTGCCATTAGGAAAAAAAGTGAGCCCTGCATGGGCCTTGTAAGGATTCCTAATTTTTAGGAATTAAAAAGCTTAATCTAGGAGATTAAGGGAACATGGAAAACCACTAGTTGTATTCTCAAGGAAAATAAATTTTGTACTTGATTTATAAAATGGGAATTTTAAGAGCCTTTGGATGCTTCAATCAATGGTTAAGATTAAAGAGGATGCCACTCTATAGAGAGATTGACTGACAAGTTGTGCGAGTTTGTAGATGCTCACGAATTTTTGGCACATTTCTGCAAAAATTCTGACCCTTAGATTGGTGCAATCCAACGATCAACCGCATTTGGGGCTGATCCTAAGTTCTGAGAATCTTCACGCATGTTTTGGGGCAGCCCTCTGCACATTTTTGGACCATTGGATCATCTCCAATCCAAGGATAAAGCGCATTTCTAGCTGATCCAATTCGGGATTCGACGTGAGCCGTCCGATCGGACCTCCATCCAATGGAGGAAGACAAAAGGCGCCCTTTGCTTTTGGGCATTCAATCTTCACCATTGGATGATTGCTAGATCTAATGGCTAAGCTTTTGAGCGCCTTTCTATTCCCAAGTTCAACCTCCATCGTTTGATTTCAAGGCTGATCTGATGGCTCTTGTGCAAAGGTGCCTTTTTGAGGCTCTACCTTCTCTCATCCATTGGATATCTTCCTCATCCAAGGGCCAAAATGAAAGGATGCCTTGACTTTTGTATTTCAACCTCATCCATTGGATGTATGAATCAATCTAAAGGGCTAGAAATAATTCGTAAGCCTTCCAAAACCATTTTCATAAGCAAAACCACTATTTCTAGGTGGTTTTCTTCTCTTTGACCACACAAAAATAAGGGAAGCCTATGCCTAGCCTATGTGATTAAGGGACTAGACTGTGTCCACCACCCTCTCTCATTGGTCCATCTCTAATCACTCCTTAATCCAAAAGGCCCAAGGAGGGCTCATTTTTTTCCCTAATGGCAAGGTCCTATATTCTAAACTCAATCTTTGATTTTCTTTTACCTCATGTCAAGGGATGCAAGACATCAAGAGAGACCTGGAAATCCATTTCTTCTTTCTTCTCCTCCAACACTTGAGCAAGGAAGAACAAATTGTGGATGGAGTTCACAACAATGAAGAAAAGCCCCAAGCAAAGTGTGACTGATTATGTCACAAAGATGAAGGAGATTTTTGACCAACTTGGAAGCATTGGAGAGGTAATTGAAGAGAAACAAATCATTAAACAAATCATAAATGGAATCAAAGTAGATGACAAGTGGGAGTGATTCACAATAGCCATGGATTTATACATGGATATGCATGTACCCGACCTCAACACACTCATGGGCCAACTCTTCACTCATGAAGCAAAGATTATCAAAGGTGGTGAGTCCTCAAAAGGTAATCAAACTTCTGCCTTATATTCTGATAAAGCTAGGGTCAAGGACAAGTCAAAGAATAGGAAGAATGAAGATGAAGGTAGCTTTTTCCAAGCAAACTTTGCAGGTAGAGGAAGAGCTAGAGGAAGAGGCAGAGGTGGAAAGCAAGGCAGAGGGAGATTCCAATCATCTCAAACTCGCAATATATGTGGCTTATCTAATCATACTAATAAAGAATGTTTCAAGAACCCGAGGAACTCAAGAGGAAGAGGATTCAATAGAGGTGGCTATGGATCAAATAGAGGCAGATACAATGGAGGCTACAACAACAACTATTACAACAACAACAACAACTATCAAAGTGGCCATAGAGGAAGAAGAGACTACAATAATTATGCAGAGGACCAAAGTCAAGAAGATTCATTGTTGATTATGAATATATTAGTGAAGAAGGGTAAGGATGATTATCACATCTTTTACATTGATTTTAGATGCTCAAATCATGTGGCAGGAAATGTGGCTTTACTTTTTGATTTGGAAGATCCTCATAACAAGCATGAAGTGCAAACAGGAGATGACACAAAGCACTTAGTGGAGAAGATAGGTAATGTGAAGACATCAGATGGGAATATGAACCTCTTAAGCAAAGTCTTGTATGTCCCTACAATTACCTAAAATTTAATAAGTGTTGGACAGATTGTTGAAAAAGGATTGCAGATTAGATTCATTAGATTTGCAGCATATGTTGAAGACCCAAGGCAAGGATTTAGAAGGATTGCCAAAGGAGAAAAGATAGGAAGGCTTTTCACTTTTGAAGTGGAAGATACAAAGAACATAGCTTTGTTTAGCTATGGATCTCAAACTCTCAGAGAGTTGGAGGTATGGCACAAAAGGCTTGCTCACATTGGTGAGAGGACACCCAAACAAATTTGCAGGGACCAAAGTGTTACCATTAGTGTCCATGTGAAAGGCCAAATGGCCACCGGACTCTTCCTTGTATATGTTCTTTAATAAAACATATAGTGGCATGGTCCGTCACATACTGTAAGTTTGACCGCATTTGTAAGACCTAAGAAGTCTGTCTTCGTGCTCCTCTGTGTACTGTGTTTTTTGTGTATTCTACAACATCTTTGCGAAGAACTGTGTGCGGCCTTAGGAGCTCGGTTTTCTAATCTGAGCATATTGTCGTGGAGCCCTCGCTAAGAAGAGCGCACTATGGTGCATCAACATTGAAATACTTCACTGGTATCAGAGCAGTTCGACGCAAAAAGCTTTGTTCCTTTTATGTGAGCTAAGTGAGCACCCCCCCAAGGATTATGACTAAGGCGGCGACCTTGGCATAGACCTTGTCATCTGAGTCACCGAAGTCACCGTTGGCACCGTTGGCTGCGTGCGAGGGAGGACCTCAACGATCAAGGAAGATAGAGGTTCCCGGTACTTCTCGGGAGGTCACCCATCCCATTACTATTCCCCCCAGAGCTCTCGTAACCATGGCAATCTCTTGCCACTAAGCTACACTCTTGTGGTGTTTGAAGAAGGGGAAAGACTGAGGTTGACATTACCTTGAACATGTTTTGGTCCCTCAAAGCTTCATTTTTTGCTTTCAAAGCCTATTTTTGAAGCATTTTTGGGTGTCTTTTGGAGCCATTTTGGAGTACTTCCGCACATAGTTCTCTTCACACAAGTCCAAGAACATCAAGAAGAGTGTTCTTTGTACTTCTCCGACAATAAATATCAACCTTTGGGGCTGTGTTTTCAGCCACACTCGTAAAACAACATGTTTCTTGAAAGGTTTCAGTTTTGGTGGGAGCAGCTACTGCAAATTTATGTAGGTTTTTTTAGCCTAAAACATTAGAGTTGGCAGACACTTGCAGGTGTTATTGGCTAGTTTTTTGGGCTGTGTATTCAGGCTGTATGTGGTCGGCGAAGAAGCTCAATTCATATGCCACTAATCTGGCATTCAAGTTGGATGACATCTTTAAAAAGATTTCTGAATCGATTTCAAAAAAACCCGTTGTAGCTCAGTGATGAGTAGCACCTCCTTTAATGTCAATCGGGAAGACGTGAGGATGGTATGAAGACCTCGAGCAAGTGCGTGAGTGAGAAGCACACAAACATGCACACACATACACACACACGCGCACACACGGCAAGACAAAGAGTGAGAAGCAATGGAGTTCTTAGATTACTTTCAAAAAGCTCTTACAAGTTCAATTCAATTACAATCTAACCTCAAAAATGAGCTCTCTAGCTCTATTTATAGTTTTTGACTAGGTTTTGGCCCTGTCCAGACCTAGTGTCCGGCCTAGTTAAAAATTAGGTTCCAGGGCTTATTTGAGGGCTCAAACGAGATCTAAAAAATACGAAAATTGGTAAGCAACTACTTCTAAGGCTCCTCAAGCTCGAGGACTCCTCGGCTTGCACAAAATGGAGCTACAAAAGGTGAACATGGTATTTATAGGGGTTTTTAGTGATGAGAATCACTTTTAATTGGTGTAAGGGTTTTGAAAAATTAAAGGGTTGCCTTAGTGCTAGATCTACGTGAATGCTCGTACTTGCTTCTTCATGAAGAAAATTATTGGCCTACTTGCCAGATCGTCGTTGACTCCTTTGTCTGCTTGTGCCTTCTCTCCCCTCTGACTCTCTTCTCTGACTACCATGCCTTGTCAGTCCTTCAGTTCCTTGTCTGCTGCTAACACCCCCCCTCTCTCGCGTCTGTCGTCCCTGACAGACCCTTGTTGGGAGGGTCGTTGGACGTAGTATTCGACAACGTCTTGCGCTAAGTGATGTTCGGCAATCCTCAATCCTTTGGCCAAGTCTGTGAGTAAAGCATCCCAATCTAATGTTGTTCTTGCAATGCACTAAACTGCTGTTGTAAGAGCCTCTTTTCTTTCTCTAAGTCCATGAATCTTCCTTGTAATGTTTCATGACTCCTGAACAAACTTGTATGCTGAGCATCGAGGTGCTGATAGTGTTGCTGTAACTGAGACATGCACTGATACATGTTATTAAATACATTATTAATGGGGGTGGGTGCAGGAAGGGTGTTAAGTGCAGAGGGAAAGGGAGAGGGGAAGGGAAGTGTGAATGCGGTGCTGGAAAATGGTGAAGTGGGTGGTGGGGGAATGGGAGATTGTGGCCGTATGGGGGGAGGGAGAGGTGCAGTGGAGGGTGATATGTCCATCAAATCCACGGTGGACGCAGTAGTGGGAGTGATTGTGGATAGTGGAATTGTGGGTGCAGTGATTGTGGTGAATGTGTACAGTGGTGTGTGCAGTTGTGAATATGAACTGCCCGGAAGTGTGAGAGGGGGAATGGGGATGTCAGTAGCTGCCGTTAGGATTACAGTGTTAGTGGAGGTGTTGAGAGGGTGTGTGGGTTGATTGGCGGTTTGTGCTTCAGTCATGGCAGTTGACTCGGAGGCGGTAACGGTGGTTGTTACATTGGTAATGGGAGGTGAATGTGGTGGAGTGGGAGGCGGGGGTGGCAAGGGGGGTGATGGGGGTGCACTGGACACATGGGTCTCTTCAGTATCGTGCACAGTGTGTGCTGTGCCCGTGGTCGTGGTTGTCCCTTGTGTTTCGGATACTAAGACATTCATCTGTTTCCCTGCTCGTGGGGGACATCTTCCGTATCTTCTTTCCATTCTGCGTGATTGTGCCAGGGCAGTATGCACTGTCTCAGGTACTCCTAAAGCATCAGAGATCATATCCAGTGTGGCACGATATTGTTCGTCGACTCCTTCCTCCTCAAGGATTTGGTGCATGATAGCCTTTCCTGCTGCAAGGGATAACTTATGTTGTTGTTGGACCCTGTTGATGGTATCATAGAGCTTTTTCAACTCCTTTGTATATGCTGGGGCACCCTCTAGCTCCTGTATAACTTCTTGCTCATAGTCATGCGCCTCCTCATCAGAAAATCCTTCCTGTTCATCCTCTTGTTCTTCTTCTTCTTCATCCTCCACTTCCACCACTTCTGGTTGTCTTGGCTGGGGTTGTTCTGTAGCCGTTTGTTGTCCACTACCCTGCTCTGCTTCGACTTCCGCATTAACAGCTTCAATGATTCTGGCAACTTCTTCATCCGTTAGATCTTCCAAAGTGAATCCGTGAGGAAATTCCAGATCCGTAGGTACAGGTGGAAACACAAGATTAGGGCCATCTGTGCTGTGCCTGGGTAACCTGATAGTAAATGGTTGCACTCGTCTGGGAAGCCTTGGAGTTGTTTCAGGTGTTAGGGTTGCACCGCAGGCTTGTGCACAAGGCATCTGGACAGCGTCTCTCATCTTCTTTGAGGGAGGCCCTGCAGCTGACAGTCTACGTTGAAACTCCTTCACTCTGGTCCAAATGAGAGCCCTCTGTACTGGTACATCATAATCTAAACATCTATATACAATGCGAGTGAGTGCACAGCATCCGTACAATACAGACTTTTGTTTTTTATACCACCTTTGATGAGCCAAGTGGATTTGGTCGATAATCCAGTGAGGCATGTTGATTGTCAAATCAAAAGCATCAGCCAAGTATAAACTAAACCATATCTTTTTAGGTGGCATTGTGAACCTCTCTTGGGCGGGAAATGCAAAGTGCTGCATGACCATTCGCAAATGAATGGCGATTGTAGGCGTCATTGCCACCATGTCTTTTAACTTTGTCAGATTCCTATTCTTCATATTGTCGGGGACCATAGTCTCTTTCTCCGTAGGAATGTGCATACCTTTCATGTCCAAAGCTTCCCTTACCAAGTTGATAGTCAATCTGAAACGCTTGAGCTCATTGCCCCTTGTGAGAGATGGGAGGACAAAGGAGTTGTATCCCTTTTTGTCTTTGCTCGGAGTAAGGGTGCTAATCAGATACGAGCACCTTAGAAAATCCGGCTTTGGCAATCGGAATTTCAAATACTCGTAGAGTCCTGCCTTCTTCCATATGGGTTTCAATCCTTCATTATTCTGCAATCTTTCAAATTCCCTGGTAAACAAGTGATACCTGCCCCAGCGCCCATTGAATTCTATCTCTGCCTCCCACATATAAGTGCCTTCACCTAGGGGTCCTGCCACATCACTGAACCAATGAGATTTTTTGCTGACTGGCATTGTGTGCCCCTGTGGAGGGTTCTGAACCGATATGGCATGTAATGCCCTCAATGCCGCTGGTCGTTCCTTTAATTCCTCCTCAACCGGAAGGCTTTCAATGTCCACAACTTGGGGGCTGGTGCCTGCCTGGGAGCTAGTTCCTACCGTATCTGCCATGTTACTTCTTGCTTCCTGTCTCTGTGAGAATATAGAAACATGTGTTAACATTGTACAGGACAAGAGAGAACCGTTGTTGTTCCCATTACAACATTAACATGAGGATCAGGAGAGATTAATGGGTTAGTAAGTGCTCGGTGCGAGTGTGTGTGTGGTTAGGAGTTCGGTAGACCTAAGAGCTAAGTGGAATGATGTAGTGTGATAGTGATGTGGTTAGTAGGTTGTCATGGATTTACAAATGGGGTCCGGGGGTTTGTTACAAGTCTTAGGCTGCCAAATGCAGTGGATGGGTTTTGCTCTTGGTTTCGTAGAGACTCTCGAGAGCTTTATAGGTGTGTCGGCTTGAAAATGAGGCCTTTTAGGGACCCATTTACAAGTGATTCTGTTCGTGCTCATGGGCCTTGGTGTGTTCCTGAGTGTTGAAAACGAGTGGATGCCGGCTGTGCGAGTGAATGGATCATGCTGTATAGGGTGTGGTCTTGGTGTAGCTATTTGAGCCCGCAAACAAGCCTTAGGTACCCAAATTTGCCTTGATTGTGGGCTAGCCTTCATCGACTTCTTGGGCACCCAAATAGACTTCACGTTAGCAGAAGAACTTCTGAAAGACTTCTTATTGGTGTCGTGTTGTTGGTTACTAATAAGAGGCTTTGCCCGTGTGGTTGGCTTGAGTGCAACCGGGTGTTCACCTTTTCGCACCCACACTTGTTTCACTAGCTGAGACATTTTGCTGTGCAGGTACTTTTGATCTCCGACATAGGTAGTACTCTGCTTCTTCTGCCTTTGATCCACCTTTGGTTGCTGCCTCCCTCTGGCCTTTGGAAAAGAAGGGAGTTCCGTTGCATCCCTGACTCCTTTTTTGCGAACATCATTCCTCTGCAACACATAGTTTTGGACAAGAACAGCATGGTCATCTTCATGTGTACTCCTGGAAGGACCAGGAGTGTGTGCCTTTCCTAGTTCCTTGAGTGCTCCATTATCTAACTCTACTGTAATTCGACTATGATTGACCCATACCTGAAGAAGTCCACTTCTTAGGTTTAGGTTGACTGCATGATCATAGATCCAGTCCTGACCCAAGACAAGAGGCTCCGTGAGGTCTTCGTCTTGGCACACTAGTACCTTAACTGTCATTAACATGTCCTGAATGTAGAGGGGAAGCTCCACCTCGCCCATGCAAGGGGTTTCCACACCTCCTAATCCAATGAGATAAGCTTCTATAGGATTGACCTTTAATTTCAATTCTTGACAGTAAGAGAGTCTCACCGCACTAGTGGCTGCACCTGAGTCAATCAATGCTCGCACGGACTGTGCACTAGTTCCTTGTCCTACCTCTATGGTCACAAAAGGTCGTCGATCAATTATTCTATGGGAACTTGTTCCTGCGACTTCACACATTGCCATATGATATCCTTGATCTGCATAGTCATTTGTTCTAGGCTGATCTCTACCTTGTCTTCGCAACTTCATCCTTCTAATGCGTTCTAAAGCTTCTGCTTGAGCTTCTTCTCAAATCCGCTTTTCTTCTTCCTTGCGTTTCTTGGCGATATTGAGTCGACTTAGCATTTCCTCTGTGAGAGGTTCCTGATATAACTTGACTCTGCATCTGCTTATATAGCTTGGGAGAACGTCACCTTCCAATGTGGCTAGTTGCACTGCTCCACTTGTGGAGATCCTATTTATGATCATAGGTCCATAGCCACGCTTCTCTAATTTTCTCGCATGTTGTTTCAAAGTGTATACTAGTACTAGGTCGCCTGCCGTCAAACCTTTATCCTTAACGTGGGCATCAAAATATGCCTTCTGTCATTCCCTGCAGCTGCCCTTAGTCTTGTTTCTCCTAATCGTTCAAGGTCAAAAAGTCTAGAGGAGAGTTCATGACCCGTCCATTCGTGCTCTTGTGCTACCTTCAATGTAGGTATCAAGAAGTCCAATGGTAGCACTGCATTTTGACCAAATACCATCTGAAAGGGGGTGGCTTGGAGTACCGTTTTGTAGGCGACTTGGTATGCCCAAACAGCATGGTGTAGCTGTTTGTCCCAATCAGAGCGTTTATTATTCACGAGCTTGGTCAACACATTGCACAGAATCTTGTTTGTGCTTTCGGCTTGCCCCTTAGCTTGTGGGTGGTAGGGGGCAAACTTCTTATGAACTACCAAGAATTCTTGGAGCAGATTTTCAATTACTTCATTCAAGAAGTGAGTGCCTCTATCACTTACTAACTCTATAGGTAGCCCGTATCTTGTGAATACATTCTCAAACAAGAATTTAGCAGTTGTTTGAGCATCGTTCTTCGTTGTGGCTTTTACCTCTACCCACTTTGTTAGATAGTCTATGGCAACAATGATATATTCCGCATGGGAACCCTTAGCTGGGGGATTAATAGGACCTACGAAGTCTATTCCCCACTTAGAGAATGCACGTCCACCCATCATAGGTTTCAGTGGCATCTCATCTTTACGTATAGGACACTGAGTTCGCTGACAGACATCACACCGTTTCACATAGGTATGTGCATTCTGAAGGGTTGGCCACCAGAAGCCCGCAAAGAGTATTGCCTTGATCACCCGATCTGGTCCAAAGTGTCCTCCTGCTACTCCTTGGTGAGCAGTTTCCAAGATCTTGAGATATTCACTTTCATGGACACATAGTCTCAGGTAACCATCTTTACCACGCTTGTATAGATTATCACCAATGAGTGAGTATTCCTGGGCTTCTTGTTCTAAACTCCTTTTCCTAGCAAGCGTCATGTCTTGAGGGAATGTTTTTGTCCTCAAGAAGGATACTAGTGGTTCACTCCAATCTAGCACTATGGAAACTTGATAAAGAGTGGCATGTTCCACAGGTGGTTTAGTGCAGCAGATTGGGCATTCCTTGCACAACTTTTGGACATCAGCCTCCATAGTCGGCCAATGCACTCCGAGTCTCCTTAGTGTCTGCTGGGTTCGTTGCTTTGAGTAGTGTTGCTCTAATGCACCTACATGTGCTAATTGCAACCATTTAGCGTACTCATCCTCTTCCACACAACAAGCCAAGATCCCTTGATCTGTGTGCTTGTACATACTACCTGCCATGATGTGATACTTTTGAGCTTTTACTACCTCTCTATCCTGCGTGTTTATTACTGGGTGGTTAGGTCCGTATGTCAACACTGGTACCAATGGCTTAGCCCACTGCGGCACCACCTCCAAATTAAACAAGTAAGCATCAGGAAGGTCATCTGACACTCCTTGTGGGGCTTCTCCCGATGTGAGCCTAGAAAGGTGATCTGCTCTCAAATGAGTCTTCCCTTTCCTTACCACAACCTCAAAATCATATTCCATTAGCAAGAGAAACCATCTTACTAATCTTCCTGTATTGCATGGCTTGTTTACGAGGTATAGCAATGCCTGATGATCAGTAAAAAATTTAAACTTATTTGCAAGCAAATAGTGTCTAAACTTTTTAACTGCATATACCATGCCTAATCCTTCTCGTTCCGTGGTTGTATAATTTCGTTCAGCTGCATTTAATTGTCTACTAGCATAGGCAATAGGAAGATCCATATTACCTTCACCAGTAGGTTGAGCAAGCACACATCCAATGGCATAATTGGATGCATCCACATGAACGTGGAAAGGCTTATTCCAATCCGGTGTGGTTAAGATTGGTGCTGAACATAATCGCCGTTTAAGCTCATTGAAGGAATTCTCACATTCATCAGTCCACTCAAAGTTAGTCAGAAGTCCATACATGGGCTTTGCAATGACAGCGTACATATGAATGAACCGTCGGTAGTAACCACAATGCCCCATGAAGGCCTGTACTTCCTTGACGTTCTTTGGCCTAGGTAACTCGGCTATGGCTCTTACTTTCTCTTCATCGGTGGATATGACATTCTTTGACACTATGTGTCCTAAAATCTTACCTTGCCTGACCATGAAAACGCACTTTTCTGGGTTCAGGCAGACTTGATATTCTCCACATTTGTCAAAGATTTGTCTCAGTTCATGAATATGGGTTTGTCTGACGTTGGAATGAGCACAAAGATCATCAACATAGACTTCTAAGTTCTTCCTCAGGAACTCTTTAAACACGTGACACATCAATCGTTGAAAGGTAGCAGGTGCATTAGTAAGCCCGAATGGCATTACCCGAAAGGCAAATATGCCCCACTCCGTGGCAAAAGCCGTCTTATGTTGATCCTCTGGAGCAATGGCTACTTGATTGTAGCCAGAGAATCCATCCAGGAAGCTGTACACTTCCTTGCCTGCTACTCTTTCTAAGAGATGCTCTGTGATAGGAAGCGGATAGTTATCTCGGATTGTGGCAGCATTAACCTTCTTTAAGTTAATGCATACACGCAATTTACCATTCTTTTTGGGCACCACAACAATGGGGGATACCCACTCAGTGTGCTCAATTTCGTAGATGAATCCAGCTTCAACCAGTCTATCTATCTCCTCCTTGATCTTAGCAGCGTAATTATCGTTATATGTATAAGGCTTTTGCTTAGAGGGTTTGGCATCTGAAGTCATGGGGATGGTGTGTGAGCATATGTCTGGGTCAACACCCTTCAAATCCTTGTAAATCCAAGCGAATACATCTCTGTATTCTCTTAGCAAGGCTATTAATGCATGCTCTTCTTCCTCTGTTAGGTCATGGCCTATGTAAGTGCATCTCTCCTCTCCTTCTTCTAGGGCCACTACTATTTTCTTGGTGGTTTCTTTGTTATCATAGGCCTCTCCTGATTGTGCCTCTCATTTAGGCAATCTTATCATGACCCTCCTATCGTCTATCTCATACTTCTTAAAATTTTCTGAAACCTCAAACAAAGATTCTTCCTCTTCTGGTGTGACTTCTCTCTTCTTTCTTTTCTTTCCTTCTTCCTTCGGGGTCACATGTGTGGCAAGCCTTACATCATTTGTAAGCTCTCCGTGCCTTTGGGGTTGAAATTCTACTTCATAGAAATATTCTTCATCTGATGCAAAAGGTGGATCCATAATGATTGACTCTAGATCGGAGTCGCTCGCATCTTCAAATGCATCAGGGCTAGGTTCGCATTCTTCTAGAACTGCCTCTCCCATGATTGGCTCTATGGAGAAGACTGAAATGTCATAGCCATCTTCATCATAGTGAGGTGTCCATTGTTCTTCATTGATGGCTACATCCATTGTTGCTAGGATTTCTGCCTAGCCGTGGGGTTCAAATTCTTCGTCAGGAAAAACTACAGGCGCATAGGCTGGGTCTTGAATTGATCTATGTGTTTCTTTTGCACCTATCTCTCTGGCCTTTTCTCTCTTCTCTTCTTCTACTGCTACTTTGCACATCCATAAGTGAGTGTCTTCATGCATCCATGAGGATCCTGATCCTATGGAATGCACGATTCCGTATCATCTTTGGCTCTATGGATGGGGTTCCATTGGATAGGAGGGACATCTCTATGAGAGTAATCCTTGAGATTGACTTTGGTCGTAACACCTAAGTGCTGCAGGTACAAAGAATTGGTTCCCCAATCCTGTACCACTTGCAACTGTCGCATAAAGGGTTGTCCCAAGATCATTTCATAGGCATGGTTCTTGCTAAAATCACATATGGCAAAGGTATGCTCGAACTCGACACCACAGGTGGTGAGAGTTATTCCTTCTAGCAATCCTAAGGGCCTCTCAATATGACCATCGGCCATCTGCAATTTCATTCCCGTTGGCCTGAGTGCTGGCTTGCCCCAACGCTTCCATAGGGAAGTGGTGGCAATTGCAACTCCTGCACCTGAGTCCAAAATTGCCTTGGTGGTGTACTCCTGGTAGGTAATGGGAAGATAGGTGTTACCTTCTTCACCTTCACACATATCTCCTATCTTATCCAAGGGTATCTCTGGCACTGTCCTATGTGATCCTACCTGGGAATGAGGTTTCACTATCACTGGTACTTGTTTGGCGACATGTTTCCATAATTCAGGTTTTACCTTGAGTAGCTCTTCTAACTTGAGATTGCACTGCACTTTAGTGTTTTTCACTACCTCTGTGTTCCTATGTAAGACTGAGTCCTCATTTCGTACCATGACCGTGGGCGCTCTCATACATGTAGATTTAGCTTCCCATGGACCCGTGAAGTGGGGTAATTCTTGTAAAGAGTTCGACTCAAAGTCTAGTCTTTCCTGAGAGTGGGTGCTCTCCTGCTCCTCATAAATGGATGGGATGTCTTGTGGGAATTCATCGTGCGCATCATCCACAAGTTCAATGGGAGGAGGGACTTCACTTTCTTTAGCCCATTTGTCTTCTTGAATCTCTCGTAGGATTTTTGGTGTGAATCGATTCATAGAAGAAGATGTGCCTGGCTCCGTAGAGTTAGGCACATAGGCTTCCTGGGCGGGTAGGCTCACTCTTTCACTTGCCTTGCCCTTGTGTTGTATGGTGGGTTCCTTTTCCGATTGTGCAATTAGTTTCTCTATTCTTTCTAGCAGTCCATCAAAGTGCAACTGCGTCTTTGCTGAGCTAGAGATGTTAAAGAGGTGGCTGGCTTCAAACATGGTCTGAGCCAACTCCACCATTTTGGCACAAATTTTAGTTCGTTCAAGCTCTAATTCTGCTCTAGGGTAGCACTTTTCATGATCAGTTATGTTTGGCCCTTCTTGGATTCTGGCTTGATATGCTTTAAGCATCATGTTTAGGTCCTCGGGAGTGGGATCTGCTAGGACTGATCCTACTCTAGGGGGTGGTGGAATTAGGTGAGGCGGGTTGAAAGGTGGCTGGTCGGATGGAGTTGGAAATGGTGGAGGTGGAGTAGTGTGAGAGGGAGTTTGAGATGTGAGTTCAGTTATCCTGGCCTTTGTTTCTCTGAGGCTCTCCTCAAGTTCACTCATCTTTTTAGCCCATTGTCTTTTCATTCTTTCCCGACTATCTCTCCAAGCTCTAGTCCTCTTCTTTGTCATGCTCTCCGTTTCACTAACTTCTGGGCTCTTTTCCTGGCCTACGCTTTGGTTCTGTTGCAAGGCTTGGGCTCTAGTGATTACTTGTACTGGTGCAGTGGAAGTCACACTCCCTGTGGAGTCTACACTAACCCAATAACGTTAATAGGAGTGATTTTTGGCATATTATTAGGATTCTTAGGGCAGTCTCGTAAGAGATGCTCCTTTCCACACTCCTGGCAAAAGCCCTGGATCGTTACTGACTGGGGTTGTGTAGGTGGAGGCACAGGACAATCACGAATAAGATGATCTCCTTGACATCTGTAGCATGGTCCTCTAGGGAATGGAGGTCTTACCTGCCTAGGTTGAGGCCTAGGATTGGGGTTTGTATACATGAGGTTTGTGTGATCTGACTCCCAACTAGGTTCACTCGGTTCCTCACTGTAGTAGGACTCACCATGTTCAGGAGATTGCATGTAGTAAGCATGGGGACTATCGACATGTGTAGAATCAAAGCTATGGTCACTAGGGTCACTTTCAGAAAGCAGTGGTGTTACAGGGACTATAGCTCTATTCAAGTTTTCTTCTGCTGCTGCATATTTTACTGGGATCACATTAGCTGGGGCAGGAGGTTGTTGTGCTAACACAGGCTGAGGCCTTTGTTGGTTTTGGTATGGTTGCTGATAAGGTTGTTGTGGCCTGCCATATGGCTGTGGAGGGTACGGGTTCTGGTATCTTCCCTGCTGAGGGTATGGCTGAGGGTAGGGTTGCTTAGCCGCCTGCTTGTTGTATGGGCAATCTTGCGCGGTGTGATTGGTGTACCTCCGTTCTATGGTGCAGTACTGGCTACTAGGATTAACTTGGGGTTGAGCCATAATGGGACAGACATTCGCCATATGGTCGCCTCCACAAGTATAACATCTTTTCACAGGGGCAAACCTTGGGATTTGTTTGCTAGAGACACCTAGTTTCTGAGCTACTTTCTCTGCTAATTCCTCAATTGATGTGGATTGCGAGGAAGAGAGGCTAGAGGCACTATCTGAGTCCTTGTAGATTTTGGAAAGCTCTAGTTCCTCCCCTAGGTTATCCTCGATGTCAATGCACATGCGTACACACTCTTCTATAGTCCTAGGGTCCTTCAGATACACATATGACCTCAATTTGGTACTTAGCAGTCCATCCAAGAATAAAGCCACTTGCTTAGCTGGCGTGGGTAGCTCAGGGATAGGGCATCTCTCCAAGTATTGCCTAAATCTTCTTCCAGCAAGTCTCACGGTTTCTTGAGGGGTTTGCTTGAAGCTGTGAATCAACGAGGAGGTGTTATGTCTTATGCCACTCTTAGAGAATTCAATAATGAAAGCCTCTAGGAGTTGGTCTATGCTCTTGAACTGTCTCTCATTCAATGGTTGAAACCACGTAAGGGCTGTGTTCCTAAGGGTTAGACCAAAGGCATTATATTGCGTGAATAAATCCTCCACTTGTTCGGCTCTCAAGACTTGCCTGAACTCGGCCACATGATCGTATGGATCTCCGGTGCCATCGAAGTAATTTTTCATGGACTTAACTAGCTGAGTTGGTCTCAAAGTCCTCGTGTGCTCTCTAGGTCGTGGTAGAGGGAACTCATCCGCGTTTCTTTGATTCTTGTGAGCTCTAAGTATCTCAGGCTCTACTCTATTTGTTTCCGTCCTCGTTCTTTCTCTGCCCACTGGGTTGGCAAAGCTTACCTCAGGTTTATCTCTATGTCTGTCTCTTTGAGTTCCGTGAGCGTGGGAGGTTCCAGCTCCTGGGAGACCAAAGGACACGTTCGATCTTGGTTGGGGGAAAACGAATTCACCCTTCCAAGTGTAAACATGCCTATCATTTTCTGTAACCACAAAGATCCTCTCTGAAGCGTGATCTAAGTAGGTCACTCTGCTTGGGCTATCAGGATCTTTGAACTCATAGATCATGATTGTTCCTATATCATTTGGCCGATCAGATTTATACCTCCAAAAGGCTTCATCAGTCCCTCGGTTCAGAAGCAGATCTATGCTCTTGTTGTCCTGAGGAATCCACTCTGGTGTGAGAATTCTCGTAAGAACAGATTTCCCTCGAGGGGTCCTGGGCTCTACACCCGTGTTTCCTTGTTCTAGGTCATCTATGTCCGTCTCAGTGATCACATTCCCGAATTTGTCTGTCCTATCTGGATGACTGGTGACTACGTATATGGTTCCTTCTTTGTCCAAGTATGCTCTGTTTTCAAACTTGACAGCTGGGTGCTCTAGTCCTATGGATTGGTCAGGGTTTTTAATCTGGACCACGGATCTTCCTAGACCGTCCTCATAGATGCTAGCACCTAATCGGTTGGTCCTAAGGTATTCCAGCTGTGTCTTGTACGGGCCTTCTACCCTGTGCAAGTATGGCACTCTTGAACTTCCCGTAGGTCTATCCATGCCTTGAGACATCTCTGATTCACTAGTCTCAGAGCTAGGGTAGTATGAGTGGTGGCTCAACTGCTGGGCCCAAGACCTAGCAGTGTGATTAACGCTAGCCTCTGAAGACCTAAGACTTTGTCTATCTCTTCCTAGATGTCGCCCTGATCTAAGGTTCATAAACCTAATTGAATAGCCCAAATTTGCCCAAGTACAACCTCGTTGCTGAGTCCTTTTGTATCAGTCACTTGATTCTTTTTAGTGGTTACCGTGTTTATGCTCTTGTCAGAAATCACGTCGTCAGGAATATTTGAGATAATTTTTGCACTTGAAGTTGATCGTTCCACGTTAAGTTCTTTTCCTTTAGAGTTCTTGACCGTACAAAGATTATGTCCTTAGCTTGAAATTGAAAGTTTAGGTATTCTTCAACTTGGTAATTTGCCTATCGTCGCCCTGACTTACTCCTACCTCTAGTCGTTCTTAGCCTAAGCTAGGAATTGACAAAGGGAGTTGAGAATTTCCAACCTTTTGTTTCCTTCTTGGTTGCCCTTGAGTTCTCAGGAAGCGTGTTCCCAAGCTTGCACTTACTCTGGCTTAGAATGCCCTCAAGTGCTCTTGCTAGACCTGTGAAAGTCCCACGGTTAGCTCAAGACTTAGATTCAAATGACGCAATAGACCACTTCCATGCATGTAACTCATAGACCAAGTTATCCTTTGCTTTTATGGAAAACAATCCCCAGGATCCCTCAGTTTTCCTACCTCGGGGTATGGTCAACTTCAAAAAACCCTATCTAATAAAACCCTATCAACAAGAATCACAGCAAACGGATTTCGTATGAGAAAGTTATGCCAGTTCAGGGTTTTGGTGCTAAAACAGGGTTCAACAGGCTAACAGGTCACAGGATTTTTCTCAAAAATACATGTGTAGGGACCTCACAAATCACTATTTGCTAGACCAATATGCCCAAAGACTATCCCCAAGGCTTAGAAAAAAACCCTAATTTTTTTGGCCGAAAAGCCTGTCAATCGCGATCGACAGGTCTGTCAATCGCGATTGACAGAGGTGTCCGTCGGGGCCTGTCGGTCGCGATCGACACGTCAGTCGCGATTGACAGTGTCAATCGCGATCGACAGAGTCAGTCGTGAGTTCTGTCAATCGCGATTGATGGTGTCAATCGCGATCGACACTTTTTCCGGGTTTTTTGCCGTGATTTCAGTCAATCGGGGATGTGTCCGTCGCGATGGACACGTGGCTACGCGTAAAAGTCAATCAATCGTGGGAATTTTGTCGGTCGCGATCGACGGTGTCAATCGCGATTGACAGGGTTTGTCAGTCGTGATTGATAGGGTCTATCGGTCGCAATTGACAGGGTCCTACGTGGTAGTCAGTCGGTCGTGGCTGTCAATCGCGATCGATGGTGTCGGTCGCGATTGACAGAGAAACACGGAATTTTCCAACTGTTTTTAGTGATTTAGAATGTGCTCATCATGCTTGTGCTTGTGGTGAACTTTGTTTTACCAAATGATCGAATTTTCTGTCGATCGCGATCGACAGAGGCTGGCGACTGCGAGACAGTTTTTGAGTATTCCGTACCTGCGCAACGTGTTGGGGATGATGATTCAGCAAGAACCTGCAAAATGCTCAAGAAACATGCAAAAACAGTGCAAGCAATATCGCTCTCTCGCTCTCTCTCACAAGTAGAATGAAGGAAATGAGGTGGAGATGGTGATATGATCAAAACTGAAAATTTTCGCGATAAGGGAGATGGAGGTGGGAGATGGTGATGATGATGATGGTGATGAAGATGGTGAAGAAAAAACAAGAAAATAGATGAAAGTGAAGAAAATACCTACAACTCCAACGCGTCAACTCTACGTCTTACCATCACACGCTCGTCCTCAAAGCTCGATCCCTGGCAACGGCGCCAAAATTTGGTGTAGCTCAGTGATGAGTAGCACCTCCTTAAATGTCAATCCGGGAAGACGTGAGGATGGTATGAAGACCTCGAGCAAGTGGAGGCACAAGTGCGTGAGTGAGAAGCACACAAACATGCACACACATACACACACACGCGCACACACGGCAAGACAAAGAGTGAGAAGCAATGGAGTTCTTAGATTACTTTCAAAAAGCTCTTACAAGTTCAATTCAATTACAATCTAACCTCAAAAATGAGCTCTCTAGCTCTATTTATAGTTTTTTACTAGGTTTTGGCCCTGTCCAGACCTAGTGTCCGGCCTAGTTAAAAATTAGGTTCCAGGGCTTATTTGAGGGCTCAAACGAGATCTAAAAAATACGAAAATTGGTAAGCAACTACTTCTAAGGCTCCTCAAGCTCAAGGACTCCTCGGCTTGCACAAAATGGAGCTACAAAAGGTGAACATGGTATTTACAAGGGTTTTTAGTGATGAGAATCACTTTTAATTGGTGTAAGGGTTTTGAAAAATTAAAGGGTTGCCTTAGTGCTAGATCTGTGTGAATGCTCGTACTTGCTTCTTCATGAAGAAAATTATTGGCCTACTTGCCAGATCGTCGTTGACTCCCTTGTCTGCTTGTGCCTTCTCTCCCCTCTGACTCTCTTCTCTGACTGCCATGCCTTGTCAGTCCTTCAGTTCCTTGTCTGCTGCTAACACCCGTGAAGAAGGCTTCTTTGAAGGTCTGCATATATATACTTGGCAAAAACATGAGTCTTGAATAATAAGCCATTATGATAGGGCGGCTAGGCATAATAGACAAATCAAAAACAAGAATGTCTGTTCCCTGATTAATACCAATGAAGTTCAAAAATGTATATGCCGCATGTTTGAAGACCTTCAATACTGTAAGTATCATACTGAGTATTTTATTTGTCATTTTGATAGTTAAATCTGGTACTGTTGCATAACTGTGCAACCAAAATTTGATGGTCTTTACCATATAATCCTCCGTTGGTAGATAGTTATGCGGTGGACTTGGAAGTAGTGGATAGTTTAGCCACTGTTTATTGATAGCACCATTCTTTTGCATTTCCAAAAATTCTTGTGCCTCTCTACGCCGTGGTGTTGGACAAAAAGAAGGATTTACCTGTAATAAATATGGTGCCGCTTGCCAGTGCACCCGTAATATAGGATGTTTCTCCAAAAATTTTCTTCTCCAAACAGGTTGTGCTGCTTCAAATTCTTCTTGTGTATAATTGAACGTGTCATTTTTGAAGTGCAGCTGCTCGTTTGGGTTTTTTTGTGTGATCTTTTTTATGTATTGTCTTGTTTTCTCTTTCATCAGTCCGTACGGAATGTTGAAAGGCTTCATGATCTTCTCTAAGTCTTTACCTTTAATCTTTGCTTCTTTCATGACTTTGATGACTTCATCTTCAAAATTTTATGTCAACCGGGACACCAATAGTGCTCGTTCCTTCTGACTTATTTCTACAGTATATGGCATTGGATGATCATCATGTGGTTCCACCATCTGCTCTTTTATTGGAGAATTATAAATCGGGGGAGATAGAGGACGTACCTCTACCTCGTCAGTAGGATTTTCTTTTGTCGGCTCTACTGGTGTCCCGATTAGTGCTTTCTCTTTTGCTTGGGTCTCTAATTGTGCTATACGTTCAGTCTTCTCTTTATTTTCTTGCATGGCTGCTCTGAGTGCTTCTTTTGCTGCAAGCAGTTCATTGCCAATTTCTGCTACGTGATCCATATTTTCATTGTAGCTTGCTGTCAGTCTCGCGTTAGCCATGTTCAACTGTTTCCGAAGCTCAGTGGTTTCTGAGGCATACTTTAGAGTCCATTCTTCTCTTAATGCTTGCTCTTGTTTCAGCATATCTGCATATTTTGCAATCTGATCTCTTATCTCTTTCTGATCAATATCTGTTGTTTCTTGTTGTTCGATGGGTTGATCAGATAGCAATGACTTCATTAATTCTTTGTTTCTATTTCGTAAATTGTCATTTTCCTCCATATACACCTTTAGTTGTGTTTCCATTAAGTTGCTTCTAATTTTCATTCTCTCTTTTTCGGCCTCGCTGGCTTCATGTAATCTTTGTAGGTTTGTCAGCTGTGCTTGGAGTTGGTGATGCGGGTTCATCAATGTATCACATTTTGTTTTGACTGCGTGCAACTCCGTTTCTTTGGTTGCAATTTCTTTTTGGGCCTGGATGAGTTGTGCAGATAGTTTTTCGTTCATAATTTGAAACTGATTCTTTTCCCTCATGGCTTTGTCGTAGTCTGCATCTGTATCCATCATCTGTTGTTGTGTATCCATGGCCGTTTGGATCATTTGTTTGACAACAGGTTTTAATTGAGTGACATCCACACTTAACCATGTGGTAGGAATACTCGGTTCTGCTCCTGTTGTCACATCTTTCCTTGTGCCACGTGTAATGTAGTGTCATGGGGCTGCCTAATGTGGAGTTGTATCCTTGGCTCAGCCTCCATATGGTCCATCTTGCCTTGAGGTGTATCATCCGGTACCTCAATCACAACGGCCTCCTTACTTGGTTGTCAGCCTGATTCCTGGTCTATTGGAGTTTGTATTTCTTGTTTGATAGGTGGCACGACATCTTTATTAGTTGTTGGAGCTTCCTTGATACTGATCTTTGACGTATCATTCAATTGAATGACGTGCTCTGGTTCATTTGGTTCTTCTATGTTCTTTGCTTGTTTTTGTTCGTTGTCTAGCGTGACTTCAACTTGATTGATCTCTGTCCAATCTTCATTGTGTGTTTCTGTTTGCATATCTGTATCCAGGGTGTCCTTCTCACAGCTTGATTCTTCATTAGAGCTTGATTCCTCCAATCCTATTTCTTTGTATCTGGAAGGTACTTGACTAGTTGCTTTATCCTTCTGTTTCTTTTCCTAGCTCGCCTGTCTGTAATGGTGACCTTGAATATTCAGATTTATCTGCTCCCGCATATACCGATGTGTTTCTTCTAGGGCAACAAAGAGGT
Organism: Ceratopteris richardii; assembly: GCA_020310875.1. Lineage (NCBI taxonomy): Eukaryota > Viridiplantae > Streptophyta > Polypodiopsida > Polypodiales > Pteridaceae > Ceratopteris > Ceratopteris richardii. The sequence goes on along the minus strand of CM035414.1, from coordinate 14,042,818 downwards.
CTCTTTTCGTAATTGGTTGTTGATTCCCAGGAATCTTTGGTAAGATGTGTGTCCTCGTCGAAGTGGGTGTCTCCTGAGCTTCTTCCTCTCTTAAGCATTTAGTTCCTTTCATAGGTGTCCTTGAACTCGTTCCTACTTCTTCAACAGCAATGACTGTTTTCTTTTTCTTTGGAACCGTAGCTTACTTGGCGTATTTGGCTAGCCCTTCTGAGGTTGGCATCTCACGCAAGCAGTTTTTCATATCAAGTGCCTCATAGATAAGTAAGGTCAAAGCTGAACTGCCATTGAGAAACTTTTTCTGACCCCACTTCTTCTTCGCTTCAAATAGACGTTCTTGAACATATGGAGTCATATTTACTTTATTACTGGCTTGCCTCATAGCATGTGAAAGCAGTTGCACCACGATCTTTTCAGGTGTTGTATATCTATGCATGCTTGGAAAACAAAAGTGCTGGTGCACTAAGCGAACAGCCTCTTCAATATCAGTTCTATTGATGTCTAAAAAGGATCTCTTTTTTGGATCATGACATTCCTCCTTGACATTAGTGAGCCCTTCTTGATTCCATCCAAAAGCTTTGTTGATCAATTCATGAGTGAATTGAATTGTTTTCCATGTACCCACTTTGTCCAGTACTCTTGCTTCAGGAACTGATATCTTATTTGATGCAGGCTGGAGTGTATTCATAACTTGCGTACACCTCTGGAAATCTGGCAGATCAATAGGTAGTTTGAGAAATGGATCTATTCCTGCTTGTGTCCAGACATCCGTCATGCGCAATAATCCTTGTATGATGGTCTTAAAGTCTTGGGACATAATAGCGAAGTAGTGATCCCTGTCCATAATCATGATGGTAGCCATGAAAATGAGGTCCGACACTGGTTGGTCATCCAGAAACCAATGGCCTCTTGCTTTTGCTATGGATTCCAAGGGAAGAAGCTGGACCTCTTCCACTTGCGTCTCTTCGGAGTTAGTAGATGCCATCTGCACTCAATATAGAGTATGAATTAGTGGCCAGATAGTATCAGAAATCCTCCTTCATTTGTCCTTCATAAGATTGACATTGCTCCGAGTGAATGGTGTCGTCCCTTCCCCGTGGGTGTGAGAAAGATAATACCTTGGATTTTTCATATTTTTAGATATTTTTATGTTTTTGTCTGAAAAGAAAAACAGAAAAGTTAGTTCATAGCCGAAGCGGTTATTAATTTTTTTAGTAATTTTCTTTAAATTATGTACAAGTGCTCTCCTATTTCCCAAGAGGAAAATGTGCTTCACTATCCTGAAATAGAAGAATAGCGTGTCGAATTCTTGGCCTTGTAATGTGGCCCTATCATGCATACTTTGGATTCTGGTAACTCCAAATGCGTGCAACTCGAATTATTTGGTAGATGTATACAGCTTGCTTTGTCTTTCGGCATCCAAATCTGCTTTATTCTGTTGGGAGAAATCGTGTTCCCAACCTTCTTGGTGATTGTGATGCTTCTCATTTGGTGCTTCTGCTTTGTCTGCTTTTTGAATCTTGGAATGACATGTGAATTGTATGTAGACTCCAGCTCTATCCTATAGCAGTTTAGCTTCTGTCGCTTTGCCTTTAGATCATACTGATTTTCCTTGTTCATTGGTTCGTCCTTTTTAATGATTGTCCTTTGAGTACATGACTTGGGAATCCATATTTGTGTTCGGTCCGACTGGGCAGCTATCACCTTCTTCGGAATCCATACTTTAGCAATTCTTTGTGGAACTGAATATCCAGAGCGATTTTCATATTGGTTCTGTGGGTTCTTCTGCTGTAGCAAGTAGTTCTTATGTTGAAGATATGCATCCATTTGGTCCTTCCTTATCCAAGCTTGTCGAGTGTAAGGAATGGGGTATATTCTAATAGGTGCAGACTTGGGATTATTCGGAGAACTAGTCTCTCTTGTGCATGGTTCTTCGCTAAGGCTGTTTTCAGATAGAATGACACTCTTGTGACTTGCTAGATTAGAAGGTGGTATGCAAGCAGGATTCGCTGTGTCCTCACATGAAGTACTCGATGAAGGGGTTTCCATACTGCTAGTGAACATACATGCATCACTTTGTTCATTTGAGTGAGTTTTTGGCTCTATACTTTCGGCTTTGATTGGTCGTTCGTCTAGCATGTTGAATACTTCACGATGTCCTATCTTGGTTGAGATGTATCCTAAGGCCAATTGGATAGTCACCTCATATTCGTATATCGAGTCTTGACCTAACACAAGCTCTTCCAATAAGTCTTGGTCATGACATACTAAGAGTTTTTGTTCCATTGTGTTGTTTCCTAAGTGTAGAGGCAAGATAATCTCTCCTATACACTTGGTGATCTTTCCTCTGATTCCAATGAGATGTGCCTTTGATGGACATAATTCTACCTTGAGTTGCTGAGTCAATGAAAATTTGATGCAGCTTATAGCGGCTCTTGTGTCAATAAGATCATCCACTAAGTGGTACTCCGTTTTTCCGGCTCCCAAATTCAAATATGGTTGTGTCCTCTGTTGACCTAGGTTTTTGGTGGCTCTAAAATTAGCCATTGGGATGAGTTCCTCTCCTTTGCGGTATCTCTCATCTCTCTCTCTCATCCACTCTTTCAATTTCCTAATCTGCTCTAGTGCTTCTTGTCTGGCTTCCTCTCGTATTCTTTCTTCCTCTAGACGTCTATTTTTACCCCTAATTAGTCGTGACATTGTTTCTTCAGTCAATGGTTCTAGATATTTTTTCACTCGACATCCACTGATATAGTTTGGTAATACTTCTCCATCTAGGGTTGCTAAGCTCATGGCTCTGCTGGTGGATATGTGATTGATGATTAATGGGCCATATCCTCTACTCTGCAATTTCTTAGCGTGTTGTTTCAAGGTATATACCAAAACTAAATCTCCTTCCTTCATATTTTTGTTTTTAATATGAGCATCAAAATATGCCTTCTGTCGCCTTTTAGCAGCATAAATCCCTGCTACAGCTTGTAACCTAGTTTCATGTAACTTCTCTACTTGATCCAATTGAGCTGAGAGTTCATGTCCATTCCACTCATAAGTTGTTGCTACTCTAAGAGTGGGTATTAAGAAATCAATTGGCAAAATAGCATTTTGTCCATACACTAAGTTAAAAGGAGTAGTGCCTATGGCGGTCTTGTAAGCTACTCTGAATGCCCATAAAGCGTGATGTAATTGTTTATCCCAATCAAATCTACCATTGTTCACAATTTTAGTGAGAACTGTGCACAACATTTTATTTGAACTTTCGGCTTGTCCATTGGCTTGTGGGTGATAAGGGGCTGATTTCTTATGAATTACCAAGAATTCATTCAATAAGGCTTCTATAACTTCATTCACAAAGTGTGTGCCTCTATCACTCACAATTTCTATCGGTAGTCCAAATCTGGTGAAGACGTTCTCGAAGAGAAACTTGGCCGTAGTCCTTGCATCGTTTTTCTTGGTTGCTTTGGCTTCAACCCATTTGGTCAGATAGTCTGTGGCTACAATTATGTATTCGGCATGGGATTCTTTAGCTGGGGGGCTAATAGGTCCTATGAAGTCTATTCCCCATTTAGTAAAAGCTATGGCACTCATCATGGGTTTTAGTGGCATTTCATCCCTTCTAATTGGATGTTTCGTTCGTTGACATGTATCACAGCGTTGAACATATGTGGCTGCATCCTGATGTAAAGTTGGCCACCACATTCTTGCAAAGAGAATCATTTTTGCTGTTTTATCTGCAGAGAAATGTCCTCCTGCAGCTCCTGTATGTGCCATCTCTAAAATAGCAAGATACTCGTCTTCATGAATGCACATTCGCAAATGATTATCTCTTCCTCGTTTAAAGAGTTGTTTTCCTATAAGAGCATAGTCCTTGCCTTTTTCAACAAGTGCTCGTTTTCTTGCTAAAGTGGCTCCTTCTGGGTACTCTTGGGTCTTTAAGAACTTCACCAGAGGCATGCTCCATCTTGGTGCTACAGTGGAGTAGCATAGAGTGGAGTTCTCTTCTGGATTCCGTTCTTGACAGGTTGGGTAGGCTGATACATAGTTATGCGCATCCCTCTGCATGGTTGGCCAATATATGCCCAATCTCCTTAATGTTTGCCATGTTCCGTTCGCATTTAGATGAGTTTTCCATTGATTTACGTGTGCTTTTTGAAGCCACATTTCTTGTTCCTCTTCTTCTACGCATCTCATGAGTACTCCACTTGAGTCTTGGTGATACAGACTTCCAACAATGATATGAAGGTTTTTAGCCTTCCATAGGTCTTGGATTCAGTTTGGTGTGATCCCATTAGGTCCATGAGTGAGTATAGGGATCAACTTTTCTGCCCATTGGGGACATACTTCGAGGTTAAAAAGGTACGTGTCAGGCAGATCATCTGGTACTCCTATGGGTGGTTCACCATGTGTCATCCTTGATAAGTGATCTGCTCTTATGTGGGTATTTCCTTTCTTGACTACTACTTCAAAATCAAATTCCATCAACAATAGAAACCATCGTACTAGCTGTCTTGTATTACAAGGCTTATTGACTAAGTATAGTAGGGCTTGATGATCAATAAAGAATTTGAATTTGTTTGCCAATAAGTAGTGTCGAAACTTCTTTACTGCATACACCATTCCTAGGCCTTCTCTTTTGGTTGTGGTATAATTGCGTTCTGCTTGATTCAATTGTCTACTGGCATAGGCTATAGGGTGATCTAACTTTCCTGTATCTACAGGTTGAGCTAAGATGCAACCAATGGCAAACTTGGAAGCATCCACGTGAATGTGAAATGGCTTGTTCCAATTGGGTACTCTAAGGATTGGTGCTGAACTCAATCGACTCTTTAATTCATTAAAAGCCTTTTCACATTCTTCAGTCCAGTTAAACTGAGTCAATAATGCATAAAGAGGTCTAGCAATTATGGCATACATATGTATAAACCTTCAGTAGTATCCGCAATGTCCCATAAATTCTTGCACTTCTTTAGCAGTCTTTGGTCTTAGCAAATCCAAAATCACTTTGATTTTGCCTTCATCACTTGAAATTCCGTTTTTAGAGACAATATTTCCTAATATTTTTCCCTGTCGAACCATGAAGACACATTTTTCTTGGTTGAGGCATACTCTATATTGTCGACATTTGGCAAAGATCTTTCCTAGTTCAGGGATATGCTCTGATCGTATAGATGAATAAGTACATAGATCGTCCACGTACACCTCCATGCTTTTTTTTTTCAAGAACTCCTTGAATACATGACATGTCAATCTTTGGAAAGTGGCTGGGGCATTGGTTAGGCCGAAAGGCATAACCCTAAAGGCGTATACTCCCCATTCAGTTGCAAAAGTTGTTTTATGTTGGTCCTCAAGAGCAATGGCTACCTGATTATAGCCTGAAAAGTCGTCCAAAAAACTATGAACTTTCTTTCGTGCCACTCTTTCCAAAAGATGATCCATAATGGGCAATGGGTAACTATCTCTTATGGTGGCAGCATTTACTTTTTTCAGATTTATGCATACTGTTAACTTACCATTCTTTTTCGGTACGACCACCAAAGGCGACACCCATTCCGTGTGTTCAATCTCATATATGAACCCAGCTTCTAACAACTTATCTATCTCTTCCTTTATCTTTGCTGAGTAAACGTCGTTATATGTGTATGGTCTTTGTTTGGAAGGTTTAGCTTCAGATGTCACAGGGATTCTATGTGCACATATAGATGGATCTACTCCTTTCAAATCCTTATAGGTCCAGGCAAAGACATCCCAGTATTCCCTTATGAGGCGTATTAACTCTTGTTCTTCCTCCATAGAAACATCCTGTCCTATAAAGGTACATCGTTCTTCTCCTTCCTCTAAGGTTACTACTATTTTCTTGGTCTGTTCTTTATTGTCATATGCTATTCTTGGCTGTGCTTCTCGTTTTGGCATTTGAATAGCAATTCTTCTCTCTTCTACTTCATATTTTTTGAAGTGGGCGGGCACTTCAAATTGGTCTTGTGGCTTGTTTTCTTCATCATTTTTTGCTTTTTCTAATCCAAGCTCCTCTTCCTGTGTTGGTTCTCGATTTATTTCATTAGCTATGACACTTACTTCTTGATTTCCACTTTCTATTTCCATTTGATCTTGCTCCATTTCAATGCTCTCGTAATCCTCCTTCCATTCTTTTTCAATTACTTCTCCTTCTTCAGCCTCTTGAAGAACTACCACATATAGACTAGCGTCATATCCTTCCTCATCAATGCATTCATTCATGGTTATCACTTCTTCGTTTACACACACATTGAGAGTGGCTAAAATCTCCATCCAACCATGAGGTTCAAATTCTTCATCTAGGAATATTTGAGGCATATAGCCTGGATCTTGTACTGATCTAGCAACTCCTTGCCTTTGCTGCCATCCTTTCCTCCTATCCTCTTCCTTTTTCGCAGTTTGGCATATCCATAGATGAGTGTCTTCATTCATCCACGATTGGTCACTTGAACTTATACTATGAATCGATTGATTATCTTCCTCCTTATGAATATGATTCCATTGTACGGGGGGAACATCTTGATATGTATATGTGTGGAGATTTATTCTTGTGGTGGTTCCTTCATGCTGTAGATATACAGAGTCTTTTCCCCAATCTTGCACTACCTTTAGTTGTCTCATGAAAGGTCTTCCAAGTATCATTTCATAATTGCTTGGCCTTTCAAATTGACATATCGCTAAGGTGTGCTCGAATTCAACTCTGCAAGTGGTAAAAATTACCCGTTCCAATAACCCCAAGGGTCATTCAGTGTGTCCGTCTGCCATTTGTATCTTCATGCACATTGATCTTAAAGCTGGTTTTCCCCATTTCTCCCAGATTTCTTTAGTTGCTATTCCTACTCCAGCTCCAGAATCTAAGATGGCTTTGGTGGTGTAACCCCTATAGGTAATTGGAAGGCACGTGTTTCCTTCATCTCCCTCGCTAAAATCTCCAACATTATCGACTGGGATTTTCACTGTGTTTACTTCATCAGACATCTCCTTCTCTTCCGCCTTGATCTCCAATTGACTGGTTAATCTCTCCTTCAAATGTGGTTTGACCTTCAACAGTTCTTCCAATGTTAGAGTGCAAGGGATTTTTACCTTTCTAAGGTGTTGTATGATATCCGATGTTTGGACTGATGGGTTCAGTTCTTTTTTCCGTATCGAGGGAATACAATATAATTCTGAATTATGTTCGTACTCTCCTGTGTAATTTGGCAAAGCCTTTACACCATCATTCTCTTTGTCACTTGGATCCATTGGTAATATTTCTTCTGAATTCAATTCAGGTATGGAATCTTCTATTCCACCTTCTGCTTCTAGCTCCTCAAAGGGTGGGTCTATTCCTTCCACTTTCTTCCACCGGTCTTCTTGGACTCTTGCCCACAAATCTTTAGGCCATTCCCCTTCTACTTCGGGAACAATGGATCCTTCCCTTTTATCCTCACAGTAATTTCCATTATGTGTCTTACTTGCTTTGGGTTTCTCGGGTTCCTTAGGGATGACACACTCTTGGAATTCTCTTTCAGGAATTCGTGAATTGGGTAATTGAAGAACAGGTTTTTCTAAGGTCTGCTGAGCCACTTCAACTAATTTTTTGCATATCTCCAACCTTTCTTTCTCTAGGTCACCTCTAGGATATTCTCTTTCATGTTGTTTGATGGTAGGTCCTGCTCTTATTCGTGCTTTGTACGCCTGAATCCACATGGCTAATTCTTCAGGCATGGGATCCGCTAAAACTGATCCTACCTCTTCTTTTTTTGACTTTCCCTTCCGATTTTCTCCTTCCTCTTCTTGTTTCTCTTTTAGATTTTGTTCTCTCTTCTCAATTTCCTTCTTTTGTAACAATTTCTTTTCCTTTATAATGTCTCTACGGTTCTTCCATCTTTGTGTTAGTTTGCTTACAACACTTCTCTCAGGCTCTTCTGAGTCTTCAACTACTTGAGGTGTAGGTATGTTCATTTTTCTGTCTCCTTGATCATTTTCCTCAGTTTTGTCTGGGGTTTCTCTAGCTTTGGCTCTAGTTATTGCTTTCAATGGTACAGTGTACTCCTTATCACTTCCTGATGATTCTATCACTTCTATCACGTTAATCTGCACATTAGAGTTAACTTTGTTGGGTTTCTTGGGGCAATCTCTGAAAAGGTGTTCTTTACCACAGTCACTACAGTATCCTTCCCAGACTCGCTGTGGTGGTGGTGGGTTTGGTAGTGTACATTCTCTGATATAATGATCACCTCCGCATCTATAACATGGTCCTCTAGGTACAGGCGGTTTGTTCGTAGGTCGGGGGATATGGATGCCCTAGGGGCTATGTACATCAATGACACATAGTCCTGCTCATATCCGTAGGAACTATCTGGCACTTCCATGCCATAGGTATATGGTTCGTACATTTGTCCATATTCTATTATAGAGCTCTCATAACTGGGATAGTTTCCTTGATTATGGTCATAAGATGAGCCATATGGTTCATTACTAGTCAATGGTGTGGCTGGGACTATTGCTCTCTCTAAGTTTTCTTCAGGTTGAGCTATCTTCACTGGGACAACATTCTGAGGATGGGGTGGTTGTTGTCCTAACACCGGTTGTGGTTGATTGTAACTTTGATAAGCATATGGTCATGGTATAGGTGTCTGTTGCTGATAAGTGGGATATCTGAAGGCTTCTCCTCCTAGATCTCTCTGAGGGTATCCGTAAGGTCTCATGAGCGGTTGTGTTGGTCTTGCTTGCCTATTGTAAGGACAATTTTCTGAGCTGTGATTTGTGTATTTTTGTTCTATGCTGCAATATTGTAAAGGTCCTAGAACGGGTGGTCTATTGTAAGCATAGGCAGGTGGTGGGACTATTCCCCTAGTGCACAAATGAGAGGGATGATCACCTCCACAATGCACACATCTTCTAAGCATGGGCACTCTCATTGGGTTGTTGGGGTAGTTCCTCTATCCTTGGACATTCAGCTTCTTTGCTACTAGGTCGGCTATTTCCTCAACATTGTTCTTAGGGTTCGATGTGCTACTTGTTGAATCTTCACTCTTCATACTACCTTGAGGTATTTTCAGATCCTCCGCTAGATTGTCCTCTAGGTCAATACATTCTTTCATGCATTCTTGCAAGGTTTGAACTCTCTTCACATACACCAGAGATCTTAATGATCCATTCAATAATCCTTCCAAAAATAATGACACCATTTTGTTTTGGGTGGGTCTCTCTTCCACTGGGCACCTATCCACATACTGCTTGAATCTTCTTGCTGCCAATCTCACTGATTCTGTAGGAGCTTGCTTAAAGCTATGGATTAATGATGACGAGTTGTTTTTAACTCCATACTTAGTGAATTCCTCAATCATTTCTTGATAGACTTGTTCCATATTTTGAAAATTGTTAGGATCTAATGGTTGGAACCAAGCTAAAGCTGTGTCTGTCAAAGTTAGACCAAAAGACTCATATTGGATCAAAAAATCTTCTACTTGTTCGGCTCTGATTACTTGCTTGAATTCAGCTATATGATTGTAAGGTTCACTAGAGTCGTCATAGTGATTTCTCATGCATTTGGCCACTTGAATTGGCCTTAATCTTCTTCCTCCTTCAGGCAGTCTAGGCATCATAGGGAAATCTGGTCTTCCAATGGGTATATCAAGTCCTCTTGCTACAGGTGGTCTAACTGGGGCAGAAATTCCCATTACTTGGATCAACAGGTGGTTGAGGCCGATAGTTAGGGTTATTTGCAGGCATAGCAAACTGTACGTGTGGTCTAACCGGGATTTGAGTTTGTTGTGTTTGTCCTGACTGTTGAAATGAATTATTCTGAGAGGTTCCATGTGGGTTTTGTGACGTAGTGGCTTGATCCCTCGGGGGAAACACTGGAATGTTCTGATATTTCAACCCGGCTCTCTCTGAATCTGTTAGGGGCCAATACCTTCTCTGGTTTTTGTCCAAATACGTGATGATGGTGGGGAAGTCAGGATCTTGTAACTCATAAACCGTAACTGGATTGGGGGCTGCTTCCCATATTGAAGAGTGGGCTCTAAGGAGATGCTCCATTCCATTGATCAAATACACATCCATTAAGGAGTCATCTTGGGAAATCAGGTGTCCTCTCCAAAACCTAACAACAGTAGATCTCCCTCTAGGTGTGGTCACTTGCTCTTCAGTTCCTTCTTCATTAGGGTTATGAGCATTGTTTCCTTCCCCAAGTTCATTGATATTTTCAGGATGTTCTGTAACAACATACTGGATATCCCTTTTATCCATATACAATCCTCATGCATACTTGACTGCTGGCCTAGGCACTATGTAAGCATCTGAAGCTTTCTTCAGTCTGGCCACTGATCGGTTTAGTCTATCTAGATATATGGGAATCTCATGTTGATTGGTGGTCACATATTCTAAAGATGTCCGATATTCTCCCTCAATAATTGACATCATGCCAATCATTGGTATAGTGTTTTGCATATCCTCTGAAGCCATAGGAATTTCTTCTTCTGACTCACTAGAGGTTTCAGAATAATGTGAACGGCTACTTGGTTCCGCGACACTTCCTACAAAAGAGATTACACTTCTTCGGCTTCCTAGGGTTCTCCCAGATCTTAGGTTCATTCACTTTAAAGTTCTATTTAACCTTGCCAACCCCCAACTTCTAGAGTTCTTCACTAAAGGTCAGAATTCTAGAAAAATTTTGGCTGGGAAAGGACTGATTATGAAGTCTCAATTCACGATACTTGACCCAAAAAGTTCACGATACTCGATCCTTGAACTAAACGATACACGATATCTGCCAAAAATGATACATGATACCTCAAGATGACAATACTCGATACTTGGATGAACACGATACATGATACTTGAGCAACACGATACTCGATACACAGGAAACACGATACTCGATACTCCAAAAAATGTGATACTCGATATACGATACTTGATCACACGATACTTGAGATAGCACGATACACGATACTTGTGAAGTATCACGATCGAGGATCACACGATACTCGATACTTGAGCAAATGCGATCCTCGATACTTGAGCAAACGTGATACTCGATACTTGAGCAAACGTGATACTCGATACTTGAGCAAATGCGATACTCGATACTTGAGCAAACGCGATACTCGATACTTGTGAAGTATCGCGATACTCGACCACAGGAGATCACGATACTTGTCAGGTATCGCGATACTCGACTGCGGGAGAACACGATACTTGACACTTTTCAATTTTTTGTCAGTTTGTTTTTTGATTTTGGATTCATACACATGTTCTCAGAGCACATTTACCCTCCCCTCAACCTGAATTATAAAAATACTTCCTCTCTACCCCGGTATGGCCTTCACGATACTTCACGCAGATCGTTTTTCCTGAAATGCTTAATTTATGTGATAAGGATGAGAGAATGATAATGTGCTTACCTTAGGTACTCTCTCTCAACTCTCTAACAACTCTAACTAGCTCTGCGTAGCTCCCCAAGCTCGGATCTTGCCCACGATACTCGACAGCACCTCTCACGATACTTGTTTAAAAGACAAGTGACTTACAAAATGGCATTTTTAGCTTTTATACTTTTGAATTTCCTACTCACTAAAAAAAAGAAGAACAACAAGACAAGGACTGAAAGCTACTCTAAGTACTTAACCTACTCCCTTGCTCCTCCTACTCTACTCACTTCCCTCACTTCCCTAGACTAATAACTCACTACACACACTTCAAGAGTGAGAAGTAGTAAGTGCGAATGAAAGTGACTTACCAAAGAAGAGAAAATCACTACTCCTCCTCTTGTTTCAATGCAAGAAGCTACTTACCATCACACGAATGCCTCGGTTGGATTCGACACTCCCCGGCAACGGCGTCAAAAAACGTGTGTACCTAAGAACCAACTTAGGAACTTGTGGAGAAAGAGACTATACCTCAATCCCCCTCAAGTGCATATAGTGGGGATTCACGCTTTAATTATCAATCCGATGAGTATCGAAACCTAGCCGAGTGTATGAAGACATGCATTCAAATGACGATCAATGCAAATGAGTTACTCAAAGAGTGTAAACAAGGCAAAGACTAATCCAAACAAGCTTCAACTGTCAGTCATGGTGTCACGATACTTGGAACAGCAGCCAACAGTAAATTGAGCTTTTCTCTCAGCTCCAAACTCCAAATATAGCGAATAGCATATGCGTTTCGGAGCTCTCGAGAAGACGCATCCAATGGTCATATTTTCACTCAATTCTGACGCTTCTACTTCAAGTTATGAGCAAAATACTGAGTCAAGGGAATGACCTTCCTACACTTCAGCACTTCCTACACTTCACACACACCCTAACCACAGCAAACAAAAGCTTTCATGGATAGACAACACTTCCTAACACTCTTTCCAAGCAATACACAAGCACACAAGCTCACAAAGAAGGAGATACAGAGAGGAAAAGACACAAATTCGAATTTCTGTGCTCTTCATTCTCACAATGGCAAAAAGTCTTTACAAAGAGTCACAAATTGACTTATATACTTGTGCCCTAAAAATGGTCCTTTCACACAAGAGACCGGCACTTTATTCACTAAAAGGCTAATTTCCTACTAATTTACATGGGTAAGCTACTAATCTTCAGTGGGGATGCATCTAGAGGACTCCTCTAGTGCCTTTACAACGGAAAATATATTACAAGAATGGTTATAATACAAAAATAAGGTGTCCAAATTGGAAAAATTTTGGGGCCCTTCTTTTTCTTTGCCTTGTGCTCTCTTTGCTCTGCAACACTCTCCCCCTCTTTGTCTCTGTCGTCCCTTGACAGGCTTTACTTATTGTCTTCAGTTTGTTTAAGAGGCCTGAATACACGCACCCAGTGGTCAAAGCGGCAACAAGGACTGTCAGACAATTGGTTATCTTATCCGAGGTATGTCCTTTGCTTCTGTTTTACCCCTTGGTATTCCGTATATCACATATTTGGGTTGTTGTATTCAATTGGGTTGCCATGCACGCCACCAGTGACCTTTTTCTTGCTTGTGGTCCTCTGATTTGTCCTGGTTGCACACATGTGACCCTGTGGTATTGTTTTGAGCCTGTTTACTTTCTTTTCACCGCACGCTGTCAGCGGAAGGATTAGTATCTGCCAATTATCTTCTTGCACATCTTCATGGATACTTTCCTGGCCCTGGTTCCTCCTTCCACCTACGTGCTTTTTCCTTGATATGTGCCCCTGTGGGGCTCTGTGCAGAGATGGGTGTTGCACCCCTGCGGGGCTTCTTGCAGAGATGTATCTTCGGATATGATCTTTTGAGTGAAGCTTCTTTCGTTGTCTTCTTCTTTTCTTCTTTTTGCTTGATTCTCCCTCAACAACTACCTTGCGCATGTTGCTTGGATTCCTTGCAACGGAGGATTTAGAGCTAATCCAAATGGATGTGAAAATTGCCTTCCTGCATGGAGATCTTATAGATGAGATCTATATGGAACAACTAGAGGGTTATGTAGTTCCTGGCAAGAAAAGTCTAGTTTGTAAGGTTAAGAAGAGCTTGTATGGACTTAAACAATCCCCTAGACAATGATACCAAAAGTTTGATGCTTTTATGAAATCTCAAGGCTATTCTCGAAGCAATGAGGATCATTGTCTCTACACAAAGAGATGCTCAGATGGCAGCTTGATATGCTTGATACTTTATGTCGATGATATGTTGATTGCTGGGAAGTCCTCTTATGATTTGTCAGTTCTCAAAATGAAATTGAGTCAGACATTTGATATGAAAGATTTGGGGGATGCCAAACATATTCTTCGCATGTGCATTACTCGTGATAGGAGTAAAAGATGCATATACTTGTCTCAAAGTCAGTAAATATCCAAAGTACTTCACTGATTCAATATGCAGGGTGGAAAGGCATTGAGTACACCTTTACCCACATATGTGAAATTGAGCAAGGATGATTGCCACAAATTAGATGAGGAAAAGGAATTCATGACCAAAATTCCCTATCAGTTTGCTGTTGGTAGTCTCATGTATGCTATGGTAGCTACGAGACTAGACATTGCATTTGTAGTGGGAGTTGTGAGCAGATATATGTCTAATCCTGGCAAGAAACATTGGAAGCTGTCAAGATGATTTTGAAATATCTGAGTGGCACTAAGGATAAGTGTTTATGCTTAGGTAGAGGGAAAACATCCATTATTGTTTACACAGATTCTGATTATGCTCGTTGTGTATACAATCGTAAGTCTACATCAGGGTACATTTTTCATTTTGTGGGAGGTGCTATCTCCTGGAGATCTCGTCTTCAAGAATGTACAATTGTTTCCACCACACAAGCAGAGTATGTTGCAGCAAGTGAGGCATGTAAGGAAGCATTGTGGCTTTCTCATCTTGCTTGTGATATGGGTTTACCTCAGCATGTACCTCGCTTGCTCAGTGATAGTCAGAGTGCCATTGCTTTGGCTAAGAATCCAGTCTATCATGCAAAGACCAAGCACATTGAGGTGAGGTATCACTTCATTAGAGATTTCTTAGCCATTGAGCACGTTATTCTTGAGAAGTTTAACACTTGAGATAATGCTACAGATGCTTTGACTAAAGCTCTACCACAGGATAGCTTTCGACATTGTTGTCACTTGATGGGGGTTACTTGGTTCTTGATCTTACACAGTGACTTGTATACTGTTTAACATGCCCATCAGGTGGGAGGTATAGTTTGTATACTTACACTCAAGTATTCTTTATCATTCTTTATTTTTCTCCCCATAGTTACTTTGGCCATGTTCGCCTTTAATGGGAGATTGTTACCATTAGTGTCCATGTGAAAGGCCAAATGGCCACCAGAAACTTCCTTGTATATTTTCTTTAATAAAACATATAGTGGCCTGATCAATCACATACTGTAAGCTCATCCGCATTTGTAAGACCTAAGAATTCTATCTTCGTGCTCCTCTGTGTACTGTGTTTTCTGTGTATTTTGCAGCATCTGTGCGAAGAACTATGTGCAGCCTCAAGAGCTCGGTTTTCTAATCCAAGCACATCATCATGGAGCTCTCGCTAAGGAGAGGACATTGTGGTCCATCAGCATGGAAATACTTTACAAAGCGTACTTGCTTTTCCTAATATCACAAGGCAACACATGATTTATAAGTGTGAAGCTTGTCAACTCGACAAGGCTCATAGACAACCTTTCAATGAGAAGGGATATGTGTATCAAAATCCTTTGGATCTAGTGCACACGGATGTGTGGGGCTCAAGTAAGGAGCCATCTATATCAGGCTCAAGATATTATGTGTCTTTCATAGATGATTGTAGCAGGTGGACCATTCTATTTTTCATGAAGCACAAGGATGAAGTTTTTAATTACTTTAAGAAGTATGTTTCTCTTTGTTGAAAACCAAACAAGTAGGTCTTTGAAAAGATTCAGATCAAATGGTGGAGGAGAATACTTCTCTTCTGAATTTGATGCCTACTTGCATGAAAGAGGCATTAAAAGGGAAGTCACTACAAGATATACAACCGAACTCAATGGTGCAGCAGAGAGGAGAAACAGAGCTATTGTTGAAGCTGCAAGGTCCATGCTCAATGAAAAGGGATTGCCAAACTACCTATGGGCAGAGGCTGTGTCTATAGCCACATATCTCGTAAATAGACTTCCATCGAAGTCACTAGATGGAACCACTCCATATGAAGTATGGAATGGAAGGAGACCTAGTCTAGAGCATTGTAAAATCTTTGGATGCTTAGCCTATGCTCACATTCCTTATAAAGTAAGAGGGAAATTGGATCCCAAGGTAGAGAAGTGCATATTTATTGATTATGATCAAAACCAAAAAGGATACAGATTGTACAATCCAACCAATAAAGGATTTTCTATGAGTAAAGATGTAACTTTTGATGAGAACAAATCATGGTTTGATGATGACAGGAAAGTGAAGCTTCCTTATGACTTGGATGAAGATTTTCCATCACTTCAACCAAAGGAGCCAAAGCAAATTGAAGAAAGTGATTCGGAGATTGACCTAGAAGACTTGGAAAGCCTAAAGCTATGGAAGAGCAAAGGTAAAGCAAAGATGTAGGATGCTACATATGGACCTAAGAGCTCACATCAACCACTTAGAAGGTCTTCAACAGAGAATAAGAAACCAAAGAGGTATGGTTATGATACTTCTTTGGTTACC
Source organism: Ceratopteris richardii (assembly GCA_020310875.1). Taxonomy (NCBI): domain Eukaryota; kingdom Viridiplantae; phylum Streptophyta; class Polypodiopsida; order Polypodiales; family Pteridaceae; genus Ceratopteris; species Ceratopteris richardii. The sequence continues at coordinate 14,026,697 of CM035414.1, read as the reverse complement.
AAGCACTCAATCTACATTGCAAAGGATTCAACCAATGAAGAACCTACCACATTTGAAGAAGCACAATGCAAGAAATCATGGAGAGATGCAATGGATGAAGAAATGGAAGCCTTGAAGGAGAATGACACTTGGGAGCTTGTACTTAACAAGCCATCTATGAAGGTAATTGGATCTCGATAGATATACAAAATCAAGAGGAATCCAGATGGAAGTATAAATAGACATAAAGCAAGGTTAGTTGCTAAAGGGTTTGCTCAAACCCATGGTATTGATTATGAGGAGACTTTCTATCTTATTGCAAAAATGCCTACAATTAGGGTTCTCATTAGTCTTGCTGCATCTAGAAATTGGAAGCTCTATCAACTTGATGTAAAGAATGCTTTCTTGAATGGATGGATTTCAGAGGAAGTGTATATGGCACAACCTCCTAGATATGAGGATGCACATCATCATAACTATGTATGCAAATTAAAGAAAGCCTTGTATGGATTGAAGGAAGCTCCAAGATCTTGGAATTTCATATTGGTGACATATTTGCAGGACCAAGGATTCAAAGCTAGCAAGGCGGATACCTCTTTGTTCATAAAGAGGAATGGATCTGAAGTGATCTATTTATGTGTGTATGTTGATGATATTATTATCACAGGCAATGATCTTGAAGGCATCAAACATGTAAAAACTCAAATGAAGGAGGAGTTCAAAATAAGTGACCTCGGACCACTCACTTATTTTCTTGGATTGGAGTTCATCTACACATGTTTAGGTATATACATCACACAAAGGAAGTATGTGCATGACATGCTCATCAAGTTCAAGATGGAGAACACCAAGTGTGCAGGTACACCTATGGAGCAAAATCATAAGCTTAGTGCTTATGAAGGAGCGCCAAGTGAAGACATCACAAGCTATCAAAGCTTGGTTGGAAGTTTGAACTATGCAACACTCACAAGGATGGATATATGCTATAGTGTTAGCATATTGAGTCAGTTTATGCATAAGCTGAGAAGACCACATATGGAAGCAGCCAAGAGAGTCCTCAAGTACCTAAAGGGGACTATGAATGAAGGTTTTTTTTATCCATTTACTTCAGATATTGAGCTAAAGGTCTACTCAGATGCAGATTGGGCCGGATCTAGAGATGATAGAAGAAGCACATCCGGATATGTATCATTTGCAGGTTCAAAAATCATTTCTTGGTCATCCAAGAAGCAAAAAACCATGGCATTATCTTCTATTGAAGCCCAATATAGAGATTTGGCTAATGAAACTCAAGAAATCATGTGGTTGAAGTCTTTGTACAGAGATCTTGGACTTCATTCTTCAACACCTTTTGGTGACAACACAAGCTCACTACATCTTGCAGCTAATGCAGTATACCATGCTAGAACCAAGCATATTGAAGTCCACTACCATTATGTAAGGGAGAAGCTAATGAGGAAGGATATTCCACTATCCTATGTCTCCACAGATATGCAATGTGCAGACATGTTGACTAAAGCTCTTGATGGTAAAAAGTTAAGTAGATTCAAGTTGATGATTGGCTTGAAGGAAATCAAGGACAATTGAAGATATATTTGGAGGCCAAGCATGTTAGGCTTGAGGGGGAGCTATTGGTGCATTTTACCCAATCCTAAATGCTTGATATTATTTGATTTATGCTCATTCATGTTCATATTTGTAGTCATGTGAAGACCTCTTGTAAAAGAGTACATTTTATCTCTTGTAATTGTGAAAAAGAAAAAAGAAAAAGAATGGCTTACATCATCCATGATGTAATAAAAACAAATTCATGGCTCTAACTACTTAAAACCATGAATTAGTGAGCTGAGGGAATATTTCCTAACTTTGGGGATCACTTTTAGGTGGAGCCATTCGAATTCGAATTCAAAACTCCCTCCAAAAGTAGCTATATAAAGAGCAAGAAGGAAGTGGTGATTAGCAAGCCTTGTAAGTGACCACTTCATGTCATATTGTAGAGATTGAAGATCTTACACCATAGCTCTATCATTCTACTCCCATTGTGAAAATATTCATTGCTAATGTGGTTATAATCATACGTGAACCTATACATTCATCATTCTCTACTTCTCTTTTTTGTTCTCTGCTATACTCACTCAGAGCAATCACTTAAGCTCATATCTCAAGCTCTACTGAACCTTTTTCTGAGTTTTAAAGTGTGTTGGATTCTCTCTAAGCCTTGTTTTTTCATACAAAATTTTCTGGTCATTGGATTTATACTTTGGGAGAAATCTGCATTTTATTGCTCATTGGTCTATCTCTGTAGAGCCCCGAAAATGGCGGGAGTGTTCCTAATGTTGATGAATCTTGTTCTCAGTACTGAGTTGATCATTTGAAGTGTTTTAATATGGATTAGAAAACTACCTAAGTCTATTTGCTATGCCCAAAAGGCATTTATCTAATTTGTACCAAGTTGAGGGCACTGTTCATTTTTTCTAGCAGGTGTATGTTCAAAAATAGCAAGTTTTGGGAGCTAGTCATTTTGCAACTAGTCTATCTTGACTTAAACTTTTGAGACACATGTTCCAAAGTACTTGGCTGATATTTTGGTGGATTTAGGAAGCTTAAAGGGTCTACTAATCAAATCTAAAGTCTCAATTGGCTAGTGTGAAGCCGGTTGTAGCAGCACCAACTCGTCTTCGGATTGCATCCACCATCTCTCTTCATAAGATATGATGACGGAGGCACTTGATGGAATAAAGCTTTGTAGATTCAAAGCTATGGCAGGTATTCAACCTATTAGAGAATGAAGACTCAAGAATACTTTAGCTTGAGGGGGAGCTAGTGGAACATCAAGCTTACACTATGCTTGAGGTGCATTTGATCTACATCAAAAACTATGGCTTGGAATATGTTGAAGGAATATACGTTGGAGAGTTCTTTTTCTTATGATCTCTTATTGTATTTTTAAAAAAGTTTTTTCATGGATCTTTTACCATTGTAAAAGCCTTGAGCTTTAGACATGTAAACATAGAAAGAGAGAGCCCAAATTCCACGAATTTGTGGTGGTTGAGTTGCATTCAATCAATCAATCAATCACCTAAAAGTAGATCAAACTAGATCTTCACTTTTTCTAGATTGTAGGAAAGTGAATTGATTCCCTCCAACAACTCTTACCGCCTTCATTTGAATTCAAAATCCACTTGTAGAAGTCATGGATCACTTCTAGATTCTATATAAAGGCTTCAAATCACTTTTACAATACATGGAAGGAATATACATACACTTGTGACCATCATTGTCTTGCTCCTTCATTTTTCTGCATCATCTTCTTCGCCATTAGTAAGCTTGCAGAGGCTTTTTCTATCTCTACAGAGCTTCAAATTAGTGTAGAGATAGCTTTAGTCTCTATTTTCTACATAAAAATTTTCATAGCATTTGGTTCAGTATATGGAGAAAAATCTTAGTTTTTCTGTCTCATGGTCAATCTCTACATATTCATGAAAAATAGGAGGTACCACCATTGAGTTCTAATTCATTCCTATAGCATATTTTGCTTATTCCTTATACTCTTGTGCATTATATACACTCAAATCTATGTGTATCACTCCCATAAAAGGATTTTTTTTTATTGTAATCACACTCGTCGCTATGAGCATTTGAAGTTCATTCTCTTCCATAGATGGTAAGTTTTTTGAGCTAGTCGATGCAGAAACCTATCTGTTTTGTATCGAATCTTTTTCCTTCATGCTCCAAAGTACATAGTGCATCTTATTGCACTTATCACATGCCTATAAGGTCTATTTGACTCTCCATAAGCTCAAGGGCCTGTCTTGTGCCGGTTGTCTGGACCAAAGTTTGTCGCTTTGCAACTTACTTTTCTACCACCTACAAGCTTCTCCAAGTTCTTTCAAGAATGATCCAAAACTGGCTGCAAAAGAGGCAAAGAAAAAAGAGGTTAGAATGGTTGTTGTGGGGGCCTCTACACCGAAAACAGAGTCTATTAATCTATTGCAGAATGAAGAATGGGTGTTTACTTCAATTCCAAGAAAATATTTTAGCACTCCAAGATATAAAATCTTAAATTCATTTCCAAGCTTAGCCTTTATCCATTTGATACCTAGATCATCACTTCCTCTTATAATCAAGTCCTCCACATATATGTATATGTAGACAACTAGTCCTCCTTCCCTCTTGAGGCATAGGGAAGGATCTGCATCACTTGCCTTGTATCCACACTTGCACAAGTACTCCACAAGCCTTTGATTCCATGCCCTTGGAGCTTGCTTTAAACCATACAATGATTTTCTAAGTTTACAAAAAAAATTTGAATATTTAAGTTTTTCAAACCCTAATGGTTGCTCCTACAAATCACCATTAAAAAAAGCATTCTTTACATCCAATTGATATATTGGCCACCTCCTAGATGTGGCAATCCTAATGATTGCCCTAATTGTGTTCATCTTTGCAATTGGGCTGAATATTTCTTCATATTCAATCCCATAGGATTGAGCAAATCCGTTTGCGACAAGCCTTGCTTTGTACCTAGCAATTGAACCATCAGAAATTCTCTTCACTTTATAGACCCACTTGTTGCCAATTACCTTCATCGCTTCTTATCTTGGAACTACACTCCATGTGTTGTTGTCTTCAAGGGTTTTGTACTCTTCTTCCATAACTTCTTGCCACTCCTTTGTGTCGTTGGCCTCTCCATAGGTAGAAGGTTCATGATCTTTGATAACCTTAATCATGAAAGCATAATGCCTAGCAATATAACTATCATAGACAAGCCTTGAGATTGGATGTTTTATCCGTGTTGACCTCCTTTCTTCTCCTTTTGGTGGAATGAACTTTGCCTTGGTGCCTTGATCTCTGATTTTGATGTAGCTCCCCCTTCTAACAGAGGTTCTTCAAAGTCTTCAACTTCATCTCCATCTTCATCAAGCTCTACCAATCTTGCATTTCCTTTATTCATGGATTGATGGGTTGAATCCATATTTGAACTTATTTGTATGCTTGGACCATTGATTTCCAAGCTATCTTGAAACCTAGCTTCATATCTCCTCTCTACCTATTCAATATTGTCATCTTGCAAAGAAACTTTGGAAGCATACCATGGTTTGAGTTCATCAAACACTACATATCTAGATACCTTTGACTCCTTTGTATTAGGGTTGTAGCACCTGTAACCTTTTTGCTCCATAGCGTAACCAATAAACATACATCTTTTAGCCCTTGCATCCAACTTAGCTCTCAACTCTTGTGGCACATGTGTGTAACATACACACCCAAAGATTCTAATGTGTGAAAGGGCTGGTTACCTTCCACTCCATGCCTCCTCAGGTGTCATGTAATGTACCCCTAATGTGGGACACCTATTCATCACGTACACAGTAGTACATACAACATCTTCCCTATATGTTAAAGTCAGATTCATTTCATTTAACATACTCCTAGCAATTTCAGCAATATACATATTCTTCCTCTCTGCCATCCCATTTTGTTGGGGAGTAAACCTACAAGTGATTTGCCTCTTTATACCTTGGTCTTGCAAGAGCATGGGATAAGTATTCTCCCCCTCCAACTAGCCTTAGGGTTTTGATGTAGCAACCTTTCTCCTTCTCAACTTGTGCCTTGAACCTTTTGAACACATCAAACACATCTAACTTTTGCTTTATACAATACAACCATACTTTTCTTGAGTAGTCATCAATGAAGGTTACAAAGTACCTGTTACTTGTAAGAGAGGGCTCTTTGGTTGGCTCCCACACATCTGTGTGCACAAGATCTAAAACACCATGTGCTACATATCCACTCTTCTTGAAGGGTTGCCTAGTAGACTTTCCTAGTTGACAAGCTTCACACATCTCATGCAACATTTGTAATGAAAAGTGTGGTAAATTGTTGGCAACAGCTAGAGGAGCCAAGGTGTTACAAGACAAGGAAGCCGCCAAAACGCGTCAGAGTAGAGGGAGAGTCAAGCAAGACCAAGCAGACAGAGCAGTCACTGAAGATCTGTCAACTGTGCCTATACAACTTTTCAAAAGATAAATCTATCTCAATAGTGATTTTCATCACTACATGAACATTGTAAATACCGTTTTTGGTAGATTAGACTCCATTTTGTTCAAGCCGAGGAGTCCTCAAGCTTGAGGAGTACTAGAAGTACCTACATATCAATTTTCATATTTTTTAGAGCTTGTTTGAGCCTCCAAAATAGCCTAGGAACCTAATTTTTAACTAGGCCGGACACTAGGTCTGAGCAGGACCAAAAGCTAGTCTAAAACTATAAAAGGAGCTAGACAGCTCATTTTTTAGGCTAGAAAATTGGGAATTGAAGTGAAAAAGAGCTTGTAATCTTGTATTTTGTTAATTAAAGATTCCATTTCTCCATCTCTTTGTCTCGTCATGTGTGCACGTGTCTGTATATGTGTGTGCAGGCTAGTGTGCTTCTCACTCATGCACTTGTGCATCTTACTTGCTCATGGTTGTCATACCCTCCTCAGGTCTTCCCCGAATTGATAATTATGAGGTGGATCTCCTCACCTTGGTACTTTCAATTGTGCTAGAGTGACACCAAATTTGGCACCGTTGCCAGGGATCGACCTTTGAGGACGAGTGTGTGATGGTAAGACGTAGATACATGATGTTGGAATCATAGGTAATTTCTTAATTTTACTCTTCTATCTACTTCATCATCATCACCACCATCTCTACTCTCCATCTCTTTCCATCATCATCTTCACCATTTCGGTCATATCCCCACACTCCATCTCCCTTTACTCATTTCATTAGTGTCTGTGTGTGTGTGTGAGAGAGAGAGAGAGAGAGAAATTTTATGTGCTTTGTTTTTGCATGTTTCATGAGCGTTCTTATAGGTATGAGCATCCACAGCAGTTGTAGCAACTCTAGTAGGTACACAAAACTCTCTTTGGTTTACTTGTTTCTTGTTCTGATCAACTGCTTCCTAAGTTATGTACAAAGATCACTTTGGGGTCTTCCCTTGATTTCTCCTTTTTAGCGCCTGAGGTGTTACCATGTCCTGCACTAGTTTGTTTGTGCAACATCGAAGGTTCACAAAGAGGAAATAATTTCTGACCCTGCCAAAGTTGGGTTTTTTTACTAGTCCGAGACTATGTACATCCTTTTCGGGTCATGAATTAAGTAGGTTGCTTTTCTTGGATTGTCTGGGCCCTTGAACTCATACACAAGAAAGTTGTTCTTGATATATAGTTTGTTTGTCTAAATTTCCAAAAAGCTTTCTTAGTAGATTCATTTGTATAGAGCTCTATGGTCACATTGTCCTGAGGTCCCTTGGTTGTGGCTACTATCCTAGTTAGCATTGATTTTCTTCTAGAGTTTTTGGTACCTCCTTATCCTATTCCTTTGAATCTCTTACTTCTGAATCAGGGAGAATCGTCCCAAAGCCATCAGTTCTATCAAGTTGACTAGTAACAACTTACATAGTTCCTTTCTTAACTATATATGATCCATTCTCAATATCAACCACAAGATTATCTATACCATGAGGTAGCTTTGGGTTTCTTAACTAGACCACGGACTCCTCAATCAGCCCTCATAGATGTGAGAACCTAATCAATTGGTTTGGATGTATTCTATCTATGTTTTATTTGGTCCTTCTAGTACTTCTAGATATGCTACTCTAGTGTTGGCACTAGATCTCTCCATATTATATGGGCTATTTGACTCATTGGTTTCTGAACTTAGGTTGGATTGATGACCACCTAGTTGCTTTGAGTACGAGTTGGTAGTGTGATTGACACTAGCTTCTGAGGATTTTAAGTTTTGGCAATCCACCTTGCCAATATGTTTCCTTGATCTCATGTTCATTAATTTGCTTTATACCTAAACACTTACACTATTCCTTTCCTTTGCATGATCCTTTTATCTCAATCAGTTGTTCTTTGATTATCCACTCATTTTCTTGATCCTTGTCTTTATATTTCATCGTCATGAATAACTGAAGTGTCTCAAAATTTAGCATTTCTTCATATGTTTATGTTCTTTTCCTTTGGGTTTTTGAATGTCAAAATATAGTTTATTAGTCTTAAACTTGATGTTTGTTACTGTGTCTTGAACTTTTGAGGTTCTTGATGTCATCCTAAATTCCAATCCTAAGGCTACAAACTTAGCCTAGGATAAAATTAAACAAGGGGTTTGAGTTTTTTTAACCTTAAGTTTGTGCTCTACTGTGTGTTCCCATGTTCAGGAGGATGACCCAAGTGAGCTTTCAATATGTGAGCACTATATCATGATGCTCTTTAGACACTGGGAGACTTTGAATATATGTTAGACCCTAAGAACCACCAAAAAATCAATAAATATGACCCTATGTCACAATAGATGGGGGATCTATTGCAATAGTCAAGTTTGTCACAACAAAGGGGTTTTGTCATGATAGAGTGCTCTATAACAATAGATGATAGACGATGTCTATCAAGTTTGGTTTTTTGTGATAGACAAGTCTATCGAAGGGTTCGCATGTCGCGATAGAGGGTGTCTATCGTGATAGATGGGGTCTATCGTGTTTTTGGTATGTCACATGTTTTGTTCTATCACGATAAAAGATGTCTATCATGATAGAAAAGTGCTACGTCAAGTTCAGTCTATCATGATGGAGTGCCTTGTCATGATAGACATGGTATGCCGCAATAGATGGGCTTTGTCGTAGGGGTGTCTTTCACAATAGAGGGTGTCTCTTACAATAGAGCCTATCTATCAAGTTTTTGGTTTTTCACAATAGAGGCAAAAACTTGGAGCTTTTCTATTGTGTCTACTCCACTAGGATGGCACTAAGGATCCCTATTGCTTTGTGTAGGTGCATTTCCAAAAACGCACTCTTTTTTATCTATCATGATAGAGAGCGTTTATCACCTCGAGATGCAAGAAGATTTTCATACCTCTATAAGTTCTTGGGGCTAATGACGCTCCAAAATCTACGAAAAAATCAGCAAGAATACAAAAAAGGAAGCACACACAATTGTTCTGTCTCTCTTTCGCACACAAGAAAATGAGGGAATGTGAGAGGATGATGGCTATATGGTTGGGATGGTGCAATTTGGGTGAAGATGGAGATGATGGGGGCAATGAAGGGGGTAGAATGGAGATAGTATGGATGGAAATGAAGATGCAAATAATCAAGAGAATTAGAACAAGACCTTACCAAATCTACTTACCTTATTACCTAAACCCCAACATCTCTACTCAACCCTCTTACCATCACATGCTCACCCTCGAGTAGCGCTCTCGAGAAACCACACCAAACTTTTGTTGGTTTCACTCATAGAATAGTGATGAGTATCAAAGTGGACAAAGATCCACCTAGTAATTATCAATCCATGGAGAAATGAGGGTGTATCAATCCATGGAGAAGTGAGGGTGTTATGAAAATCTTGATCGAGTGATGCGTGTAGAGGTGAAGGTGAGAAGCACACTAGATGCACATACACACTCATATACACACACAAGGTACAAAAAATGCGATGAAACAATGCAATGTATTCATATCATAGATTACAAGCTCTGTATTTGCTCATGGAGGCTCTTTCTTTCCAAAATCCAACCTCAAAATGAGCTCTCTAGCTCGTTTTATAGTTTTCAAGTGAACTTTGACCATTTCAAACCTAGTATTTGGTATAATTAAAAATTAGGTTTTACTACTGATTTGAGAGCCCAAACGAGCTCCAAAAAATACAAAATTTGAAATTTGGCTTATACCTAAGCTCCTCAAGCTTGAGGAATCCTCTGCTTACACAAAATGGAGCATATAATTGCAAAAATGGAACTTCATACAATAAGGTAGTGATAAAATCACTATTTTACAATGAATTGAATGTTTTGCCAAATTTGAGTTGTGAGTGTTCTTTCATGTACTTCCTCATCTTCTATGGTTGCTTGACACACAGTCTACCTACTTTCCCTTGCACGACAACACTAGACACTAATTTAGGATCAATGTACCTCATATTTTTTTAATCAAAATAGTTAAGGATTCTTGGGATACGTTGTATAAGGCAAGAATTGAAGCTTATGTTTCTTACCTTTGAAATTAGTTGGAAGATTGAGCATATGAATTTAGTTGATTCTATGGATAACATTCTTACAAAGATAAAAATTTTGAAGGAAAAATTGATTTCTACATATAAAAATTTTGAGAAATATTTCAATTTGCAAACTATTCTTAATGGAGTTCCTTAAAGAGTTATTTTCTATTTTTCTTAAAGAATATCAATCTAAAAAAAATAGGTCCATTGTGAGTGTTGCATATCAAGCTTGTGTTGCTAATTACTAGGGCAATGATAAAGGTGGCTCTTATCCTAGTAAGCAAACGTCTATAAATGTTTAATAATCAAAGAAGGAAGAAAATGGTGAGAAGAAAGAATAGAAGAAAAACGGTTTGCAAAATATTATAATACAAATGATCATGTTATAAAGAACTATCCTAAACTTGATGATACGGAGGCAGAGGAAAGAGGCAAGAATGGTTGTTGTAGACACTTCTACTTATAAAAGTCTACTAACATTGTGTAAAATGAAGAATGGGTCTTTACTACACAATGTAGTTATGATTCATCTCAAATGAGAATACAATCTGACATGCAAAAAACTCCTCTTATTCTATCATGGGATTTGAAAAAAAATTCCCTACTATTTCTAATGGTAGTGCATTCATATTACCAAATGATTTATATGTTCTCATAAGAATATGTTTTCAAAATCAACATTAACTAAGATTGGCTTGGTGGTAAAGTTTTTTCATGATAGATGTACAAGTAATGGTCTCCCCAATGGTGATAAAATTATTTTTTATGGTATGGTATGTCATGGGCTATATAATCTCAAAAATTACAAAAAAATTACTGATGATTATGCACATGAAATGCATGTTTGTAGGCCATCTCAAATGTAAAACGTTCGCATGCTCACTTTAGTCATTTAAATTTTGCTAATTTGTTGCCTACAAAAAATTGGTATGGTTCTCTTCAGCTAAACTTGAAGCACCATCTAATGATGTCTATTAGGGTTGCATTTTAGGTAAGATGCAACACCTCTTTTCCCAAAGATAGTATAGTAGAAGTTGAGCATAAATTATAACTTGTTCATAATACTTATTCAGGTCCTATGTAGATACCATCCTTTGAAATTTTCTTTTCCAAGCATGCATTCAATCAAAGTTTAAGGGTTTTATGTGCTTTAAACAATTCTTGGTTATGGTGGAAAATATGTCAACATGTACAATGGAAACCCTCTATTCTCATAGAGGGGAGGAATATATGCATTTTTGATTCAATGCATCTATTCGTTGTTTGTGGATAAAACTCCATTGTATAGTCTCATATAGTTTCTAACCCAAGGCCATGACGTGGGTCATATATGTAATTAATAGGTGTCCCAATAAGGAATTATAGTCTACTTATCCTCATGAGGCTTGACATGGCTTCAAGTCATCCATTGCTCATCTACATGCTTTTGGTGTGGCATATAAATTAGTTCCTAAACAACAATGCAAAAAATTGGTTGATAAGGATATGAGATGTATTCTTGTCACATACAATCTTGAAAACAAAGGCTACCATATGTATCACCCACTAGCTAAACATATTTTGGTTAGACAAGATGTACTTTTTATGGAGGATATAGTTCAACCTCTACATGCATATTTCAAGAAGAATTAAATGAGTTTTAAAGGATATGTAGGACCATTTTTTTCCTTTATTTAGTAATGGCCAATCACATGTATCTCCTAACAAGGAAGCTATTTTTCCTATGTTAGTTTTAAATGAGGAAATAGATCATTTCGTTTTCGATGTAAATGTCTATGATGCACTCATCAATGAGAAGACCAGATATTGATGAGGCAAAATTGAACTTAGATGCATATTTGCCTTACAATACTCGATCAAGATACCATGTTGGTTTGTTTAAATCATATGTTTGCGCAATGAATATATCTAAGCAAAAAATTGAATGGTTTCTATGCAATCAAAATTTGATGTAATCATAAAAAATCATGATAGTTATTGAGGTGCCTTACTCTTATTCACAGTAAGTGGGTGTTTAAGTTGAAATGCGAGCATGATGGCAATTTTGATCACTATACGGCTAGGCTTTTGGCTAAATGACGTGCTGAAGAAAAAGGCATGGACTTTTATGAGACCTTTGCTCCTACATGTCGTATGAAAATTGTTGTAACACTTACAATTGGAGCTCACAATGGTTAGATGTACATCAATTAGACATCAAAAATACATTTTTAAATGAGAAATTTGCATGAAAAAAGTATATGTTCTTCATCCCCATGGTGTATAATACATGCCTACTTCTTAGCACATGGATTACAAAATATTCTAGCTGAAAGAACCTTGTGTGTAAAGCATGGAGATGATGTGCTTCAAATTATTGTCATTTATTTTAATGACATGCTAAGATGCATGTTTTCCAATGTAAGTTTGACTTGCATACCTCCTTTGAATTGTTTGATTTTGGGCATGTGGATAATTTTTTGGACGTTAAATTTATGCAAGTTGATGGAGTCTTTGCCTCGTGTCAAGAAAAAATACATTGACACTTTATTGCAACATTTTTTTCCTTGATGATTGTAAACCTAGTGCAAATCCCATGAAGACAAGTTTACAATTGAGTCTTCTTTATGTTGCATGTGATCAAGGCATAGACCTTGGCATACCTTGTCATTCGAGTCACCAAAGTCACCATTGGCACCATTGGCTGCGTGCGAGGAAGGACCTCAATGATCAAGAAAGATGGAGGTTCTCGGACTTCCCCGGAGGTCACCCATTCTAGTTTGTTCCCACTAGAGCTCGCTTAACCAATAGAGCTTTTTCCATTAAGATACACTCTTGTGGTGCTTGAGGAAGGGGAAAGAATAATGTTCACATTACCTTGAACATGTGGATCATTTTGAGATCCAAAAATTCAATGGCAACAAACTTTTCTCTATGGAATAATCACATCTAAGATGTGTTCATTCAAAGGAGACAGTCGAAGCTAGTAAATTGAATCTCCCAGAATCATGTTGATATGGATGATGATGGTTGGGATGAGTTGGATGAATGGCCAGGTTTACCATTTAACTACATCTAGCAGATAATGTTTACTTTATAGTATTGGACTATGAAAGTGTGGAGGAGCTTTAAAAGAAGTTATGCAATACATATGAAAAACAAACAACATCAAATAAAGTGTATTTGAAAGTTATATGACCGCCGCAAGAAGGACACATATAGTGTTGCTGACCGTCTAAATGAGTTTGATGCTATATTCTCCTAGTTACAAGCTTAGAAAATGGAGATGGATAGTGAAATGAAAGCATTGTTATTGTTGTGCACCTTGCCATCATCATGGGATACGTTTTGCATAGCTATTAGCAATAGTGCATCTGGTGGTAAATTGGTTTATGATGACATATGTAGAGCACTCTTGAGTTAGGAGATTCATAGAAAATCTATGGTTGGCGCTCAGAGTGGAGATGCATATAATGTTCGTGATTCTTACCAAGCAGAGAATTAGCAACGTGGCAGGAGCATGAACAAGGAAAAGAATGATCAACAAAATAAGAGTAGAAGTAAATCAAGGAAAGGGGATATTGAATGCTATTATTTTCATAAGAAAGGACACATGAAGAAAGATTGCTATACCTTAAAGAATGCTAAAGGTAAAGGGCAGAATGGTGATGGGCATGTTAAACTGCTACATGTACCATCTACTTTGATAGTGAAGATTGAAGAAATCAATGATATTTCTAATGATGTTGATGTGTTGACACTTGACAGTATTGTGCCTACTGAGGTTCTTATGGCTGATTCTCTTTCCACACATGGTTGCTAGATTCTGTGTTTCTTTACATGTGATACCACATAGAGAATGGTTCTCTACTTATGAAGCAAAGTTTCTTGGTATTGTGACACTTGGTGACTCTTACGAGTGTGAGGTTGTTGGGATTGGAAATGTGGTTGTGCAGTTCATTGATGGTTCAAAATTTACTATGCATAATGTATGCTATGTACCTTAGTTATCATCTAGTTTGATGTCAATTGCTCAACTTGATGAACTTGGTTACAAGGTGTTTTTCTATGCCCAGTCCTTTTGCATATGAAAGGGTAATATGTTTATTGAAAAAGGAAGAAAAGTTCGCTCACTTTATCCTTTATTTGTATCATAGAAAGAACACTTCTTAGCTATTACCAAATAGCCTATGGTCTAAATTTGGCATGGTTGTTTGGGCCATATATCTCAAAGTGGAATGGAAAATATTTCTCGTTCTGGCTACTTACTTGTATTTTCTCTTATTTTTCATTTTGTGAGAACTTTCAATATGGAAAGCAAACTAGAAATGTGCATAAAACACACATTGACTCTTCGATTTAGCCTTTAGATCTCGTTCATAGAGTTGTGTATGGTTCTATGCCCACAAGGTCATTAGGTGCTTCTCTTTACTTTGTCACTTTCATAGATGATGCTACCAGAAAAGTCTCGGTATATCCTATCAAATGGAAGGATGAGGTATTCCCTATTTTCAAAAAATCAATGGCTTCAATTGAGACTAAAAAGGGAACTAAGCTTAAGGGTTTACATTCAGATAATGGGGGTGAGTCTACCTCACATGAATTTAGCCTTTTTTGTCAGTCTAGAGGAATTTGTAGAGAGTCTACAGGTCCTTATACCCCAATATATAATGGTGCAGCTGAAAGGATGTATAGAATTATTCGAAATAGAGTCGTTTCTATGGTGCATCATGCAAACCTTTCATAAGGCTTTTGGGTAGAAGCAGTATTGACTACAGTTCACGTGATTAACCTTCCACCTAGCTCACATAAGACTTGTGCTAAGCCTCTATACTCACCTTTGGTCGAGGAGAGAGCCATTGTTGGTTGTTTCTTTGACATCCATGAGATGGTCTTCTTCCCTAGCATGATAACATATTCACTAGTGCTCCTCCTGTCATCTTTGGAACCTGCCCAATCAGCATCACAAAAGATGAGGTACTCTTGGTGCCTGCAAAAATTGAGATAGCACTCCAACTACATGTGCAATATTTAGTCTTGTCATAGTAGCATACAAGAGAGAACCAATTATTGACTTACACATGGTCACATCCTTCACTTCTTCACGTTCATGAGCACTTATTTTAACATTTATTTCTAATGGATTCGAAATGGGATTTTAATCACACAAGCCAAACTTCCTCAAAAGATCTAGAATCAATTTCCTTTACATCAAGTATATACCTTCGCCTTTATATAGTACTTCAATCACAAGTACCTTATAATCCCTAAATTAGATATTTTAAACTCAAATCCAAGCTTCCTCTTTATTTCCTTTTGTTGATATATTTAGGTAGTGATGTGTCTGAACACTTTAGGACCGCCGGGGCACTTTTTTCCCTCTTTAGGAGGTTTTTTTCCCCCGGCTTGTATATACGCCTATTGCCCTAATGGGCTACTAATCTTTGTACATTCTCTAGTAATACATTCAATCTTGTGTGTTGTGCTCCAAGCTTCTTCTTCTTCCTTGTGCTGTTCGCGTGCTTCCGCAGACGTCTAACTCCAACAATTGGTATCAGAGCATGTCGTCGCTTCTTCTAGGGTGCCGTCGACACTCCTCCGTTTGCAGTCTCAGATTCGCACGAAATTTGGTGAGCATACTCAGGGTGTTTTCGAGATCAAAACAGCTTTGCTATGTGGTGTCGAAATCGCGATCTGAGCTCGTTTCGGCTTCCGAACACACTATCACAGCGCTTGTGCAGGCTATTTCATCCTTTTATGCCAAAGGTATATACCAGTTTCTGTTCGCCAGTTTAAGCGTCTCGAAGTCTGCTATAGATCTAGCAGAACTCGTCTGGGCAGTTCCGTTCAACTTTTTGAGATACAGTCAATTTTCTGCATCAAGGTATTTTAGTCACCGGCCATGGCTGAAAGCAGTGATGTATTCCGTATGTTGGCTGTTGAGGATAAGTTGGATGGTACCAACTACCCATTATGGGCTTATATGATGCGACATGTACTGGTTGCAAAAGGATTATGGAACATTGTGCAGGGTGTTGAAAGACGTCCTGTTACACCTGTAACGACAGGTACTGCAAATACAGGTGTTGGAGCTGATGAAGATGGTGTCGAAGATGATATTCTGCAGATTCCTGTTCGTGCTGCTGTTTTTGTTGCACCTACTGCAGAGCAGATTCGTTGGGATGGCGGAGATGCCCAGGCACATGCATTGATAGCTTTGTCTGTCAAACGTGCCATTATTCCTCACATTCGCTCTTGCAGAACAGCAAAGGATGCTTGGGATACACTTACCACTTTGTACCAGGCTAGGAATGAGGCTCGTGTTGCTTACCTCCGAAAACAGTTGGAGAGTGAGCACATGAATGAAGGTGATTCTATGGACAGTTTTCTTACAAAGATCAAAGACCTGAAGGAACAATTGATTTCTGCTGATGAGGTTATACCAGATAGCTCACTTGTGCAGACCGTTCTGAATGGTCTTCCTGATTCATATCAGAGTTTTGCCTCTACTCTTCGGTTGATGATGAAAGGCAATCCGAATGCCTTGTCATTTGAGGAATTAGTCTCTGTTCTGTTGCAGGAAGATCAGTCCAGGCAGAACAGGTCCATTATGCGTGTTGCAGATCAAGCTTTCCTTGCTAGTCAGAAGGGCAAAGGAAAATGGAGCTCTTCTACTAGTAAGCAGAAATCTGCAAATGCTGCACAATCGAAGAACCAGGATAAAGATGAGAAGAAATCAGAAAAGCAGAAATTGTTCTGCAAGTACTGTAAAGGATATGATCATATTATAAAGAACTGTCCAAAACTAGCTGCTAAAGAGGCAAAGAAGAAAGAGGCTGGAATGGTTGTTGCAGGGGCCTCTACACCAAAAACTGAGTCTGCAAATCTTGTGCAGGAAGAAGAATGGGCGTTTACTACTGTCTGCAGTTTTGACCCATCTTCTCATGATCAGTGCATGTCTGTAGTAGACTCAGATGTTTGGTACTTTGACAGTAGGGCAACCAAACATATTACCTCGCAACGCAGTTTCTTCTCTTCACTCGAGCCTGCCCCTACAGGGAATACTGTCACATGCGCCAATAACTCCTCTTATCCTATTATGGAAGTTGGTAAGATCATTCTGACTACTGCTGATGGTAGTTCTTTCACTTTTTCAGATGCTTTATTTGTGCCAGGGATCAAAAAGAACCTGTTATCAGTTTCTACATTAGCCAAGATTGGCTTGGTTGTGAAATTCGTTGATGACAGGTGTACAGTCCATGATCTCTCAAATGGCGATGTGATTATTGCTTCTGGCATTTTATGTCGTGGGTTGTATAAGCTCATAGACTATGAAAGATCTGTGAATGATTCGGCATGTGCAGTTCATGATTCTCAGGCTATGTCAGATGCAAAGCTTTGGCATGCACGTTTTGGTCATCTGAATTTTGTTAGTTTGTTATGCTTGCAGAAATCTGAAATGGTGTCCTCTTTGCCCAAACTTGAGGCACCTGGAAAACATGTTTGTGAAGGCTGTATTTTGGGCAAAATGCAGCGTTCTTCCTTTCCAAAAGATGGTTCAGTTCGGGCTACGCAGAAATTGCAGCTTGTACATAGTGATGTTTGTGGTCCTATGCAGACACCCTCTTTTGGAAATTACTTTTACTTCGTGACTTTCATTGATGATTTTTCCATGCATGCATGGGTATATCCACTCAAAGAAAAGTCCGAAGTGTTCATGTGCTTCAAACAGTTTTTGGTTTTGGTTGAAAATCTGTCAGCATGTAAAATGGGCACCCTCCGTTCTGATCGAGGGGGGGAATATATGTCTTCAGATTTTAATGCATTTCTGGTTGAACGTGGGATAAAACACCAGTGTACAGTGCCGTATACACCTCAACAGAATGGAGTTGCTGAACGAAAGAACAGGTCACTCATGGAGATGGCGAGGTGCATGGTCAAAAGTCAGGCTTTACCACATAGTTTCTGGCTTGAGGCTGTCATGTGTGCAGCATATGTACTGAACAGGTGTCCCACTAAAGCGTTGCAGTCTATCACTCCATATGAGGCTTGGCATGACCGCAAGCCATCTGTTGCTCATCTGCGTGTTTTTGGTTGTTTGGCATATGCATTAGTGCCTGAACAACATCGCAGAAAATTGGATGATAAGGCAGTAAAATGTATTTTTGTTGGGTACAGTTCTGAAAGTAAAGGCTATCATCTGTATCATCCACAGGCTAAACGCATTTTGTTTAGCGGTGATGTTGTCTTTGTGGAAGATGTTATTCAGCCATTGCTTTCATGTACTAAGGAGACATCTGTTAGCTCCAAAGACATGTATGATACTTTGATGCCTCTTTTTACAGGTGGACAGGCTAGTGCTGGTCCTAATGAGGCAACTTCTCAGCCTTTGCAGGTTTCATATTGTTGGAGGATAAACACTCCTATGTGCACAACAAAAGCAAATGAACCCTCCTAGGATCCTGAAATTTTTCAGACATAGGCTCTGTATTTTCTGAGTTTCTCTGAGTATATGCAAAGATTGAAAATGAAATTTTGCAGGCATAAACTAGACTTTAAGAGCTTTCAAATGAGAGTAAAATCACTCCATTTGGATACTGGATGATGCCTCAACCAGCTGCAACAAAACAAATAACTTGATCTCTTCACAGAGTATGAGCTAACTAGACAGACACTATTCTGGACATTTCTCTGCACATGTGCAGGCACTGAACCTGAGACTTATAGCAGACAAAGTAGAACTTATAAGCTTTCCAACAAGACAAAAATCATTGCAAATGAATTCCGGACGAAGGAGAAACAACAATTACAAGACCGGGGGGTCTGCCAAAAACATCTAGATAGATAGAGTGTGTAAAAGTGAAATTTCTGCAAAATATGCAGAGAATAGCTAGTAGGGGGTGTGTTTAAGCAAGGGGGCAGCTTGGGCACGTATTTCCATGACTCTAAGTCATAATACAACTCATTAGAGGGTTTAAAGACCACCTACTAACCTCTTTAACCAATCAAAAACATATACATGTCAAAAGTGAGGTCCAATCACATCAAGAGGTGAGCTAAATCTTCTCTAATCAACTTCTTTCCATTATGGGCATAATTGGATGCCTCAAACTCGTGGAAATCAGCCTCCTTTGATTGTGGATGATGTGGAAGGTTCAATTTGGGGCATGTTCCCACACTCTTGAGCTTGAAAAACTTTCAACACTCCCCCTCAAGCTCAAGTCTTTTCCTTTGTTGCTTCAGCCTATGTCTCTTATGTTGATAGCTTCCTTGAATCCTCCAAGCTTTGTACCTTCAAGAAACTTTGTCATCATGTCTGCAACCTGCATTTTAGTGTTCACATACCTTATATCTAGCTCTTTTGCCATCACCTTTTCTCTAACGAAGTGGTAATGAACCTCTATGTGCTTGCTCCTTGCATGAAACATGGGATTGTTAGCTAGATAGATGCTTGAAATGTTGTCTCCATAAAGAGGAAACTCCTGCACTTCCACTTCCAAGTCCTTAAGTAGCTTCTTAAGCCATAATAGCTCACATGTAGCCAATGCTAAACCTCTATACTCAGCCTCTGTGGATGAAAGAGCAACAGTGGGTTGCTTCTTAGAGCTCCAAGAGATCACTTTTGTACCTATCATGAAAACATAACCTGATGTACTCCTTCGATCATCCTTGCTACCTGCCCAATCAGCATCACTATATCCTTTGACACTTAGATCAGCATCATATGAGTAAAATAGACCTTGGTTGATGGTGTGCTTGATGTAACGAAGCACCTTTCTTGCTGCCATAAGATGATCATGAGTAGGTGCATGCAAAAATTGAGAGAGAACACCTACTACATATGCAAGATCAGGTCTAGTGAATGTAGCATAAATTAATGAACCAATTATGCTTCTATATAGTGTAATATCTTGTATAGCCTCTCCTTGACCTGCAACCAACTTTGTATTGGGCTCCATGGGCTGAGAAAGTGGCTTACAACCACTCATACCAAACCTGTATAGCACATCCAACAAGTATTTTCTTTGAATCAAGAAGATGCCATTGTGTGCATAGATTACCTCTATTCCCAAGAAGTACTTTAGTGTTCCAAGATCAGATATCTTGAACTCCTTCCCTAGCTTTGATTTGATATATTTAATACCTACAATATCACTTCCTGTGATTATCAAATCGTCCACATAGATGCATATGTATACCATCTTGTCTCCTTGCTTCTTCATGTAAAGTGATGGATCTGCAACACTTTCTTTGTATCCACAACTTGATAAATAATCCACTAACCTCTGATTCCAGGCCCTTGGGGCTTGCTTTAGTCCATATAATGCTTTCCTTAGCTTGCAAACATGATTTGGGTACCTCATACTAGCAAATCCTTGAGGTTGGCTCATGTAGACTACTTCTTCAAGCTCTCCATTGAGGAAGGCATTCTTCACATCCAACTGATATAAGCTCCATTTCCTTGATGTGGCCACTGCAATCAAAGTCCTAATTGTTGGCATCTTGGCTACGGGGCTGAAAGTTTCATCATAATCTATCCCGTAGCTTTGGGAGAAGCCTTTCGCCACCAACCTTGCTTTGTACCTAGCAATGGAACCATTTGAATTTCTTTTAATTTTGTAAACCCACTTATTACCTATCACCTTCATGCCTTCTTGAGCTGGTACCAAGCTCCAAGTATGGTTCTCATCAAGTGCTTTGAGCTCTTCCTTCATTGCCTCTTGCCATTCCTTGCAATCCTTAGCTTCTTCATAACTAGTTGGTTCCTTGTCCTTGATTACCTGAGTCATGTATGCATAATGCTTTGCAATGAAATTATCATATGTTAACCTTTGTACTGGATATCTTACTCTTGAAGACCTTCTTTCACTTCCTTTGGGTGTGGTTGCCATCTTCTTTCTTTGTTTTGCCACTCCTGGAGTTTGAATTTCTTCTATCTCTTCATCTTCCAACATGCTCTCGTCCACATAGCTTCCTTCTTCAACTGAAATCTTCTCTTTGCCTTTGACTTTGCTTTCTTCAGAGCTGGTCTCTCTTTCCCTAAGCCTTCCACTCCATGGTGAGGGTGTCCTTGTGTTGCATGAGTTGCTTGGACCACTCAAATCCATGCTTTCTTGAACTCTATCATCATTCTTCAAATCTGTCTCACCTATGTCTTTAACCTGCAATGGACTTGTGCATGCATACCAAGGCTTCAACTCATCAAAGACAACATCCCTACTTACCTTCAGCTCCTTGGTGATGGGATTATAGCATTTATACCCCTTTTGTTCCATAGAATATCCCAAAAAAATACACCTTTCAGATTTGGCATCTAGCTTTGACCTCAACTCTTGAGGTACATGTACATAGCATATACAACCAAAGATTCTAAGATGTGAAATACAAGGTTTTCTTCCACTCCATGCTTCCTCAGGGGTTAGATGATGTATACATGATGTAGGACATCTATTCATGATGTATGTGGCTGTATATGTAGCCTCTCCCCAATAACAATGCGGCATATTCATTTCGTTGAGCATACACCTTGCTACCTCTGCTATGTGTCTATTCTTTCTCTCTGCTACCCCATTTTGTTGAGGGGTATACCTGCATGTAAATTGCCTTTTGATGCCATTGACCTGCAAAAATTTAGAAAATTCATGGGAGAAATACTCTCCCCCTCCATCGGATCTCAAAGTTTTGATAAACTTGCCAGATTCCTTCTCCACCTGTGCTTTGAATTTCTTGAAGTAGTGGAACACATCTGATTTGTTTCTAATACAATACAACCACACTTTCCTTGAAAAGTCATCAATGAAGGTTACAAAATACCTATTTCCAGCAAGGGATGCTTCTCTTGTTGGACCCCAAACATCCGTGTGAATGAGGTCTAAAACATTTGCACTTACATAGGTACTCGTCTTGAAGGGCAGCCTTGATTGTTTTCCTTGTTGGCAAGCTACACAAATTTCATGCAACATTTTAGATGTAAAATTTGGTAGGCCTCTTACCAAGCTCCTCCTTTGCATGTCCTTGAGCTTTTGTAGGTTGATGTGACCTATTCGTTTATGCCATAGATCCAAATCTGCTATCCTCTTGTCTCCATATGTGACATACATTGAATGGTGTGGCTGATTTATGTCCATTGTGAACATTCTCCCTTGCTTTTTTCCTTTTGCTATGAGCTTGAAACCTGCCCTTGGATCCTCAACAAAACATCCTCTTTCATTGAACCTAACTTGATAGCCTTTTTCTACCATTTGGCCTACCGAAATCAAGTTTTTGGTAATAGTAGGGACATGTAATACCTCTGATAAGCACTTTGCTCTTTGATTTCCTTCCAAACTGATATCTCCCACATGTTGAATGGTATGCTCTGAGTTATCACCTGTTTCCACATGCCCTTGATGCTTTGGGACCTGCAAATTACTAAAAAGATCCTTTCGACATGACATATGATTGCTACATCCACTGTCTACATACCATACATCTTCACTAGCTTGAGTTGTATCTTCACCATACCTCATGGCAAGTAAATAATCATTCCCTTGGCTGGATGATGTGTTTGCATAATTACCTTGCCCTCTATAATTGTTGTTGTTGTTGTTGCTTTGATTCCCTTGTCTTTGAGCTCTATGATAGCATTCATTTGCAAAATGACCGGGCTTACCGCATACAAAGCATCCATTTGAAGTGGCTTGTCCTCTTCCACCAAATCTTGCACCTCTTCCTCTATTTGTGGCTCTTCCACCTCTTTGACCTACATTTTCTTGTTGTCCTTGACCTCCTTGGTTGCTTTGATATCTTCCTCTTCCTCTTGAAGCACCTCGGTTGTGTCTTCCTCTTCCTCTACCTGCATACAACAATTGCCCTTGGCTATCCTTGGCATTATGACCACCAAGGTTCATCTCTTCTGTCACCATGAGAGTGATTAGTTGATCAAAATCAGGAAGAGAGTCCCTTACATACACTGAAGTTGTGAAAGCCCTCCATTTTTCATCATCCCTAAGTCCATTTAGGGTGTGGGCGACAAGATCGTCATCATCTAGGGCACAACCAATTGACCCTAGTGCATCTGCAAGCTCTTTAACCTTTAATATGTAATCATTAGCACCTTGAGAGGGGCTTTTCCTAAGATTATTTAGCTCATTCTTGAGCTGAATTTTTCTAGCTTTTGTGGAGGTTGAATACAATCTCTCCAAGCACTCCCACACCTTCTTCGATGTATCCAAATCTTGAATATGCCCTACCATAGAGTTGCTAATATGCTGAGATAAAATGAAAATGACCCTTTTGTCCCTTTCATCCCACTCTCTTACTGCTCTTCTCTAATCATTGGTTGGATTTACCTCATCTATGTAGGGTTTTGGCTCTCCACCACTCACAAGTCCCCACAAACCTTTCCCCATCAAAAAATTGCTTATTCTAAATCGCCACGGTTGGTAGTTTCCTTTTTCGAGCTTCTCAATCTGAGCATTGAGATCAGCCATGGTGCCTCCTAGCTCTTTTGAACCTCCCCCTTGATGCAATGAAGTTGAAAAGGATGGCTTTTACCTCAAAAAATAGAGCTACTCCTCTTGATGAAGCTTCGTCTTTGATTTGATGATGTATTTGCTTCCCCTTGTCGTTGACGTGCCCGTTCTTTGCTTCCTTCCTTCAAAATTTGATGAAGTCTTGACTTCACTTCAGTAGCTCCTTCTTATCTCTTTGATACTCCACTTATAGCTCTAATACCACTGTTGGAGGATAAACACTCCTATGTGCACAACAAAAGCAAATGAACCCTCCTAGGATCCTGAAATTTTTCAAACATAGGCTCTGTATTTTCAGAGTTTCTCTGAGTATATGCAGATATTGAAAATGAAATTTTGCAGGCATAAACTAGACTTTAAGAGCTTTCAAATGAGAGTAAAATCACTCCATTTGGATACTGGATGATGCCTCAACCAGCTGCAACAAAACAGATAACTTGATCTCTTCACAGAGTATGAGCTAACTAGACAGACACTATTCTGGACATTTCTCTGCACATGTGCAGGCACTGAACCTGAGACTTATAACAGACAAAGTAGAACTTATAAGCTTTCCAACAAGACAAAAATCATTGCAAATGAACTCCGGATGAAGGAGAAACAACAATTACAAGACCGGGGGGTCTGCCAAAAACATCTAGATAGATAGAGTGTGTAAAAGTGAAATTTCTGCAAAATATGCAGAGAATAGCTAGTAGGGGGTGTGCTTAAGCAAGGGGGCAGCTTGGGCACGTATTTCCATGACTCTAAGTCATAATACAACTCATTAGAGGTTTTAAAGACCACCTACTAACCTCTTTCACCAATCAAAAACATATACATGTCAAAAGTGAGGTCCAATCACATCAAGAGGTGAGCTAAATCTTCTCTAATCAACTTCTTTCCATTATGGGCATAATTGGATGCCTCAAACTCGTGGAAATCAGCCTCCTTTGATTGTGGATGATGTGGAAGGTTCAATTTGGGGCATGTTCCCACACTCTTGAGCTTGAAAAACTTTCAACACATATGATGATGCAGATCATTCCATTTCTGATGCAGATTTACATGATGCACTTGTTGATGAGAGAGTTGATATTGAGCAGGCAAAAACTATGCCAAAATGGCTGGTGCAGACTTTGCGTGACAGCAAATTAGATGCACCTTTGTCATATCGTACTCGTTCAGGCTCTCATAGTACCTCCTTTGCATTAGATTGCTATGCTATGGCTGCATCTAGTCTCTGTGATGAGAATGAGCCTGTTTCTTTTGATGAAACACAAAATTCAGAAAAGTGGATGGCTGCTATGCAATCTGAATATGATGCTATAATGAAGAATGGTACATGGTCTTTATGTGACTTGCCTCCTGGCAAGAAGGCCATTGGCACTAAGTGGGTATACAAGCTGAAGCGTAAACCTGATGGTACAGTTGACAGGTATAAGGCTAGGCTTGTTGCAAAGGGTTATGCACAGGAAAGAGGCATTGATTTTGATGAGACCTTTGCACCTACATGCCGTATGACTACTGTTCGGAGCATTTGTGCACTTGCAGCCCATCATGGTTGGAATGTACATCAGTTGGACATTAAAATAGCATTTTTGAATGGTGACTTGCATGAAGAAGTGTATGTTTTTCAGCCCCGTGGCTTTGTGCAGAAAGGGCATGAAAACCAGGTTTGCAAGTTAAAGAAGGCATTATATGGTTTAAAGCAAGCACCACGTGCTTGGTATGAGAAGATACATGCCTATCTGATTGCACATGGTTTTGAGAATAGTCCAACTGAAAGCACCTTATATGTTAAACGTGCTAATGATGTGCTTCTGATCATTGTTGTCTATGTTGATGACATGCTGCTTACTGGTCCTATTGAGACACATATTGCTGATTTTAAGGCTGATTTGCATGCCTCATTTGAGATGTCTGATTTGGGGCATTTGCATCACTATTTGGGCATTCAGTTTATGCACGTTGATGGTGGAATGGCTTTGTGTCAAACGAAATATATTGACACATTATTGCAGTGTTTTGGCTTTGAAGACTGTAAGCCTATTGCCACTCCTATGGAGACAGGTTTACGATTGAGTCTTCATGATGCTGGAGATGCATTTGATGTTGTTCTCTATCAACAGGCTGTTGGATGCTTGATTTACTTATGCATTACTCGGCCAGATATTCAGTTTGTTGTCTCACAGATGAGCAAGTTTATGCATTGCCCAGGAGTCACGCATTGGAAAGCGGTTAAGCGCATCTTTCGCTACTTGAGTGGTACTCGGCTACTTGGGTTGTTTTATCCCAAGGGGGGATCACTACCGCCAGATTTGCATGCTTTTTCTGACTCAGATTGGGCTAGTTGCTATGACACTCGTGTGTCCACCAGTGGTTTTTGCTTCATGCTTGGTAGCTCATGTATATCTTGGTTGAGCAAGAAGCAGCCTACTGTGGCCACTTCCAGTTGTGAGGCTGAGTATAGGGAAGCTTTCACAGCGACTGTTGAGTGTGTGTGGCTCAGACGCCTTATGGCTGATTTGGGTGTTGGCCAGTCTTCTGCCACCACCATCTTCACTGACAGTCAGAGCGCATTGGCAGTTGCGAGGAACCCTGTGTTCCATGCTCGCACTAAGCACATTGAGGTGCATTACCACTATGTCAGGGAGAAATTCTCTGCTGGGGAGATCAGCTTGGCATATGTGCCCACGCAGGAGAACATTGCAGACCTTTTCACGAAGGCTCTGCCTAGGGAGAAGTTTGAAGCTTTCCGCAAAGCTTTGGGCTTACTTCCTTTTGTGGAGTGATTTCCACATAGCTCTGCACTTCCTTATACATAAGTGCCAGCTCCTTGTTCACCGCATCACTCCGAGGGGGGATTTGTTGATATATTTAGGTAGTGATGTGTGTGAACACTCTAGGACCGCCGGGGCACTTTTTTCCCTCTTTAGGAGGTTTTTTTCCCCCGGCTTGTATATATGCCTATTGCCCTAATGGGCTACTAATCTTTGTACATTCTCTAGTAATACATTCAGTCTTGTGTGTTGTGCTCCAAGCTTCTTCTTCTTCCTTGTGCTGTTCGCGTGCTTCCGCAGACGTCTAACTCCAACACCTTTATGTTGGCTTTGTCATCTCCTGTAATGATCAAATCATCAACATTTATACAAATGAAAACTGTTTGCTAGCTTCCTTCTTCACAAAGAGTGATGGGTCTGCATGACTCTGATTGTATCCACATTTTACCAAGTAGTCCACAAGTCTTTGGTTCCAAGCCCTTGGGGCTTGCTTGAGTCCATAACAAGCCTTCTTAAGCCTTCACACATGATGTGGAAACCTCTCATCTTCAAATCCTTGGGGTTGGTCCATGAACACTACCTCTTCAAGCTTTCCATTTAGGAAAGCATTCTTCACATCTAACTCGTATACCTTCTAACCTTTTGAGGTTGAAATTGCAATCAAACTTCTTATGGTGGACATCTTAGCTACTAGAGTGAATGTGTCCTCAAAGTCTATGCCATAGTTTTGAGCAAAACCTTTGGCAACCAACCTCCATTTATACCTAGAGATGCTCCCATCTTTAGGCCTCTTTACCTTGTACACCCATTTGTTGTCAATGACTTTCATGTCCTTTGTTCTTGGCACCAATGACCAAGTATTTTTTTCTTCAACTGACTTGACTTCCTCCTGCATGGATTCAATCCATTCCATATGCTTATTTTTTTCTTCAAAATCTCTCTCTCTCTCTCTCTCTCTCTCTCTCTCTCTCTCTCTCTCTCTCTCTCTCTCTCTCTCTCTCTCTCTCTCTCTCTCTCTCTCTCTCTCTCTCTCTCTCTCTCTCTCTCTCTCTCTCTCTCTCTCTCTCTCTCTCTCTCTCTCTCGCTCTCTCTCTCTCTCTCTCTCTCTCTCTCTCTCTCTCTCTCTCTCTCTCTCTCTCTCTCTCTCTCTCTCTCTCTCTCTCTCTCTCTCTCTCTCTCTCTCTCTCTCTCTCTCTCTCTCTCTCTCTCTCTCTCTCTCTCTCTCTCTCTCTCTCTCTATCTATATATATATATATATATATAGATAGATAGATAGATAGATAGAGAGAGCTCTCTCTCTCTCTCTCTCTCTCTCTCTCTCTCTCTCTCTCTCTCTCTCTCTCTCTCTCTCTCTCTCTCTCTCTCTCTCTCTCTCTCTCTCTCTCTCTCTCTCTCTCTCTCTCTCTCTCTCTCTCTCTCTCTCTCTCTATATATATATATATATATATATATATATATATATATATATATATATATATATATATATATATATATATATATATATATATATATATATATATATATATATATATATATATGTGTGTGTGTGTGTATGTATGTATGTATGTATGTATGTATGTATGTATGCATGTATGCATGCATGTATGCATGTATGCATGCATGCATGCATGTATGTATGTATGTATGTATGTATGTATGTATGTATGTATGTATGTATGTATGTATGTGTATATGCATGTATGTATGTATGTATGTATGTATGTATGTATGTATGTATGTATGTATGTATGTATGCATGTATGTATGTACGTATGTATGTATGTGTATATATATGTATATGTTATAACACCTTTAGGTGTGAACCACCTCTATTTGAGGGTGGAGGGTGTGAGGCTACTTAGCACTCATGTATCGGTTGCATGGAGAGAAATAAGAGTAATAGCTATATATGGAGCTATGTGGTTGGGAGGAGAAAAATTACAATCTCTTATTTTGTCCTATTTGACTTTTTGCATTGCCAAGCCATGTGCTATTCTTCGAGAAGCTTCTAATTTTAGTTAGTTCCCTGAAAATAGGGGTTCTCATCAGGAACCAGTATGACATTGGTATTGGACCAAGGTCATGACAGGACAACGGATGCACGTGAGGAGAAATACAAGCGGCACCACACATAGGCGATGAGACAAAACAGAGCGATTCCATGCGCAAGCAGCCATCCAAGATGCACTCACTCCCTTTCCCTCCATCCCCTCTCTTGGATGGGTGTTAGCTTCAAGTAGCCCTTTATATAAAGGCCTATTCGAAGCTCTGAGATCATGTATGTGGGATAAGCAACACGTGCATGTCGTTTTCTCAGAAAAAAGTGAGAAGAAGAAGAACAACTTGAGGAAGAATGGAGGTAAAAAAATTGGTATTGTTTTTTCCAATTTTGAGCAAGGAATTAAAAAAGATAACCATGGCCAATTTTCAAAAGAAGCATATGTCTATATTCTCGATTGCATACACTCTGTGAATCCACCATTTCGTCAACTTTTGGATCTCAAAATGCTTGCTTTCCAAAGCCTCAAAGCCATCCTTCTCGCAAGATTTAATTATGATTTATTTGATTAGTTATAAGATGATAAGTACTAAGCTTGATTTGAGATCTGGCTATCATCAGATATGCATAAAAGCAGCAGATATATCTAAGATTGCTTTTAGGACCAGGTATGGCCATTATGAGTTTTTAGTGATGCCCTTTGGTCTTACTAATGCTCCAACCACGTTCATGACACTCATGAACAGTGTTCTTAGTCCTTACCTAGCAAATTTTGTAGTTGACTTTATGGATGATAAACTCATCCACAGTAAGTTAGACAAAGAATATTTGGAACATTTAAGGTTAGTTTTCCAAGTGTTACAAGAAAATTCCCGCTTTGTTAAAGAGACAAAGTGTGAATTTTTTAAACAAGAGGTCCAATATCTTGGCCATATCATCTCCAAGCATGGAATTCAGATGGATCCTGAGAAGGTGCGAGCTATTATGGAGTGGAAACATCCTAGAAACTTGGAAGAATTGGAGGTCTTCCTAGGTTTATCCAGATTCTATTGACGATTCATTAAGAATTATGCCAAGATTGTTGTTCACAAATCAACTTGACTTAAAGGGAAAGGGAAATCCTTTCATTGGGGAGATGAACAAAGACAAAGTATGGAAAGATTAAAGGTAGGAATAGCTACAGGTACATTGTTACAAATAGCAAATCCCAATCAACCATTTGTGGTTGAGACTAACACGAGTGACTATGCTATAGGAGAGGTTTTGATTCAAACAGTAGCTTTTGAGAGTAAGAAGTAAGAATCTGCTTAGAGGAATCACTCCGTTTATGAGAAGGAGTTGTATGCTATTTTTTGTGCTAAAAAGAAGTGTCATCATTATTTGTATGGTGCCAAGGTTACGATAGTGTTTGATCAAGAGAGTATTAAATGGATCTCTAATCAAACAGCACTTAAAGTTCGTAAGGCCCGATGGGCACAGACCCTTCAAGAGTTTGATTATGAGCTTAGGTATAGGAAGGGAAAGTTTAATGTAGTGGCTAACTCAGGTAGCCGCATGCCTATGCTCAACAGACTGAGTTTTCCTCTGATCACCAGTGAGCTCCTTGAGTCCCTTAGAGGGAAATGTAGACTTGATCATGCATATTCAGAGATTTGGGAGGCCATGGAAAAAGGGGATCATGAAATACTAGTTTCCAATGAGGATGATGTATCAACAGGTACTCGGGAAGGATTCAAGTGGAAGAACTACAATATCCAAGATGGATATATGTTATATAAAGGAAAGTATGTGTCCCTAAGGATTTTGAGGTGAGATGGCACAATATCTATGAGTGTCATGACACACCTAATGCGGGACACCCAGGAATTAACAAGGCTTATGATCTTGTTAAGAGGCAGTTTTGTTGGCTTGGACTTCACAAGGACATCCAAGAGTATGTGCTTAAGTGCACTAAATGCCAGGTCAATAAAGCTGAAAAGTTAAAGATTGGAGGATTGCTCCAGCCATTGGATATTCCCAATGGGAAGTGTGAGAGTGTCTCGATGGATTTCGTAGTAGGATTACCTAAGAACAGAGACGGCACGACTCTGCCTGGGTAATTGTGGATAGGTTAAGCAAAATGGCTAGATTTATTCTAACACATACTACAATGAAGGCACCTGAGTTGGCTAGATTGTTTGTAGAGAACTTATACTGATTATATGATCTTCCTTTAGACATTGTTTATGATCGGGATAGGAAATTTATAGGCCATTTCTGGAGAGTGGTCTTCAAGCATTTGGATACTAAGCTTAGTATGAGTATGGTTGAACATCCACAGTCGGATGGGCGAACAAAAAGAGTTAACCAAATCCTAGAGGATATGCTATGAGCATATGTAAATGAAAGGCAAACTAATTGGGAAGAGTACTTACCTATAGTAGAGTTTTCATAAAATAGTGACATGCACTCTTCCATAGGGCATAGTCCATTTATGCTTATGTATGGTTTTCAGCCAAGAGCACCTTATGCAATTGGCTTACAGAATGAGAGAGTTCAAGCCGCAAGGGATTTCTTGGAGGAGATGAATGATATGCTTAGACTTGCTAAAAACAGCATTAGGAGAGCTCAAGACTAGGGTAGAGCCTATGCTGAACCTCAAAGGAGAGATATGAACTTCGAGGTAGGAGAGCAAGTCTATCTTAGAGTTCCATCTAGGTCTGAAACGATGAGGACAAGACATTGTCCTAAACTATCTCCTAGGTATTCTGATCCATTCCCAGTACTTAAGAGAATAGGTCAAATGGCTTACCAACTCCAACTTCCAGACAATACTTAGATTCACCCTGTCCTAGTAGGTTAAAAGAGAAATCATGTGAATCTGACAACCTCATTTCATATCATGAGGTCATAGAGCCTATTTTTGTTCAATATGTTCCACATGAGCCTGAAAGCATACTACATACTCGAGAAACATGGACGAGGAGTCATTTATATAAAGAGTATCTATTTAAATGGAAAGATACTTCAAAAGATAGTGCTACCAAGGAGTGGGTTAGTACCCTTTAGAGACGGTTTCCCACCTTTATGAAGACTATCTATGAGTCTTCTTAAGGGGAAGGATATGGGGAACACTACAGAGAGATGACCATGTACACTAGGTACATGGAGTTCAGTGGAAACATCTCATATGTATGTTTTTTCCCTTACTCATTTATGCCTTCCATGACTAGGTTTGAGGAAAAACCTAAACTTAAGGGGAAGGAAATGTTATAACACCTTTAGGTGTGGAACACCTCTATTTGAGGGTGGAGGGTCTGAGCCACTTGGCACTCATGCACCGATTGCATGGAGAAAGAGAAAGTAGAGGAATAGCTATATATGGAGTTGTGTGGTTGGAAGGAGAAAAACTAAAATCTCTAATTTTGTCCTATTCGAGTTTTTTGCATCGCCAAGTCGTGTGCTATTCTCGAAGAAGCTTCTAATTTTGGCCAGTTTCCCAAAAATAGCGGTTTTCATTAGGAACCTGTGTGTGTGTGTGTGTGTATATATATATATATATATACACATACATACATACATATATATATATATACACACACACACATATACACACGAATCCTTAGTATCCATCATCATTCTTTATGTTGATTATCTTTTCTTGATTGAATCATATGACAAATGCATTTAGTTTTTTATATACTAGCTTCTTCAACAATATTCCATGTATGATCTTTTCCTACTTCATTACTTCTTAGGTGTGGATGTTTGGCAATTACATAAAGGAATATTTCTATCTCAAAAGAAGTATTGTTTTGATTATATTTCCAAGTATCACATGGACCAATATTGCATAGCCTTTAAATGCTTGGAGTTGAATATGATGCTTACTTTGGAGGATAGTACACAATTAGTGGATATGCATGCATAGCCTCACAAAGTTTCTATACCTTTGAAGCCAAATATAAAGTTGACCTTGGAAGATACTACACAACTAGTGGATGAGCATGAATACAAACAGTTTGTTGGCTTTTCACTTGAGATAGCCAACACTCAATCAAATATCCCACATGTTGTTGGTGTACCATGTGCTGATTTAGTTCTTCCATCAAACTCATTGATAAGTAACCCATCAACCTCTGGCATAGAAGGGATATCAATCTTATTGTATACTTTGATTTTGACTTGGCTATAAGTCCAAATCTATGTTCTTGCTTGCCAACGCCATTTCCAAGACAAGAAGCAATCAAATGTTGTTGTTTCATCCATGAAGTGAAGTACAAGCATGTTGTTTTGCAACATATGATGTTATCTAGCTTCCTCGTTTGTTATCTAACGTTGATGAAGCTAGACTCTCTCACATATATCGGCATTGAAGGTCCACTGACCTTCACCAATACCAAGAATATGATATTCCACACAAAGCAATTGAGATCAAATAGCATTAGATTTGGGAGAACTTGTTTCATGAGATTTTCTTAAAGCAATTTACCTCAAGAGATGTTAGCAAGCATGCTCATGAAAGTTCTAGCTTCAATTCCCTGTTCCTATATTTGATGGTCCTTTATAACATTCATATGCTCCAAAATAGTGCCTTAGAGGGGTGTCAAAAGAGCTATCCTTCATCCTATTATCCTTTTCATGTTTATCATGTTTCTTCATGGTCATCAATGTGTTTCCATTTTGTAGCACTCTTTTTGGTTGTATATGGGAACCCTACCATGTAGATAGATACTTTGTGAATTCAATGCACTATTCCACGTATTGTATCTCAAAATTATTCTTCTATTGGGAGTATTTATCCCACATTTGATGTACTCTGTGGAAGCTTCTTCCAAATCTACAAGAGAAGAGACTCGGCTTAGAATTCATTCTTGCATACACATTTGCAGCTTGAGAGCTCTTTATGCTCTTTCATGAGCTCACTCTAATTCATATGTGAGTCTTTCCATTTCATCATCTACTCATTCTTTGGATTTACAAAACCCAAAATGAATTTAGCCTTCATTATTTGCTTCATCAAAGCTAATATGAATGTTCACAATCTTCTTGGCATCTAGGAATTCCCCTTACTTCCTCTTCAGTGTCCCTTTTCAGTCATGAAAAAACTTTTACGTTTGGGGTTCAACCTCAAGTATATTCTTTAGAAAGTAAGCACTACCATGTCATTTTGTTTTAATGCATAACCCTAAGCAAAAGATTATGTAGGCATATGTGAGTTTCCGCATTTCATGATCTACTCGTTCTTTGCGATTACATCTTCTGTATGCACGTATTTCATTTGTCTTATGCATGAGCACTTTGAACAAATATCACATTTACAAAATCAAAAATGGATTTTGCATGTATTATTTGTTTCTTAAAAGCTAGTATAAGCACTCATAATCTTCTTGACATCTAAGAATTCCTTTTAACTTCCTCTACAATATCTCTACCAATCATGAAATAACTTTCCTTTGGGGTTCAACCTCAAATCTATTCTTTAAAAGTAAGCACTACTATTTCATCTTGTTTTCATGTATGCCCTTAAGCTAAAGGTTGCGTAGGTATACACATTGCAAACTTTCTTTAGACCTGAAATAATTTGAAATTTTCAATGACCCTCCCAGTTCAAATTAATTTTCTTCAAAATAACCTTCCAACATTTCAGGATCCCTTAAGTCTCCTCTCCTTCGCTATACATTTTCATCTCAAACCTACTTGGCTTTGATATCTTTAGATAATGGATCAATTCAATTATGTTATCTTACAAGGCAGCCACCCTGACGCAGCTCCCTTGTCTATCTCCTGAACAAAAACAATATTAGAATCTCTAAGCAGGGCAATGGATTCTGAAATAAAAATATAAGAATCGCACTTCAGTAATTAACGTTTTTTCTTCAGAACTGGGGAAAGCATGAGACCTTGCCCAGTAACTGCAGGAACGAATCTGCATATAAAGCTTTACTTGTAATGATCCTCTATACTTCAAACATGTTTCAATCAACTTTTTGAGGATGTTAAACTTCAAGCTTTTTCCTTGATCCAGATCTCCCTAGATAATAAAGTGGTGGCCAAGATCTTGGACAAATCGTCTTAGGGGGTGTTCAACAGTGCAAAACTTAAGCTTTATTACAAGAAATGTCGATTAATACGTTTATTTACACGAGTTTCTGGATCATAAGACTTGATCACAAAAGATGCCTGACATCAAAAATAGATTACAAGATAATAAAATTGCACGATACCATAAGCATATTATCTTGATGATAATAGATGAGTACAAGATGCATGAGCCACGGGGCTGGATCAAACTAGACTACAGATTATAATACAAGACATGACACATTACATAATAACAATTAGAGTGAACTTGGTTTGATCCCAATGATCAATGTTGGCAAGGCCAAGGAGCCTGTGGCTCAAGCCTGCAATTATCTACTAGCTGTAGAGGGATCATACACCTTTTCAAACATTTGACGATCTTATGAGGTGCAAACAGTTCCTACAACATGAAAAATAACCACGTCTAAGTCTACTTTAAACGCACTACTAGCCAAGATATTATGCCCTCTTCTTCAAAAGGCAAGCCCCAGGTGTGCTTGTCAAGAGGCCCCTTCCCATTATAAAGAGAAATATTTTAATAATGAATCATACACAGCTATAGAAGAAACATATCTAAACATCAACCCAGTCATTTATAGAGCTTAAAGCACCTGAATCCAAGTATAACTTCAATAATCTCAAAAAAGGAAAGTGTGAATATAAGCTCATGATAGTCAACGACAGAAATTTATGGACATCAAATCCATGATGCTTAGTATCGAATACATACCATGGCACCTACAATAACATCATCAATTCCCAGAAGTAGGTATAGAACTACAGATGAACACATGCCCATATGCACACCGCCATCACAAACTCATAGGAAGCTCTGGGAACTGAGACTTTATGGCTTCAGGAGGTGATGTCCAAACTCAGCCATACTGAAGCATGATAATGATTGGAGGACCCAAGCCTTGACAAGTCTCAGAACTTACCTAGCTTCCGTACCAAGCAACTCCATGATCAAAACGTGCACACGTCAATTGGTTCTAACTCGCTTTCAGGCCCTTGTATGCAGATCAATTAGATTTATTTGCAGTCCTAAAGCAAGCCAGCTCACAAACCTCTTTACTTGGGCTTGCACCATCCCAAAGTGACTGCACTACTCTAATGAAGCAGTTGGGCAAATGATAAATACTGGTATTATGATGAGTTAGACAGAGCCCATATCAACATAAGCAATAGCATTTAGCCTTTGAGTTTGTAGATCGGCGGAGGAAAAAACTGTAGCTAGCATACGGGCAAGATTGCAATTCTATGAGCTTTTCTGTCACAACAAATACAACCAAAAAAGCGTGAAAACAAAAGCCCTTTTGCCAATGGAACTCAGGTATCCAAATGTGGGTGGTCTGCAGATGGGGCTTTCACTGTGAAGCTCTTTCCCAGGTGCAATCCCCAAAATAGACATCCTTCAAATTTCCATTTGAGCGATGGAAGAAAACAGAATTTAAGTCCACATGTTTGAGAAGTAAGATGTGAGCTAGAACTCCATGTGTAACACAATCATAATGAGGTAGGAAAGGATAAACTTCAAAGCAAAACCAAAGTAGGCTACAACCATTAAGTACAAAGAGTGGTTAACAAATGTATTTAGCCTGCCAGGCAAAGTCAAACAGCAAAATACATGACATATTCCATCATGTACCAGCAATATCAGTCAAAAGCAGGCTAGTATGTATAAGTTTGCATTTGTTTCTGATTTTTTACCTGTACTAAACAAGCAGTCCTTTTTATACGACTCCCTATTTGCATTACCCCTCAAGCATTAGTTTGGCAGCATCTATTAATGCAGGTCTCAGGTCATCTGAAGCACGTCCAAGCACTGTATACCCTTCCTTGTCTTCAGCATCCACATCTGCTCCATGTCTGATGAGCAACAACGCAACCTGAAGAATGCAGAAACTTTCAGAAACTCCATTTGAAGTATAATGGTACATAGATGAATAGCCTCTTGATATGCACCTGCTTATCGCTGCAAATCGTGGCATACATGAGAGGAGTTTGTCCCATTTTGTCAGTGGCATCTACCTTTGCACCTTCCTCGATCAAAACTTCACATACGTTGAAATGTCCAGCACTTGCAGCCCGATGCAATGGAGTACATCCAAGCTGTGCTGGAAGAGAATTTAGAAAATTAGATTTCTAAAAGTTCTTACTTCCTTTCAAAATAACTGCACTATAGAGCAACAAACAAAAGCAGACTTATCACACTCTTACTCTCAAGGAAAGGAACAGACAGGTTAGATAGAATGACCAAAAATTTGTTACCATGTCTTTCTCATTGATGTTCGCACCAGATGCAACAAGAACTTCTGCTATCTTTGTATGGCCCTTGCTTGCAGCATAATGAAGAGGAGTGCGTCCGCCAGTGGTCTTAGCAGAAACATCAGCCCCTATCAAAGATAATTTTGAAAAACTAAAACTGGACGCTAAGGAGAGCATTTGTTATCTAAAATCAAATAGCCAGATTAATTGTGTTCAATCAAAGCAGAACTAAATGCTCATATTAATATTCTCAGTTCCAGATTTCTGCACATGCATCGTTGAAACCCTTATAATTGGAGAACAGGGTCCAAGAAAACTAACAAAGAGAGAAAAGATACCAGCTTGCAGGAGAATCTCCATTATGGAAAGCTGACCACAGCTTACAGCAGAATGAAGTGGTGTCCATCCTTCTTCATCCGCAACATTGACAATGGTTTGAGATGAACCAGGAAGATTACACAAGATTTTCACTATCTGGAACACAATTTGGAAAACAAAACACTTAGTTTACATACCCACCAGGTGTGCTATCACGCCAGTTATATTCATGTAATCAAATTTATTCTGCCTATCAATTAAAGAAGAGTCTTTATCACTCATCAAGTATCCTTAGTGAAATACAGTGTTTGAATCATGATCCAAGATGCTGGGATGTTGTCCATTGTATTACTTTTTCCAACAAAGAAACGAAAAACTGAACAGCTCCCCAAAAAAAAGGGAACTAGAAACTAAGCTTTCTCCCAAAAACCCTAAAAATTCAAACGCACACAAACCTTAACATTTTCCCCCTTCTAGAGAAAAAAGACCTTAAAAGGAAGTATAAGGATGATTCACTTGTGTTTTTACACTATCAGTTATCAGTGCAGGCATAATTTATAACCTTTGTGAAATCTCTTCCTAATTTCATGCAAATCTTCAATCTAGGCAGTAACCCCAATCAGATATTCTGCAAACTGTTTTTCACCCAGCTGCTGCACTTCTACATCTACTCAATCATCTCTGATTGCTACTTCACCCTATTCAATCTCAACTCTCATTAGCAATATCACCCTGCTGATTTCATATACTTGCTGCTAATTGTTGCATCTCTATTCAGATTCATCTGAGCTGTTTCTATAGTAAGTACTTTTTCAGATGGACGCAGTTCTCTTTATGCTCTTATACAGAGTTATGGTGATTCTTTATGGAGTGATGTTCTCATCTTCTGAAACTACTGCAGCTACTTGTCTACATATTCCAGGGGTTAGGGGAGCAAGTTATCATCGATTTGTTTTGCATTCAGACTAGAAAAGCCTGCCTTTTCCACATTCATACTAACAGGTCAAGTCTTGTACCATCAATTTCGACTTTAGAAGTTCCAACCTCCTAGGCTTTTTGTTATCAAATAATTTTGCTCATGCTCATGCTCATGATCAGATTCATAACCAAATATGTAAGCTTTCGATTAATATTCATAAATGAATTTTCTCAATCTCTATTCATTCGTCTTTTATTTCATTATCTCTATGTACAAGTGTTTGAGCATCTCATAGCAATAATCTGGTGCAGTGCATCATCACTTTCAAGAGGGTTGTACATCCTCATGGCTTCTTCATGACTATTTTCGTAAGTAGACATACCTCGAATTTCAGAGGGACAAGACTGTCATACTTTGCCTTACAGTTTTCTCACAATCAACATATTTAATAAAATAAGATGATAAGTTTCAGCTTCATCCACTCCAAATTTAGAGTCAAGAGGATTGTTTACTTCATAAATCTGAACTGATATGTTTTTGTTGGCAAAATACCTCAGTTTCAGCCCTGAAGGTGTGTTCAGTTCAATGCATATGATACATATTCAGCTCCTGAACCTAACAAAACCCTAAGGTTAGTTGCATTTGCCATGTTGTTTAGTATAATAAATAAATAAATGATTATATACATATTGTTAGCAAATCACAAAAATTGCAAGTCAACAATGGTCAACCTTCCACTAGGTTCTGGTCAAAGGCTGGTCAAAGTTCATGAAATTTTGGTCAAAATTCTTATTCCATATTTTGTAGAGCTTGAAGACAGCTGCCTACAATATATAACACTCCACTAGTTGATATCATTTTCCAAATCAAAAGTCAAATCCTAATTTCTGGCCAAAGGTCAAAAGAAGCCTATAACCTTTGAAAAGCATGTGACACGTGTCTTAGTCTTATGCAAATATTAACTTTTGATCCTAAAGCTTAGATTAATGCCATGTAGCACACTAAAAAGCTAGGTGCCATCCAAATTAAAGCACATGTGTAGAAAACTCTTCACCGATCATTGTGGGTGTGCCGAAATTAGCGAAAGTAGTTTTATTGGAGATTTCCATAAGCTTTTAAGTTAATACTTGTGGGCTATATAGACACCAGCCTAAAATTCTTGTATTATCAAGCACTTGAGAAGTTCATCTCACCTTTTGCTATTGTAAGTAATTTTTTGGTATTAGTTACTGTGAATGAAGCTTCACATTCATCCTTTCTCTTATTGTGTGAGTATTCCACTTCTTCCCTCGTTCAATTCCTATTCTCTCTCTCTCTCTCTTTTACTTTATTGTGAGTTAATTAAGAGTACTTGTGCCCTTATTTGTTAGGTATCAGAGCAAGGTTGTGAAGAATAAGGTATCAGCTGATTGTATTCAATTTCACCTTGTATATCAACCCTTGTTACTAGCAAGGAGGACAGATGGAACTCTTCAACATGGTGTTAGTAGATCACTTCAATCGATATATTTTGCATACGTGGGCTTCAATATGTTCTCCTGATCAAATCTAAGGGATGAAGTAGATGCTGAAATTAGGCAATTAGGAGGAGGAGGATTACAGCAGCTGCTCAAGAATTTTCCAGTCCCAAGCTCAAAGTGCTTCTTCATCCTCAACTACAGTGGAAGTCCTGAAGCAGGAGGGGTTTCACCTTCAAGTCGAGGCCAAGATTCAGCAACTATATCAAAAAAAAAAAGGGGAAAGCTTTCTCCACTTTACATATGAGATTAAGTAATGAGCATATACATCACCTTGCAAGCATCAACAGTGCAGGCGAAGGGTGGATAAAATTGGAGGGAATTTTTGGTGCAAGGATGCAATAATCCGTTGTAGCATTGTCAATCTCCTTGTATCAACTAGAGATAGATTACTCAACATCAGTGGCAAAGCATATTAATAAGTTCAAGAGCTATATAGCTCAGCTTGGATGGAGAATCCCATCTCAGAACCTCAAGCAGTAGAAAAGCAGTCTCTATCCTTCCAAGTAGTACTTAATTGAGAAGAGAGTGGGACGTGTGAGTACTCTTTGTTATGTGTGTGTTGGAGTGTCCTCTTCATGTCAAACATCCTTGTGTGTGTTTGTGGATACTTTGCATGATCAGTGAAAATTGTACAAATACCAGAATGTTCAACAATATTCCTGTGGCATATACTCCTAGATTCAGGCATGGTTGTAACCTCACACATCACGAACATTTTTCCTGATGTCAGGTATTGGGTTACAATGGGGTCTTTGCAGAGCATGATTTTTTTTGTTGGGGGACAGAGGGGGGTTTAGCCCATTTTCTGGATCGCATGCAGACATATTCTCTGGTTTGACTTGTTTGCAGCACCACAGACTACAACCTTGCACCACCAGCCTAATTGTCAGTGCCCCACGCTAGCGGCTCAGCCTTGAGAGCCTCAAGGCTCACACTGAGAAGACATCTCAAACCTCAAGCTTCAGCCTGCCTTAGTCAAGTCTCACGACTCAGGCTTCAGCAGTGGGTATACAGAATGCTCAGCCATTCGGCAGTCAACCCTCAAAAGTGAGCATGCCTTCAGGACCATTTTCATTTGTCTGTACACAAAGATTAGAGTCCTGAATCACATACTACAGTCTACAATAAGTACACAGTACACTTTAGCCTATAGTCTGTACATCATACATGATGTGGAATTGTCTTGACAATTGTTATTGATCTGCATACTAATTGTGACCAAAATGATATGCAACTTGAATACATTCACAAGTGAAAGGGGCTGCGGAGAGCTACGTGGTGGTGTGCTTGGTTGCTCCAAACACCAAGGGAGTGGGCTGCTAAGTGAGGAGAGAGAAAGTAGAGAGAGAAACCTGCGCAAAAATTTAGAGAAGAAGATGGAGAACTCCCCAATTTGGGGTCCAAAAAACATAACAAAAATATGTATGGAAAGCTCTCAAGGCGAGCTTTCATATGGAAGGGTCAAAATATACAAAAAGAGAGTTTGAGGCCTTTATTCCCAACAACCTCCCACTTAAAGGATCAAGGAGGCTCCTTTAAGCTAAGTGACTCCCACCATCTGTATACATAGCTGATGTTGTGCCTTTGGGTAGACACTTCGTGAGAGCATCTACAAAACTCTATGAAGTATTGACCTTGATCAAAGTGATCAGGCCATCCTCTAACACCTCTCTAATGAAGTGATATCTCACATCAATATGCTTTGTGCAAGAACAGGTGCCTTTTCAGGCATCCCGAACTCACTGCACAAGCGGACTAACCAAATGGCTTCTTTGGAAGCCTCTATGGCTGAAATATATTCAGCCTCTTAGTAGATCAACTATCCTCTGAAGTCTAGAGTGCCATAAAATAGCTCCACATGCAAGGGTGTATACATAGCCACTTGTGGACTTATGAGTGTCCACTTAACCGGCCCAGAGAGACCACTACCCTCAGCTCTTCAGGGGGCCCAGAGACATCACGGCTTTATTGTAGAACGAGGACCAACGCCCTCTAGGTCGTTTCCTAGTAGAGCTCCAGCGCCGTCGTGCCTCACTTCTCCAGTAGATGGAGATACACCCGACTCCCCAGACTCATATTACAGATTTTTTCAAACACACAGCCTCTCGGGGACCCAGCTCGACGCGAGGTGTCACATTACAAAGAGCATAGGAGCTTAGACGACAGCGCCGACGACCAAGACCCCCACTCCGAAGAGCTCCTCCCCACCAGAGAGAGATTCAGGCGATTCACGCACACCATGACATGGAGATACGGGGATGTCAGCAGCGCACACCTACCGATCTCGACATGCAAAACATTTTGAGGCTCGCACGATGCCTTACCCACCGATGCATTATATCCTACACCCACTCCAAGCATTTAGAGGGATATGACACCACCGAGCCTCCCCACCCTATGCATATCGTATTTGTATCTCGATTCTCACCTGCTGAGCATATAGAGTGCATACCCATAGCACCCCACACCCTGGACGCAAGCTATTATCCACTCCTTATATACTTTGTTTTGTACTCACATTTTATTTTCCTTTTGGGATCACAGTGGATTGGATTTGGATCATACTGATGTATATGTTTTGTCTCATAGGCCGATTTTGGCCTCTAATAGACATTAACGAGTCTCTCTCTCTCTCTCTCTCTCTCTCTCTCTCTCTCTCTCTCTCTCTCTCTCTCTCTCTCTCTCTCTCTCTCTCTGTGTGTGTGTCTGCCCCCCATTCCACTGCTCTTCCCTTCGAATGCAGGAACCGTAAACAAACAGAATGTGAGAACCGGAAACTACTGAAATAGTCACCTCCTCTTGGCCGAAAGATACTGCTACATGAAGAGGCGTACGAGAGTCATCGTTGCGAAGAGAACACGTACGAAGAAGCTGGTCGCGGGAAAGTTCCTGAAAGACGAGAAAGTCACCTGTCTCAGCAGCCTTGAAAATTTGCTCTGCGGAAGCATGTGAGGCATCCTGCATTTCCACATCCGCCATTCCCAGTGCAAGGAAAGTAGAAAGGACTTGAGGTACTTCACGCTTCGACCGAACAAAGGGACTGCGGGTATATAGTTGACGAGCTGTGAGTTCAATGAGTCCAGGCGATGCCAAACGTACTGCCAAGTCTCTGCGCGCTACTAGTTTTCTGTATTTTTGTTTCTATTCATATTCTTGAACGGTTTGCCCCTTACGTGCTCATGGTTTTTAGGTTTATTCCACTACAATTGTCCTTTTGTTCACTGCAATTGTATTGAAAAGGGAAGTAGATCTCAATGAAAATGAGTACATATGATAGAAGTGCAAAGTACTAAAAGAATAAAAATGAGCTGATAGCGATTGATGGATGATGCACACATGAAGATAAAGACGGTAGAGAAGATGAAGAAGATAATGGCATGGTTAGCTTAGGAAAGAAATAGTGAGCATCATCACCTTACCCGAGGCAATATTGCATGTACATAAATAATTGAAAATTTTGTGGATGTACAATGGGCGTGTCAAAACCATTTGGGCCTTTCAAGTAAGCCATCATGCATGCACATTGAGTAGCCATAACTTGTCTTCAAGGAGCTCCATCATGCATGCACATTGACTAGCCATAACTTGTCTTCAAGAGCTCCATCATCTGAGTTGCAACTACATAATTATCAAGCATTCATATCTTCCCAAAGTCTTCCACTAAAATTCAAAATGGCATGAGGTAGAGGTTCAGAATCCAATCCCCAGGCTGGACATGTAATGCTTTGGCCAATTTAAACTAGTTGAAACCCAGCCTACCAATTGTAACCCAGTCTAACTCTTGCTTTGTGGGATACAAGGGGTCATGTTCGTACTATGCCCATTCACTTGTATAGTTGTACTTTCAAAGTTAAAGCTGGGAGGAGTAGGCACCTACCGAA
The DNA here is from genome assembly GCA_020310875.1 of Ceratopteris richardii. Lineage (NCBI taxonomy): Eukaryota > Viridiplantae > Streptophyta > Polypodiopsida > Polypodiales > Pteridaceae > Ceratopteris > Ceratopteris richardii. The sequence goes on along the minus strand of CM035414.1, from coordinate 13,983,452 downwards.
CCTCCTTCTATATTAAGAAAAAAAATCAAAATGGCAATGACCATGAGAGCTAGAAAATTTGGGAAAAGGTTGGAAAATGAAAAGCTTTTGAAGAATGATGACCTAATGGATATGTATACATATGGTCAAAAGAAAGAACCACTTAACTATGTTAGACCCATCAACCAAACATGTTCCTTAAGCTCATCAAAGGAAAGTGGATTAGTCAACACATCCACCACATTGTTATGCATGTGAACTTTTCCAACATTAACTACGTATTGACGTTCCCCTCCCAAATGAAGTGATACCTCACTTCAATGTGCTTGGTTTTAACATGAAAGAGTGGATTCTATATTATGCAGTCTTGCCTCCTAACTATCAATGAAAAATTTGGATACTTCGGTGTAAAATGCCCATGTCCTATCAACATGACATATGTAGACACAACAATGCCCATGTTCTATATTATGAAAACCTCCTTAAAATGCTTCAATCAACATGACATATGTTGCCTTTGTAGTAGACACAACAATGTAGTCTTGAAGTCTATAGCTCCACAAAATTACACCTTTGTAAAGATAAAATTGTGTGTGATGTTGACTTATGTTTATCCAAACATCTTGCATAGCCAAAATTATTGTATTCAAGAACCAAGGCTTCACCATAATCAAAACACATGCTTCTAGTGCTTTTGGCTAAAATGGACATGAATCAATCAAATGATCCTATTATGAATGCCATGTTGAATATACATCAAACTTCCAACAATCGATAGGTAACAAATTTAAAACAAAATAATAGAAAGAAAAAAATAATCACAAACAATAGTAAATGTGCACCTCAAACAAAAGGAAGGTGGTTCAAACATGGTATGGTAATAACTTCAAACCATTGATCGGAATTGGAATGAATTGATCAATCAACATTGACAGTAAAACAAAGTGTTGAACCAACTATGATAGAAATTTATTATGGTTTGATCCATTGAACTTTGATTTCTTCTCGCCCATATCCTCATTTCAATGTCATAAAAAGCTTAGATCACCATACCCAAAAAATAATAGTATGCAAGTATTGATTATGGCATTTTTTTTCTCTTGTAATTAAACTTCTTGTAACAACTAATAACTATGGAATATATTTTTTTACAATTGTAAAATATTAATGCTATCATCCAAAAGCTCAACAAGTAGCAACTTTTTCCCAATAACCACACAAAGATTAGGCGCCACAATTTCCACGGGTGTGATAGTCCCCCAACCCAAAAGCAACTTAAAAACAATAAAACCTAAAGAGGATTTACAAGTGGTACAATAAGCCCATAAGATTAATGGAAACAATTGATCCCAACAGTTTGGATGCTCCCAAAACTAGATTCTACAACATTTTTAAAATGAATTTGCTATTGCTTTCCAAAAGTCCATTGCCTTGAGGATACTTTGGGGTATTAAACTTATGAAGGATCGATAATGGGAATACATAGATGTAACCATTTGATTCAAAAATAGACTACCAAAATTTGAAACTAGTTTAAGAAAAGCCCAAGATGAGTAAAAATATTTGAGCATGATATTTTGTTATAGTGGCAACCATAGCATTGTTGGAGTTAGACACTTGCGGAAGCACGTGAACAGCACAAGGAAGAAGAAGAAGCTTGGCACACAACACACAATACTAAATGTATTACCACTAGAATGTACAAAGATAAGTATCCCGTTAGGGCAATAGGCGTATATACAATTCGAGGGGGAAAAACCTCCTAAAGAGGGAAAAAGTGCCCCGACATTCCTAGAGTGTTCACACACATCACTACCTAAATATATTAACAAATCTCCCCTGGGAGTGATGCAGTGAACAAGGAGCTTGCACTCATGTACAAGGAAGTGTCAGGCTATGTGGAATCAATCCACAAAAGGAAGTAAGCCCAAAGCTTTGCGGAAAGCTTAAAACTTCTCCCTATGCAAAACCGTCCTAAAAAGGTCTGCAATGTTCTCCTGCATGGGCACATATGCCAAGCTAATCTCTCGAGAAGAGAATCTCTCCCTGACATAATGATAATGCACCTCAATGTGCTCAGTGCGATCATGGAACACAGGGTTCCTCGCAACTGCTAGTGCACTCTGACTGTCAGTTAAGATGGTGGTGGCAAAAGAGTGACCAACACCCAAATCAGCCATAAATCGTCTGAGCCACACACACTCAATAGTCGCTGTGAAAGCTTCCCTACACTTAGCCTCACAACTAGAAGTGGCCACAGTAGGCTACTTCTTGCTCAACCAAGATATACATGAACTACCAAGCATGAAGCAAAAGCCACTAGTGGACACACAAGTGTCATAGCAACCAGCCCAATCAGAGTTAGAAAAAGCATGCAAATATGGTGGTAGTGATCCCCCCTTGGGATAAAACAACCCAAGTAGACGGGTACCACTCAAGCAACGAAAGATTCGCTTAACCATCTGCCAATGCTTGACACCTAAGCAATGCATAAACCTGTTCATCTATGAGACAACAAACTAAATATCTGGCCAAGTAATGCATAAGTAAATCAAGCATCCAACAACCTGCTAATAGAGAACAGCATCAAATGCATCTCCACCATCATGAAGACTCAATCGTAAACCTATCTCTATAGGAGTGGCAATAGGTTTACAATCTTCAAGGCCAAACTGCTACAATAATGTGTCAATATATATTGTTTGACACAAAGCTATTCCACCATCAACATGCATAGATTGAATGCCCAAATAATGATGAAAATGCCCCAAATTAGACATCTCAAATGAGGCATGTAAATCAGCCTTAAAATCAGCAATATGCTTCTCATGAGGACCAGTGAGCAACATGTCATCACGTATTATCAGAAGCACATCATTAGCATGCTTAACATATAAGGTGCTTTTAGTTGGACTGTTCTCAAAACCATGTGCAATCAGATAGGCATGTATCTTTTCATGCCAAGCACGTGGTGCTTGCTTTAAACCATATAATGCCTTCTTTAAACTCCACACTTGGTTTTCATGCCTATTGGCAGCAGCCAGAGGCATAGAAGACGCGGAAGCATGTAAATACAGAGCACAACGAAGTCGTGGGGAGCTAGTCGAATCATTTTTCAAAGGATTATGTTTTATAAATACTTCTCAAAACCTCCAACAGTGATTTTCATCACTTTTGTACCATATGTAACATAGAAAACCCTTTTTTGTAATTTATAGCTCCATTTTTGCAAGCCGAGGAGTCTTCGAGCTTGAGGAGCTTAGATAGAATGAGCATACCAATTTTGGTTATTTTTAGATACCATTTACCCTTTCAAATAGCACCTAGAACCTATTTTTTCACTATGCCGGTCACTGGATGTGAAACCGGTCAAAACTAGTATAGAATCTACAAAAAGAGCTAGAGAGCTCATTTTTGGGGTTAGTTTGTTTGAGTAGAGAAGAGCTTAGAGCTATTTTGAGCTTGTAAGAGTGTTCTTGAGTAATAGAGTTGATTTCCTACCTTCCATTGTGTCTTGCTTGTCTCTTCGTTGTGTGTGTGTACGTGTGTGTGCATCTCTATGCTTCTCACCTTCACTCTCACTTCATCTCACATTCACGATCTTCATATCACTCCTATCTCTTCCGCGGATTGACATTAAGGAGGTGGAGCTTCTTAACGTGGTTCTCACCATTGTGCTATAGCAACACCAAATTTGGCGTCGTTGTCAGGGATCGAGTCTGGGACGAATGTGTGATGGTAAGAGTATAGCAAGAAGTGGCGTTGGAAGGTAAAAAATTCAGTTCTTGTTGTTGTTTTTACTTAGTTTTTGGTGTTTTTCACCTCCCCCACACTCCATCTTCATCACCGCTTCATCTTCTTCCACTTCGAAAAAATCAAAAAATTCACCATATCCACCCATTCTCTTCATTTTCCCTCATTTGTGCATGCGAGAGAGAGAGAGAGAATGAGCTTTTGTGCTTGCATGTGCTATTGTGTTTTTGAGTTTTCTTGCAGGTACAGTGCTCCAAAGCATCAACAAAGCTGCAAAAAGGTAAGAAAATCACTTTCTGTCAGAAAATGCCGACTGTGTCAAACCATTGCGATGGTCTGCCAAGTTCAGAATTTGAGGTAAGCGAGTTCACCACGCTGTAGAGCATCCTTGCACATATAGGAATCCATTGTTGCATTTCAAAATTTTGCATTTTGGTGGACCATCGCGATTGGCTCAGACCATTGCGATTGTGTCACACCATTGCGATGGCTCGGCCGGACCATCGCGACGGTCTCACGCCATCGCGACGGTTCACTTGAACCATCGCAACGGTCATTGACTATTGCGATGATCCCATCGACCCCACACCATCGCGATTGGCTCATGCCATCGTGCCGACGCTGCCACGTGGCAAGCCAGACCATCGCGACGATACCCTCAGACCATCGCGACACCTCGAAATTAAACCATCGCGATTGGCTCATGCCATCGCGTCCGTGACCATCGCGACGGTTCACACGGACCATCACGATGGTTCGCGTTGACCATCGACTGATGCCATCACGATTGTTTGCCGATCGGGCCATCGTGACGGTTCATATTTGGACCATCGCGATCATTCATTTCATACCATCGTGACAGTTCGTGCCATCGGACCATCGCGATTGTGCCACGCCATCACGCCGGTTCACCCGAGCCATCGCGATGGTTCCAGACCATCGCGATTGTCCACCCCAAACGCAATTTTTAGGGTTTGATTTTTTGGGCAAATTTGGGGTTATTTTTTGAAATTTTTTGGGTGATTGCACTCATAGGAGACCCCTTAGCTCATAGGGAAAGAAAAATTTGCTTGTCAGTTTTTACCCCCAAGGGCCTGAACGCTCATATCTTTTTCATGCAAAGTCCGTTTTTTGAGCTTTATGGCTCATTAGAAAGCTCTTTACGAGTACTACATGACCTCAACTGTTTTTTTTTTAAGAATACGTTGATTTTTATATAAGCTAATTGGAGGTTAACTTTGTTGGGACTAGAAAAGCCGGGGGGCATTAAAATTTGACCAAGAGGGAAGGGACCTTTAAAAGTGTATATACTCAAGTGCTTGATAATCCATTGTGAAATTGGTCTAATATTGAATTTTTACAGGTCTAGCAAGGACAATCAAGGGAAATCAAAGCAAGGCAGTGAAGAATGCAGGGCTTGGGAAGTGCGGCTTCTTGGGCATCAGAGCACTCAAAGCAGCTGACTTGAGGTTGGAAGAATACTCAACCCACTCAATCAATTACTAGCTTAAGCTAAACATTAGCATTGTGGATTAGATTAAAGACGATAGGAAGGATCAAGTTCAAGAGATTTAATTTTTCAAGTCCAAGACTAAAAGTGAAGGTGTGTGATACGAAAACCTAAAGGAAAGAACTTAATTCAGATGGAACAAGAACTCAAAAGTACCACGGAAAGTCGATTCCTGACGCTCATAGTAAGACAAGACAAGAATTTAAAGGGATTAAAACCCTTGCAGCCTCCATACACTACAAAATGGAGCTACAGAAGGGGTGTTGAGAATATGAGAGTGCATCTCTGTTTTGTATCTAGGAGACAATCCATTTCCATTTCCATTTCTAGTTCATTTCCATTTTATATTATATCCTTTTGTATTTGGGTACCTTGCCATTTTCTTGTACCTATTAGACAAGGCAAAATTCTAGGACATATTGTGTCAAAGAATGGAATCTCTACGGATGAAGAAAAAGTGAAGGTAATTGCTGATCTACCTAGACCAACTAACGTAAAAGAGGTACAAGCATTTATGGGTCATTGTGGTTATTACAGACGATTCATACACATGTATGCAATTATAGCCAAGCCTCTATACTCTCTTTTGACTAAGTTTGAATGGACAGATGAATGTGAGAATTCATTCAATGAACTTAAACGACGTTTGTGCTCAGCAACTATATTGACAACCCCGGATTGGAGTAAGCCATTCCATGTACATGTGGATGCATCCAACTATGCCATAGGATGTGTGTTAGCACAACCCACGAAGGAAGGTAATATAGATCTCCCCATAGCTTACGCAAGCAGATAGCTGAATGCAGCCAAAAGAAATTACACCACGACGAAACGAGAAGGATTAGATGTATGTACATATGTATATGTGTACATGCATGTATGTGCATGTGCATGTGTAAGTGTATATGCGTATGTATGTGTATGTGCATGTGTATGTGTGTGCATGTCTATGTATGTGCATGTGCATGTGTAAGTCTATATGCATATGCATGTGTATGTGCATGTGCATGTGTATGTGTGTGTATATGTATGTATGTGCATGTATATGTGCATGTATATGTGTATACGTGTGTATGTGCATGTATATGTGTATATGTACGTATGTGCATGTGTGTGTATGTGCATATGTGTGTGTACGTATGTGCATATGTGTGTGTATGTGCATATGTGTGTGTACGTATGTGCATATGTGTATGTGTGTGTATATGTACGTATGTGCATATGTATGTGTATGTGTATAAACATATACAAGTGTATGTATATGCATATGTATATGTAAAAGCATGCATGTGCATGTGGATCAATTTCCATTTGCATCCATGTGTATATGCATGCATGTGAATATGCATGGATGTGGATGTGCATATACATGTATTTAAGTACGTGCTAATGTTGGGATGTGTGTACAAGAAGTATACACAAGGAGCACAAATGCAGCAAGACACACAGAGAAGACGATGGCTGGAATAGTTCTCTCTATTGACGATGAATTGAACTGAAGTAAAAGCTGAATAATATCCCTAAGTACAAAGTACCACCACATATGAGTGAATCATGTATGTGGTAACAAGGGGAAAAAACTCTAGCCAGCACTAGAGTAAAAAGTGCCCATGTATGGGGAAAAGGTTCACATCAAAGCTACTCGAGGAACACATAAGTGTAACAAACCCCCCTGAAGTGAATGAAATGAACGCATACAGGGAGTGACAGATCAGCCCGCACAAGGTAATAAGCCTAAAGCTTTGCGAAAAGCTTATAACTTTTCCCATGGAAGAGCTTTGGTGAATATGTCTGCCACATTATCTTGTGTAGGCACATATACCAAATCAATATCTCTTGCATGAAGGCGCTCTCTCACATAGTGATAATCCACCTCAATATGTTTGGTCCATGCATGAAACATTGGGTTTCGTGCAACAGCCAAAGCACTCTGACTATCAGTGAGAATATGTGTAGCAGCATCAATCTCCATGCAAAGATCCATCAATAGGCGTCTCAACCATATACACTTCACTGTAGCTGTGAAAACAGCCTTGTACTCAGCTTCACAACTTGATGTCGCCACTGTAGGTTTCTTCTTACTCAACCAAGATATGCATGAGTCTCCAAGGAAAAAGCAATTACCACTAGTGGACATGTGAGTATCATAACAACCAGCCCCATCACTATCTGCCATAAAAGAGACCTAAGCTCAAAGTGCCTCGGAGATATCTAAACACACGTTTCATCGCTTGACAATGCTTAGTGCCAAGGCTATGCATGAATCGACTCAACTGGGAAACTGCATACTGTAAATAAGGCCTTGTGTTGCATGCATATATAAGACATCCCAAAGCTTGCTGATAAAGAGAAGTGCCAAATGCATCATTGGAATCCTCAACTAAGAACGTGAATCCTATCTCAACTGGTGTGGAAACTGGCTTGCAATCCTCAAAGTCAAAATGTTGAAGTAGTTTTTTAACATACTTTGCTTGATGCATAACAATTCCCCCCTCAACGGATACAAACTGGATGCCAAGATAGTAGCTCAAAAGACCAAGATAAGTGACATCAAAAGTATGCTACAAATAAGACATAAGAATGTCAGGTTTTGCATCACATGACCCAGTCAAGAATATGTCATCGACATAAAGAACAAGCACTATAAGATCAACCCCATTTTTGCGTACATAGAGTGTGCTCTCAATCGGACTACATGTGAAGCCAAGAGCAATCAAGTGCTTATCTCTTAATCTTATAGACCCACTTTGTACCAATGGCATTCTTTCCTTTTGGTAATTCACATAACTCCCAAGTACCATTCCTATGTATGGAATCCATTTTTGATTGCATAGCACTCATCCATTGTGGATTGTCACATGCATCTTTAAAACAAAGTGGCTCTTCATTGCATGCTGTAGCAATAAGAGAATAATCCACAAAATGGCTTGATGCATGGTGAGAGCATGATCTTGTTCTATCAAGTAAAGGTGCACTCAATTTGCTATCCTGCAAAGTTTGTTTCAGCCACTTTGGCATAGTTTGTGCACTCTTGATAGACATGCGTTCATTATGTAAAACATCTTCAATATGTACATCATGTGTGGGCTGAATTTCATGCTCATTTTCAGCCATATTTTGACGCAAATGTTCAGCCATATGTGGCTGGAAATTTCCAGCAATTTTGACATTTTTTGGCTGAAAATTTTCAGCCATGTTTGGCTCAAAATTCTCTCCATTTTCAGCCCTATTTGGCTGGTATTTTTCAGCCCTTTGAGCCTCAATTGGCTGGTCTACATGGCCATAGTCAAGCGCACCATTTTGGAACAAAGACATGAATGTATCAAACACATCTTGTGAGCTAACTGTTGGCTTTTTTATCATTCAAGTAGAGGGAAAATTAAATTTTCAGCAAATACCACATCTCGACTGACAATAATTGTGTTCGCCAATGGATAATACAAATGATATCCCTTACTTTCCACACTATAATGAACAAATATACATTTCTTTGCCTTGTCATCAAGTTTGTGACGTTGTTGTGATGGCATAAGAGCATATGCCAAACAACCAAACACACACATATGACTAACCATAGGCTTATGACCATTGCAAGCCTCATAAGGAGTGATAACTCTCAATGCTTTTGTAGGGTAGCGATTCAACACGTAATTTGCACACATGACCGCTTCCATCCAAAAATTATCAAGAAGATGCTTTCCTTTAACCATAAAATATGCCATTTCAAGTAGAGTTCTATTTTTACGCTTGGCAACACCATTTTCTTGAGGTGTATATGGCACCGTACATTGGTGTGAAATACCTCTTTCACAAAGAAAAGCATTAACCTCATGTGACATTTATTCACCACCACGATCCGTGCGTAGAGTCAAAAGCTTTTGTGAAGAAAAAAAAAATCAGCCATAGCTAAAAATGCTTTGCAGCAAGAAAATACCTCATTCTTTGCTTTCATAGGATACACCCATGTATGGCGAGTAGCATCATCAATGAAGGTAACAAAATATACATGCTTCCCAAAAGATATGGAGTCTTGATGGGACCACATACATCACTAAGACCAAGCTGCAATTTTTTTGTTGTGTGTGTATGACTATCTTTTAGAAAAGAAGCACGATGCATTTTTCCAAGAATGCGACCTTCACATGTTTCAATGGACTCAAGTGTAGGCAAGCCAATAACCATGTCCTTCTTTTGCAAGTAAAGCAAACCATTGAAGTTCAAGTGGCCAAAACGAGCATGCCAAAGCTCCATTTCAGCCATGGAAGAAGTATGAGCAATCAAGGCATTCGAGGCAGCCCTCTTGTATGTATCAATGTAATACAAACCATTACATAATGTACCAGACATCATGATAACATTGCCATTGCTGAAATCATAAACCATACACTTATCATCAACAAAGTGTACATGAAGTCCAGCTTTGGCAATCAATGGAACTGAAATTAAGTTCTTCTTGATATCGGGCACATACAATGCATTTTTCAAGAGAATCACACCTCCATTTGCAATCGTAAGCTCAATTTCTCCTACTCCAATGATAGGATAACAGGCATTGTTTGCACACACCACATGTCCTCCTTTGGGTGCATCTTTCAAAGAGGCAAAAATTCTTTTGCATGATGTTATGTGCTTTGAAACATCGCTATCAAAGAACCAATCCGAATGAGCCTCAGTCACAACCATACATTTAGAATGCAAAGAAGCATCATAATGACATGTAACAACACATGCCCAAAAATCTTGAGCCATGTTAGCTTCATCATTCTGTACATTTGCAAAATTTTCAGTAATAGACATCCCGGATTGCTTCTTCTTTTCATTGTGTTTAGCAAGCTTTCTACACTCATCAATAGTATGAACAGCCTTCTGGCAATACTTACATCTCTTCTTCTTTTGCAAATCGCATCATTAGAGGAATGAGTGGAAGAGGAAGCTTGAGGCTTTGGTTTTGATGAACCCAAAGCTGAAACATACTTGCTTCAAACAACTCCTATTCACTCTAGATTGCTCTTTTTGCAAAAGAAGAGACACAACCTCATCAAATGCATACATATGAGGATTTCCTTTTGCAACCAAACGGAGTGTAGTAGCAAAGCTTTGAAAAGATTCTGCTAATCCTTTCAACAATGTAGAAATGAGTGATGCATCTGGAATGATCTCATCTATGTTTGCTAATTGCTCTTTCAAGTCCTTGATGCGTGTCACGTGCACATCCATTGACTCATTTTCAGCCATACATACATCCTCAAGTTGCTTCGTCAAGTTTGTAACACGTGCTTCATTATGCACGGCATACAAAGAAGCAAGAGTTTCCCATGCCTATCTCGATGTAGAACATGACTGAATGTGTGGAACTATATGAGGCTTCATTGAAAGCGCAATCAAAGCATGAGCTTGAGCATCTTTTCCATCCCATCTAAGTTGCTCCTATGTAGGTGGGGAAGGAGAAACCACTGTACTCAAAGAAGAACTTGCGGGTCTTCGATCTACATCTACCACTATGTTCCAAAGTTGTTTAGCAACAAGAACATGCTTCATCATGTAAGACCACATCGGATAATTGGTCCCATCAAGCTTGTGTTAAGCTTGAAGCATGCCAAACAATTCATTGCTGCTCGCCATTTCACAAAAGAACAAGAATGTGACAAAATCTTTACTTCGACGAAAGCTGAAATGAATGCTGAAATTTCAGCTCACAAACTGTCACCGTGATGGTGATTTTGACTGCACAAATGGCTTCAAAATGGGGGTAAAACCATAGCACACCTAGTGGAAATGTTTCTTGGCTATTGAAATTCACTCTTCTATGCTCCAAATTCGATTTGCACTGTTAAAAGTGTGCACACGCCGCGATGCAAAAAATCGAAACTTGAGAAGGAGCTGAACCTGCTATGATACCACTGTTGGGAGTGTGTAGAAGTGTGAGAGACACACAAGAAGTATACACAAGGAGCACAAACGCAGCAAGACACACGGAGAAGACGATGGCTGGAATAGCTCTCTCTATTGACGATGAACTGAACCGAAGTAAGAGCTGAATAATATCCCTAAGTACAAAGTACCATCACATATGAGTGAATCATGTATGTGGTAACATGCGGAAAAAACCTATAGCCAACACTAGAGTAAAAAATGCCCATGCATAGGGAAAAGATTCACATCAAAGCTACTCGAGGAACACATAAGTGTAACAGTTAATGTGTGTATGTGTATGTGTATGTATATATGCAATATGTGGTTGTAGAAATGTTTGTGCATATGCATGTGTATGTGTGTATGTGTAAGTGCATGTGCACATGTATGCGTGTGTATATATGTGTGTGTATGTGCATGTGTATATGTGTATATGTGTGAATGTGCATCTTCATGTATAAGTGTATATGTGCATATCAATAAGTGTGACTATTCTAATTAATGAAAATAACATGATTCAAATGATATACAAAGAATGGAAATTGTACTTACAATAGTTAGCCATATGTTTTGCTTGGTTAACTAGTTGAATAACTTGCAATAAAGAGAGAGAGAGAGAGAGGGAGAGAGATATTTCAAAGAGAGAAAGAGGTAGAAAGAGAGAAACAGAGAGAGAGAGAGACAATAAGATAGAGATTAGACAAAACAACAATTCAGCAAGCGATTGTTTCAGCTCGTAAGCGCAGAGCAATTATTAACGTTGGAGAGCTCTTCGATCAAATGCATGTAGATGCCGATCAAAGAGCCTCCAACATTTTTTTTTTCTGTCAAAAACCCATCGTATAACCGATGCTAAAGTGTCATAAACATAGCATCGCATAAGTGATGATAATTCAACTCTAACTCGATGGACATTGCACATGTACATGCACAACACTTTCACCATTTCTTTCATCATAGTTCACATAGACACACCATCATGGCGTAGGCTACTTATGTGTGGAACGTATGCTATGCATGTGTAAAGAAATAATTCAACTCTAACTCTAATAGTTAGGGAAAGAAAATAAGAATATAGGAAACCATGAAGATATCTATCTTAGTTCCATCATAATGATAAGTATCATTTAAACTTGGACTTGTTACAAAGAAGATTAAGAGTTAACCTTGAAGTAAACTTGAAACAAGTAGCAACTATTTACATTCAAGTTGTGTTGAATCCAATTAAGCATTTAAAATACAATTTGGAGATGTTGGCAATCATCTAAATTAGTTAAAACCCAATTAAGGGTTAAGTTATTTTAAAAGTAAGAATCCTTAAGGACACATAGGAGTAAAAGAAAAAGATAAGCCAATCTCAAGTAGTTTTTAGTAAGACCCAAACCACAGGTAGTGGTACTTGAGTCTTATGCTTGGTATAGCCATAGGTGTCTCAATCTTGAAGAACTTAGAATTTGAAATTTGAAAAGCATAATTGGATGTGTAGACTTGAGTTGAGTTGAAGTCCATGGCAAGGGGATCCATCCAATCCCACTTTCACCTCCTTAGAGGTAGGTTCCCATACCAGGAGTGTGGATTGTTGAGTGATTGTTTTTCTCCTTTCTTTTTTGCTTGTTTTGTTCTTTTTTCTTTATCCTTAGGATCGAGATCTTTCTCTTTGCTTTTATGTCCAACAAAAGTTGTTTTTACATAGGACTTGTGAGCGGCATTCAAAGGGGATGGTTTGGAACTTGCAATATCCCCTTCTTGTGTGATTAGTAGCAAAATCTGTAGATCCACATTTCGGTCTCTCCAAACTTCAAACCACCACCATTACGAGTAAAGCCCTCGTTGCCTATGTGATTACATTTTTTTTTACATGATCGCAATTGAAGGTTCAATATTCCATGTCCAAAGGAGCATGTCCCTATGATCAACATGGGAATAATTTGTGGTTCACAAGCTTTCTTTTGTGTTGATATCTCCCAAAAAAAACATCCGACCCACCACTTATTCGATAGGTGTGAAACCAAAAGGACAAAGGTATTAGTATTTTGAATTTAAGGTAAAAGGAAAAGAAAGAGAAAACGGAAACTAAAGTTCACTCACAAACTAAAGAAACCTTCAATGAGTGGCACTATGTTTGGTTCAATGGCATATATAGGAAGGCATCCTTTGACTCATATGCATATATAAAAAGGCATATATAAGAAGGCATCCTTTGATTGAACCATAGAAAAATATAGAGAGAGAGGCATCTTGCAAAGTAGTGAACTCGATTACTTCCTTCCCCATATGATTAAAACCATCCCTTACCTGTTTTGACACTTATAAGAAGGAATATCTTGTCAAAGAAAAAGGTGGCAATCGTCTCCACCCCACTTGAAACATCAACTTCCCTTTCGATCTTTTTCACATCCTCATATAACCAAACCCTCCACGTTTTCACCACTTTCTACCCTTCAACATCCCAATGCCCACTGCACCACACATAACCACTGCATCCTCATCTCTGCCAACCTGCATCCTTACCTTCATCTCTACCAACCTTCATTCCTACCTCTTTAATAAATGAATGAATGGTGAAAATTATTAAGGAGCATGAAGCTTATCCTATGGAACATCAAAAGTACAAAGATAGAGTCTTTGAGGTGGACATGATAGTGGCAATAAGAGAACACAAATTAGAAAATATGAAAATTATTAAGGAGCTTTCAACTTATCCTATGGAACATCAAGGGTACAAAGATAGAGTCTTAGCTGAGTGGACATGAAGAGGTACAAAGGAGCTAGCGAATGTTGGACATAACACGAAAAGTAAAGACATCGCACCAAAAGCAAAGACATTCTGGCGAATCTTTGTAAAAGAAGCAAGTACAAGCAACTAGAGATTAAGAAATTAAGAAATAGGAAAAATTAAGAAATGGGAAAATTAAGAAATTACAACAATTATAGATTAATGCAAAAGAAATGGGAAGATTAAGGAAAGAGCACAAAGACATGCAGCAAGACTTTATGAGTGGAAACTTCATTATGTTGATATATTTAGTAGTGATGTGTGCGAACACACTAGGACTGTCGGGGCACTTTTTTCCCTCTTTAGGAGGTTTTTTTCCCCGAGCTTGCATATATGCCTATTGCCCTAAAGGGTTACTTATCTTTATACATTCTAGTGGTAATACATTCAATATTGTGTGTTGTGCTCCAAGCTTCTTCTTCTTCCTTGTGTTGTTTGCGTGCTTCCGCAGATGTCTAACCCCAACAATTGGTATCAAAGTAGGTTGCCGATTCATCTATGGCATCATCGACACCTCTTCGATCATAGTCTCAGAATTGCATGAAATTTGGTCTGCATACTCAGGGTGTTTTAGAGATCAAAACGGCTTTGCTCTGTCGTTCTGAAATCATGATTTGAGCTCGTTTCGACCTCCAAACACACTATCATAGTGATTGTGTAGGCTATTTCGTCTTTTTGTGCCAAAGATATATACCACTTTCGGTTGGCCAGTATAAGCATCTCAAAGTCTGCTACAGGTTTGGCAAAATTTGTTAGTTTTCACATACAATCACTTTTTTGCATCAAGGTATTTTAGTCAGTGGCAATGGCTGAAAGTAGTGATGTATTGCAAATGTTGGATGTTGAGTATAAGTTGGATTGTACCAATTATCCTTTGTGGGCTTATATGATGCGTCATGTATTGGATGCAAAAGGACTATGGACATTGTGCAGGTTGTTGAGAGTCGTCCTTTTATAACTATGAATACAGGTACTGCAAATATAGGTACCACAAATACAAGTATTGAAGCTGATGCACATGGCATTGACGATGGTGATATTCTGCAGATTCTTGTTTGTGCTATTTTCCTGTTGCACCTATTGTAGAACAAATTTGTTGGGATGGCAGAGATGCTTAGGCACATGCATTGATAGCTTTGTTTGTCAAATGTGCCATTATTCCTCACGTTCACTCTTGTAGAACAGTTAAGGACGCTTGGGATACACTTACCACATTGTGCCAGGCTAGGAATGAGGCTCGTGTTGCTTACCTCCAAAAACAGTTGGAGGATGAGCACATGAATGACGGTGATTTTATGGGCAGTTTTCTGACAAAAATCAAGGATTTGAAGGAACAACTGATTTCTGTTGATGAAGTCCTTGCTGATAGTTCACTTGTGTAGGCTTCTCTGAATGGTCTTCTCGATTCATACCAGAGTTTTGCTTCTACTCTTCACTTGATGATGAAGGGCAATCCAAATGCCTTAATATTTGAAGAGTTAGTTTCATTTCTGTTGCATGAAGATCAGTCTAGGCAAAATAGAAATCCACAAATGCACACACACATACACAAACGTGGAAGGGGCAATATGAGAGACAATGGAAGGAGAACACTTTGATTCATTACTCAAAGTACAAAAGATCTCTGACAAAGCTCACATCTCAAAACTAGCTAACCCCTTCTCTAGCTTCTTTTGTAGTTTTTGAGGTGAAGTGACCAGTTTCACATGTAATGGCCGATCTAATTAAAAATTTTGTCCTAAACTACTATTGGGGTATGAAACGATGTCCAAAAAATGTGAAAAGTGTTCCTCGCAACTGCCAATGTGCTCTGACTGTCAGTGAAGATGGTGGTGGCAGAAGACTGACCAACATCCAAGTCAGCCATAAGGCATCTGAGCCACACACACTCAACATTCACTATGAAGGCTGCCCTATACTCAGCCTCACAACTAGAAGTTTCCACAATAGGTTGCTTCTTGTTCAACCAAGATATACATGAGCTACCAAGCATGAAGTAAAAGCCACTAGTGGACACATGAGTGTCATAGCAACCAGCCCAGTCAGAGTCAGAAAAGCATGCAAATTTGGCAGTAGTGATCCCCCCTTGGGATAAAACAATCCAAGTAGTCGACTACCACTCAAGTAGCGAAAGATGCGCTTAACTGCTTGCCAATGCTTGACACCTGGGCAATGCATAAACTTATTCATCTATGAGACAACAAACTGAATATCTGGCCAAGTAATGCATAAGAAATTCAAGCATCCAATAGCTTGATGATAGAGAACAACATCAAATGCATCTCCAGCATCATGAAGACTCAATCGTAAACCTGTCTCCATAGGAGTGGCAATAGGCTTACAGTCTTCAAGGCCAAAACGATGCAATAATGTGTCAATATATTTCATTTGGCACAAGGCCATTCCACCATCAACTTGCATAAATTGAATGCCCAAATAATGATGCAAATGTCCCAAATCAGACATATTAAATGAGGCATGCAAATCAACCTTAAAATCACCAATATGCTTCTCATAGGGACTAGTGATTAGCATGTCATCAACATACATAACAATGATCAGAAGCACATCATTAGCATGCTTAACATAGAAGGTGCTTTCAGTTGGACTACTCTCAAAACCATGCACAATTAGATAAGCATGTATCTTTTCATACCAAGCACGTGGCGCTTGTTTCAAACCATATAATGCCTTCTTTAACTTGCACACTTGGTTTTCATGTCGTTTTTGCACAAAGCCACAGTGTTGAAAAACATACACTTCCTCATGCAAGTCACCATTCAAAAATGTTGTTTTAATGTCCAATTGATGTACATTCCAACCATGATGAGCTGCAAGTGCATAGATGCTACGAACAGTAGTCATTCACCAAGCAGGAGCAAAGGTCTCATCAAAATCAATGCCTCTTTCTTGTGCATAACCCTTTGCAACAAGCCTAGCCTTATACCTGTCAATTGTTCCATCAAACTTATGCTTCAACTTGTAAACCCACTTAGTGCGAATGGCCTTCTTGCCAGGAGGCAAATCACATAAAGACTAGGTACCATTCTTCATTATAGCATCATATTCAGATTGCATAGCACCAATCCAATTTTTTGAATTTGTGCTTCATCAAAGAAGCATGCTCATTCTCATCACATAGACTAGAGCCAGCCATAGCATAGCAATCTGTTGCAAAAGAGGCACTATGAGAGCTTGACTGACAATGATATGATAGAGGTGCATCTAATTTGTTGTCATGCAAAGTTTGCACAAGCCATTTTGGCATAGTTTTTGCCTGCTCAATATCAACTCTCTCATCAACAAGTGCACCATGCAAATCTGCATAAAAAATGGAATCATCTGCATCATCACATGAAACCTTCAAAGGTTGAGAAGTTGCCTCATTAGGACCAGCACTAGAATGTTCACGTGTAAAAAGAGGCAGCAAAGTATCATACATGTCTTTGGAGCTAACAAATGTCTCCTTCATACATGAAAGTAAAGGCTGAATAGCATCTTCCACAAAAACAACATCACAGCTAACCAAAATGTGTTTGGTTTGTGGATGATACATACGATAGCCTTTGCTTTCAGAACTGTACCCAACAAGAATACATTTTACTGCTTTAATATCCAATTTCATGTGATGTTGTTCCATCACTAATGCATATGCCAAACAACCAAAAACACGAAGATGAGCAATCGATGGCTTGCAACCATGCCAAGCCTCATATGGAGTGATATACTGTAGTGCTTTAGTGGGACACCTATTAGGTACATATGTTGCACATATGACAGCCTCAAGCCAGAAACTGTGGTAAAGCCTGACCCTTGACCATACACCTCGCCATCTCCATGAGTGACTTGTTATTCCGTTCAACAACTCATTCTATTGAGGTGTATACGGCACTGTACACTAATGTTTTATCCCATGTTCAACCAGAAATGCATTAAAGTCGGAAGACATATATTCTCCGCCTCGATCAGAACGGAGGGTGCCCATTTTACATGCTGATAGATTTTCAACCAAAACAAAAAATTGTTTGAAGCACATAAACACTTGAGACTTTGCTTTAAGTGGATACACCCATGCATGCCTGGAAAAATCATCAATGAAAGTCACAAATTAAAGATAGTTCCCAAAAGAGGGTGTCTCCATAGGACCACATACATCACTATGAACAAGCTCCAATCTCTAAGTAGCTCGAACTGAACCATCATTTGGAAATGTGGAACACTGCATTTTGCCCAAAATACAGCCTTCACATACATGTTTTCCGAGTGCCTCAAGTTTGGGCAAAGAGGACACCATTTCATATTTCTGTAGGCGTGGTAACAAAATTTAGATGATCAAAGCGTGAATGCGAAAGCTTTGCATCTGAAACAGCCTAAGAATCATGTACTACACATGCCAAATCATTCATAGATTTTTCATAGCCTATGATCTTAGAAAGCCCACGACATAAAATGCCAGAAGCAATAATCACATTGTCATTTGACAGATCATGAACTATACATCTATCATCAATAAATTTCACAACCAAGCCAATCTTGACTAATGCAAAACTGATAACAGATTCTTCTTGATCCCTAGCACACATAAAACATCTGACAATGTGAAAGAACTACCATCAACAGTAGTCAGAATGATCTTAGCAACTCCCATTGTTGTAGTTAGACCTCTATGGAAGCACGTGAACAACACAAGGAAGAAGAAGAAGCTTGGAGCACAACACACAATACTGAATGTATTACCACGAGAATTTACAAAGATAAGTAACTTGTTAGGGATATAGGCATACATACAAGGGGGGGAACCTCCTAAAGAGGGAAAAAAGTTCCCGAGCGGTCCTAGAGTGTTCACACACATCACTACCTAAATATATCAACAAATCCCCTCTAGGAGTGACGCGGTGAACAAGGAGATGGCACTCATGTATAAGGAAGTGCCAAGCTATGTGGAATCAATCCACAAAAGGAAGTAAGCCAAAAGCCTTGTGAAAAGCTTCAAACTTCTCCCTATGTAAAGCCTTCATAAAAAGGTCTGCAATTTTCTCGTGCATGGGCACAGATGCCAACCTAATCTCCCCAGTAGAGAACCTCTCCTTGACATAATGATAATGCACCTCAATGTTCTTAGTGCGAGCATGGAACACAGGGTTCCTCGCAATTGCCAATGTGTTTTGACTATCAGTGAAGATGTTGGTGGCAAAAGATTGACCAACACCCAAAACAACCATAAGGCGTTTGAGCCACACACACTCAATAGTCATTGTGAAAGTTGCCCTATACTCAGCCTCACAACTGGAAGTGGCCATAGTAGCCCGCTTCTTGCTCAACCAAGATATACATGAGCTACCAAGCATGAAGCAAAAGCCACTGGTGGACACATGAGTGTCATAGAAACCAACCAAATCACTGTTAAAAAAAGCATGCAAATCTAGGGGTAGTAATCCGCCCTTGGGATAAAACAATCCAAGTAGTTGGGTATCACTCAAGTAGCAAAAGATGCACTTAACCACCTGCCAATGCTTGATACATGGGCAATGCATAAACCTGCTCATCTATGAGATAGCAAACTGAATATCTGGCCGAGTAATGCATGAGTAAATCAAGCATCCAGAAGCCTCCTGTTGATAGAGAACAACATCAAATGCATCTCCAGCATCATGAAGACTCAATTGTAAACCTGTCTCCATAGGAGTGTCACTAGGCTTACAATCTTCAAGGCCAAAATGCTACAATAATGTGTCAATATATTTCATTTGACACAGACCCATTCCATCACCAACTTGCATAAACTGAATGCCCAAATAGTGATGCAAATGCCCCAAATCAGATACCTCAAATGAGGCACGCAAATCATCCTTAAAATCAGCATTGTACTTCTCATGAGGACAAGCGAGCAACATGTCATCAACATACATGACAATGATCAGAAGCACATCATTAGGACGCTTAACATATAAGGTGCTTTCAGTTGGACTGTTCTCAAAACCATGTGCAATCAGATAGGCATGTATCTTTTCATACCAAGCACGTGGTGCTTGCTTTAAACCATATAATGCCTTCTTTAACCTGCACACCTGGTTTTCATGCCCTTTCTAGACAAAGCCACGGGGTAGAAAAACATACACTTCTTCATGCAAGTCACCATTTAGAAATGTTGTTTTAATGTCCAACTCATGTACATTCCAACCATGATGAGCTCCAAGTGCACATATGCTATGAACAGTAGTCATTCGGCAAGTAGAAGCAAAGGTTTCATCAAAATCAATGCCTCTTTCCTACACATAACCCTTTGCAACAAGCCTAGCCTTATACCTATCAACTGTTCCATCAGGTTTATGGTTCAACTTGTATACCCACTTAGTGCCAATGGCCTTCTTGCCAGGAAGCAAGTCACATAAAGACCAGGTGCCATTTTTCATGATAGCATCATATTCAGATTGCATTGCAACCATCCAATGTTCAAAATTTTGTGCTTCATCAAACGAAACAGGTTCAGTCTCATCACACAGACTAGAGGGAGCCAAGCATAGCAATCTGATGCAAAAGAGGCACTATGAGAGCCTGACCGAGTACAATATGATAGAGGTGCATTTAATTTGCTGTCACGCAAAGTCTGCGCTAGCCATTTTGGCATATTTTTTGCCTGCTCAGTATTATCTCTCTCATCAACAAGTGCATCATGTAAATCTACATAAAAAATGGAATGATCTGCATCATTACATGAAACCTACAAAGGCTGAGAAGTTGCCTCATTAGGACTAGCACTAGACTGTCCACCTGTAAAAAGAGGCAACAAAGTATCATACATGTCTTTGAAGCTAACAGATGTCTCCTTAGCACATGAAAGTAACGGCTGAATATCATCTTCACAAAAACGACATCACGGCTAACCAAAATGCGTTTAGTCTAATGATGATACAGACGATAACCTTTACTTTCAGAACTATACCCAACAAAAATACATTTTACTGCTTTATCATCCAATTTTGTGTGATGTTGTTCATGCACTAATGCATATGACAAACAACCAAAAACATGCAAATGAGCAATAGATGGCTTGTGACCATGCAAGCCTCATATGGAGTGATAGACTGCATCGCTTTAGTGGGACACCTGTTAAGTACATATGCTGCACACATAACCACCTCAAGCCAGAAACTATGTGGTAAAGCCCGACTCTTGAGCATAGACCTCGCCATCTCCATGAGTGACATGTTCTTCCATTTAGCAACTCCATTCTGTTGAGGTGTATATGGTACCATACATTGATGTTTTATCCCACATTCAACCAGAAATGCATTAAAGTCAGAAGACATATATTCCCTGCCTCGATCCAAATAGAGGGTGCCCATTTTACATGCTAATAGATTTTCAGCCAAAACCGAAATTTGTTTGAAGCACATAAATACTTCGGACTTTGCTTTCAATGGATATACCCATGCATGCTTGGAAAAATCATCAATGAAAGTCACGAAGTAAATATAGTTTCCAAAAGAGGGTGTCTACATAGGACGATAGACATCACTGTTAACAAGCTGCAATTTTTTAGTAGCTTGAATTGAACCATCTTTTGGAAATGAGGATTGCTGCATTTTGCCCAAAATACATCCTTCACATACATGTTTACCAGGTGCCTCAAGTTTGGGCAAAGAGGATACCATTTCAGATTTTGTAGGTGTAGCACAATAGCAAAATTCAGATGACCAAAGCATGCATGCCAAAGCTTTGCATCTGACATAGCCTGAGAATCATGTACTGCACATGCTAAATCATTCATAGATCTTTCATAGTCGATGAGCTTATACAACCCACAACATAAAATGCCAGAAGCAAGAATGACATCGCCATTTGATAGATCATGAACTGTACATTTGTCATCAACAAATTTCATAACCAAGCCAATCTTGGCTAATGCAGAAACTGATAACATATTTTTCTTGATCCCTGGAATAAATAAAGCATGTGACAATGTAAAAGAACTACCATTAGTAGTAGTCAGAATGATCTTACCAACTCCCATAACAGGATAAGAGGAGTTGTTAGTGCATGTACCAGTATTCCCTGTAGGGGGAGGCTCGAGTGAAGAGAAGAAATTGTGCTGCGAAGTAATATGTTTGCTCGCCCTAGTATCAAAGTACCAAACATTTGATCTACTATAACAACCATTTTGGCCTCTACAATAACCATTCCGGCCTCTTTCTTCTTTGAGTCTTTAGCAGCCAATTTTGGATAGCTCTTAATGACATGATCATTTGCTTTACAATATTTGCAAAACAATTTCTACTTTTCTGATTTCTTCTCATGTTTTTCTTCCTTCTTCAAATGTGCAACATTTGCATATTTTTGCTTACTAGTAGAAGAGCTCCATTTAACTTTTCCCTTCTGACTAGAAAGGAAAGCTTGATCTGTAACATGCATAGTAGACCTGCTCTGCCTAGACTAGTCTTCGTGCAACAAAACAAAATTTAACTCTTTAAATGTTAAGGCATTTGGATTGCCTTTCATCATCAAATAAAGAGTAGATGCAAAACTCTGATATGATTCGGGAAGACCATTAAGAACAGTCTGCACAAGTGAACTGTCAGGAAGGACTTCATCTGTAAACATCAATTGTTCTTTCAAATCCTTGATCTTTGTCAAAAAAATGTCCATAGAATCACCTTCATTCACGTGCTCACTCTTCAGTTGTTTTTGGAGGTAAGCAACACGAGCCTCATTCCTAACCTGGTACAATGTGGTAAGTGTATCCCAAGCATCCTCAGTTGTTTTGCAAGAGCAAATGTGAGGAATAATGGCACGTTTGACAGACAAAGCTATCAATGCATGTGCTTGAGCATCTCTGCCATCCCAACAAATTTGCTCTACAGTAGGTGCAACAAAAACAACAAAACGAATGGGAATCTGCAGAATATCACCATCTTTGATACCATCTACATCAGCTTCAGTACCTATGTTCATAGGTGTAATAGGACGTTTTTCAACACCTTGCACACTATTCCACATTCCTTTTGCAATCAATACATGATGCATAATATAAGCCCATAATGGATAATTGGTACCATCCAACTTATCCTCAATAGCCAACATATGGAATACATCGCTGCTTTTAGCCATGGCCACTGACTAAAATACCTTGATGCATAAAAATGACTATATCTGAAAAAGTTGAGCAGAACTACCCAAACGAGTTCTGCTAGACCTATAGCAAACTTCGAGACGCTTATACTGGCGAACCAAAATTGGTATATATCTTTGGCACAAAAAGATGAGATAACCTGCACAAGTGCTATGATAATGCATTCGGAAGCCAAAACGAGGTGAGATCGCGACTTTGGCACCACAAAGCGAAGCAATTTTGATCTCTGAAACACCTTGAGTATGCTCACCAAATTTCATGCAATTATGAGACTATTACCGGAGCGGTGTAGATGACGCCCTAGATCAAGCGGTGACCTACTATGATACTAATTCTTGGAGTTAGACATCTGTGGAATCACGCGAACAGCACAAGGAAGAAGAAGAAGATTAGAGCACAACACACAATACTGAATGTATTACCACTAGAATGTACAAAGATAAGCAACCCGTTAGGGCTATAGGCATATATACAAGCTTGGGAAAAAACCTCCGAAAGAGGGAAAAAAGTGCCCCGATGGTCCTAGAGTGTTCACACACATCACTACCTAAATATATCAACACCCATGACAGGATAAGAGGAGTTGTTGGCACATGTGATAGTATTCCCTGTAGGGGTAGGCTCGAGTGAAGTGAAGAAACTATGCTGCGAGGTAATATGTTTGGTTTCCCCACTATCAAAGTACCAAACATCTAAGTCTACTGAAGACATACACTGCAGACATCGGGAAGACCATTCAGAATGGTTTGCACAAGTGAGCTATTTGGTATAACTTCATCGGCAGAAATCAATTGTTCCTTCGAGTCTTTGATCTTTGTTAAAAAAATTTCCATAGAATCATCTTCATTCATATGCTCACTCTCCAACTATTTTCAGAGGTAAGCAACACGAGCCTCATTCCTAGCCTGGTACAATGTGGTAAGTGTATCTGAAGCATTCTTAGCTGCTCTGGAAGAGCGAATGTGAGCAATAATGGCACATTTGATAGACAAGGCTATCAATACATGTGCCTGAGCATCTCTGCCATCCCAATGAATTTTCTCTATAGTAGGTGGAGCAGAAACCGTAGCACGAACAAGAATCTGAAGAATATCAGCATCTTCAATGCATCTGCATCAACTTCAATACCTGTATTTGCAAATGTAATAGGACATTTTTCAACACCCTGCACAATGTTCCACAACCCATTTGCAACCAATACATTTCACATCATATAAGCCCACAATGGGTAATTGGTACCATCCAACTTATCCTCAACAACCAACATACAGAATACATCACTGCTTTCAGCCATGGCCACTGACTAAAATACCCTGATGCAAAAAAATGATTGTATCTGAAAAGTTGAATAGAACTACCCTGACGAGTTTTGCTAATCCTGTGGAAGAATTTGAGACACTTATATTGGCAAACCGAAACCTGTATATATCTTTGGCACAAAAAGACAAAATAGCCTACATAAGCACTATGATCATGCATTTGGAGGCCAAAATGAGCTCTGATCGCCATTTCAGCACCACATAGCAAAGTTGTTTTGATCTCCAAATCACCTTGAGTATGCACACCAAATTTCGTGCGATCTTGGGAATGTGACCCGAGGGGTGTCGTGGTGCCCTAGATGAAGCAACGACCTGCTTTGATACCAATTGTTGGAGTTAGACATCTACGAAAGCACGCAAACAACACAAGGAAGAAGAAGAAGAAGAAGCTTGGATCACAATACACTATATTGAATGTATTACCAGTAGAATGTACAAAGATAAGTAACCCATTAGGGCTATAGGGGTATATACAAGCCTGGGGAAAAAACCTCCTAAAGAGGGAAAAAAGTGCCCCGACAGTCTATGTTCACACACCTCACTACCTAAATATATCAATAGTTGTGTGCTAGATTTGTTTCTAATTCATTCCATGCAATAGCTTGTGGTGTGTCTTGTGGTGGATATCGATAATGCATTGAGTTGTTCAAAGGCAAAGAGTTGAAGAGGATGTATTGACCTCGTTATGAACACCTCTGAGTGATATTCCCATAACCCGATGGTGAACATTTCTTCAAACATTGGTTTATAACACACAGTTAGGTATTTTATCTTGCAATGCCATGCATAATAGGTCCTTAATGATGGATTTGTACTCTATGTCATAAACAAGGTCCAAATTTCCATGTTGAAACCCTCACGTCAAGACATGGGGTGCCTTGATCTTCCCAAAGACTTAAAATGTCATTTGCATGAGATAAAAAGATTTCATTGACATCCTGGGTGCTAAGTCAGTCATACAATGCAATCTTGGTAGCCAATGTATGATGATTGCCATCATATATGCGACGATTGTGGGCCCTTGTAGTGGTGCGAAGTAAGGATAATAAGTCTGGTCCTAACACTTGGGATCATTTTGCACTTTAATCAGAGAAGTTGGCCAAGACTGATGTTGTGGTATTGGGCCATAACATGGATTGAACATGATGTGCATATGGGCCTTCAACCATGTATACATCATCTCGAGGTATTCTTGTAATAAGTCGCGTCTCCAATTTGGTTGAAAGATGGTGCCCTTGGTTGCTTGTCGAGGTAGGTCCTCTAGTTGGAATTACATAATGTGAGCCGATAGTCTCCTTGTAATCCTCTAAATCTTTGAGTTGTATTTGGCCAAACACATAAAATACGATTTGTATTGCATCTGATTGATAGAAATGTATCTGCATGGTACGCGTTTTGCAAAGTAAGATGAATTTAAGATGGTTTCCTCCATCATGTCCGTGGTATAGTTTTGAGCTTCTATACGAGCTGAATGTGTCTTCCCTAATTCCTTTATCAACTTCATCCAGGTAGGTCTTGGTAGTTCAAAACTTTCTTGACCCTCATTGGTGAGACGTTCGCACACATGCAACTTCGCATTTTTCTTAGGGACTACAATAATGGGGGATACCCACTTTATATGCTTTATTTCATAGCTGAATACTACTTCTATCAATCGATCAATTTCTTCTTTTATCTTAGCTGTGTAGTTGTCATTGTTAGTGTAAGGCTTCTGTTTGGTTGGCTTGGCCTCTAGTGTGATAGGGATCCTATGAGAAAAGATGTACACATCCACTCCTTTCAAATCCTTGTAGTTCCAAGAGAACACATATCTATATTCACTTAGTAACTCAATCAACTCTTGTTCTTCTTCACTTAAATCGTGTCCCATATATGTGCACCTTTCCTCTCCTTCTTCAACAATCATCACAATTTTCTTAGTTTGTTCTCTATTATCATAAGCGTCTCCCATGAGAGCTTCCCTTTTAGGCAATCTTACCATTATTTTCCTATCCTCGACTACATACTTCTTGAAATTTTCCAACACTTCAAACAGTGATTCTTGATCTTCGTCTGTGTGGGAGACTTCCTTTTTTCCTTCTTCTTTCGATGCTTGGTTTCTACTGGTGTAGTTAGCATCTCCTCACAATTACACTCAACCTGATCATGAGTTTTGGCTTCTACAAGTATAGGTATTCATTCTCTTAAGAGCAAAAGGGTTCCATGATGATGGATTCTAAGTCATCATCTCTTACTTTTGTTGGTCCATTTGTGATATGGTCATATTGTTCTAATGGCAGGTTCAAACATAAGAGGTTCTACCATGAAGATGGAGATATCATAGCCATCTTTGTCATAATGGGGTGTCCATTGTTCCTCATTTACTACTATGTCCATGGTGGCTAACATCTCTGCCCAACCATGAGGTTCAAACTCTTTGTCTGCAAATTTCATGGCACATAGGCTCTATCTTCAACTCATCTAGAGTGTTGTGTAGCACCTAAGTTTCTGGGTTCTAGTCGTTTCTCTTCTTATGTTGCAACCTTACATCCATAAATGTGTGTCCTCATGCATCCATGAGGGGTCTGATCCAATGGAGTGCATTGACTCTATCTCTTTTAGTGTTCTATGGATGGTATTGCATTGCAAAGGATGTACATCTTCATGGGAATAATCCTTGAGATTTGATTTTGGTGGTTACCTCTCAGTGCTACAAGTACAAAGACTTGGTTCCCCAATCTTGCACTATTTAAAACTATCTCATGAACGGTCTTCCCAAAAATCATCACATAGGCATGGTTCTTTCCAAACTCACAAATGGCAAAGGTGTACTCAAACTCTAC
Source organism: Ceratopteris richardii (assembly GCA_020310875.1). Classification (NCBI taxonomy): domain Eukaryota; kingdom Viridiplantae; phylum Streptophyta; class Polypodiopsida; order Polypodiales; family Pteridaceae; genus Ceratopteris; species Ceratopteris richardii. Next base: position 13,956,250 of record CM035414.1, on the reverse strand, counting down.
ACCACAAGTGGTGAGATTTATTCCTTCTGGGAATCTTAAAGGTTTCTCTATATTTCCATCCGTCATTTTCAACTTCATTCTAGTAGGTCTAAGAGCTTGCTTGCCCCATCATTTCCATAAGGAATTGGTGGCAATGGAAACTCCACTTCCTAAATCTAAAATTGCCTTGGTGGTATGACCTTGCTATATGATAGGAAGATAGGTATTTCCTTCTTTTCCTTTTTTTATATCGCATATCTTATTGATGGGTGTCTCTGGCACCTTTCTTTGTGATCCTTCTTGGGAGCGAGAATTAGCAACATCTGGTAGTTGGTATTGCACTTTAGTATTCTTTACTACATCGATGTTCCTAGGAAGAACTGAATCATTGTTTCTAATCAAGATGGTGGGAGCTCTCATCTAAAAGGACATTGATTCCCATGGGCTTATGAAATGGGGCAATTCCTATAGGGAGTTATATTCAAAATCCAATTGTTCGCTTGGCTCCACCTCTTCCTGCTTCCCATATATAGAAGGGATATCTTGTGGAAAGTGATCATGAAAAGCATTCATCTCCTGAATAGGGGGCAAGGCATCCTGCTCTAACCTCCATTTCTCCTCTTGAATATTTCTCGAGAATCATTGTGAGTACTTATGGACTGACGGAGAAAATCCACCTTCTGTAGAATTGGGAACTTATGATACCACTAGTGAGAATTCTTCTGGTGTGATCCTTATGAAATGAGCCTCCTTAGGCACTAAATGGTATGATTTAGATGTCATTCATTCCAATCTTTCTAATAGTCCACGGAAGTGCAACTCTGGTTTAACTAGGTTACTCAGGTTAACATATTGGGTTGCTTCGAACATAGTCTGAGCTAGTTCAATCATTTTCATATAAAGCTTGGTTCTTTCTATTTCTAGGTCTTCTCTATTGGATAACTCTTATCTAGCTCTACAACATTAGGTCCTTTTCTCAATCTAGCTTAATAGGCTTTGAACATCATATCCAAGTCCTTTGGGATAGGCTCTGCTAATTGTAACATTAGACATTTGTAAGTAGATGGGTCTTGTCTTGTCTTGCTTAACATTAGACATTTGGGGTAACATGCGGCATGTTTTCTTTTGCATTTTAATGGTAAATCAGTCTCATCTACAACCCTTGAGATTAATTTAGGATATCCCATTGACTATACAGGGAGTTACATTCCAAATGACTATCATTACACTATATCTCCTAGAGTCGCATGAATCTTGTATCTCTTTTTTGGAAGGCCATTGCTAAAGCAAAATAGATTTATGCAAGCTAATCATCTCAACCACTAAATTCTAATATGTCTTGTGATAAGCGACAAATTTCATAGATTTTATAGACTATTAACATGGCCGGTTCAATCAATGATGAATAATATCAATTTTTGCAAGCTAACAAATACATAATCTTGGTGGGAACTATGGATGTTCAATAAGTTGTAAAATCACACTGTCAACTAGATTTGGTCATATGTAAATTCCAAGGTTTGTGCTAGACTACCTTTGCAATTCCAAAACACTATGATTGAATTTACTACCAAGTTTACAAATCTATTTTCTTGATACTACACAAATATGTGAGGATTTGGCCCAAATCTTTGTCAACATCAAATGATATTAAAATTCAACATTACTCTTATCTTATTAGAAGATTTCAGAATCAACGTAAATTATGTCAAATTTGTTAAGTTGGAGCTAGATAGGTTATCAAAAGTTGGTCTTATACGAGTATGAAAAATGGGTATCTTTGATTATTATTGGTTGTAAGAAAAACAAGCAGCTAGCAATTTGTATATATTATTGAAAGTTGAATGCAATCATCATTTCAAATCCTTTTCCTTTGCCCCTCTTGGATAGCGTGTTCAACAAGCTAGCAAGAAGGGAAATGTACTCTCTTTTGGATGGATACATCAACTACAATGAACTTTATACGGCATAACAAGATACATCTAAAATTAGTTTGGGAGTGTTTTCATGCATTATTATATGGGTCTCATGATTCACAATATACCACTTTAAAATATTCACCTTTGCTTCACAAAAATCAAGAGGTGCTTCCATGTTTGATCCTGACCAAATCAATATTTGTAAGCGAATGTAGTAAGTTCTAGGCCATGTAATCTTCAAAGAAAGCATTCAAGTTGACCCATATAAATTTTTATCTATTTTGGAAGCACCAACACCTAATCCTAAAAAGGTACTCAAAATTTCTAAAATTGCATGATTTTCATTTGAGAATATTGCATTACCTGTCATAAATTAATTTTATGATCTCAGTATTCGACTTGTTGAGAAAGACCTAAATTCAAACACTCATTGATCACTAACTATTGGGCCAAAGATCTTGAGACTAGACTTAAGTAAAAGTTCTTATGGTCTCTAACACAAGCAAGTAGCTTGTCCTACTGATTAAGTCATATGGATGGCAAGGAGGAGGTCTTGGGTTCAAGTCCTATGAGAGATATGGGAGAGTGCTTTCTCCCAAGAACTTTAGATCCTTCTAGAAGCACCCACTTGAGTTGACTCTAGCCAATCAGGACACTTGGTGCACATGTACTTACATGGTCGATACATGGATGGTCAGTATCCATCTGCTAAAGAGGGTATCCCTTGGATAGTTCTATATATACAAGGCTTGGTTGGGAGGTGATCACACATTCATTCAATTGTTGGCTTGGGGGAAACTCTATTACATTGGTATTAGAGTGCTTGCATCTTCTCCACAACTTCTTCCCATGCCATATATTTTCTATGATTCACATGTCTATTCACGCGGAGTAAAAGAAGTTCATCCTTAACCCCAATTATTGTCCATGGATCGAGACTTTCATAGAGAAGATTATGCAAAAAAGGAATTTTCGGGCATGTGCAACAACCCAACCCTACCCATCAATGGCTTATGTGTGAACTTTTTAGGCCCCTACCCATGCTACCCAGATTTTTCAGCCCTACCCATGCTCCCACGAGCTATCCGAGAGGGAGAGAACCTTTTGCTCTCCTTTTCCTTAAATTGGTAGAGAAGTGAGTGAAGCTTCTCACTATATATTTCCACTGGGAGCATGAATTCCTTGTATATGGGATAATCAACACACCAATTGGAGCCTCTTGCAGCTCATGCATGCTGATTTTGCTATCCAAGCCCTTGTTGGAGCCAATTTTTGAGGCTTTTTCTGCACACCCAAACCTAAGATCTAATCCAAAACATTTATTACTCTTTAGCTTCCCAAGAGTGGAAGGAAATATCAACTTTGAGCTTTCATTCATACCATAGAAGCCATGAAGAAATCTTTTTCTTTAATTCTCAAAGGGAGGCAACAAGCGAAGCTCTCTTTCACATGAAGCTCAAAGGAGGGCATACTTTCTACTTGAAGTAAAGGAAGAACAATCTTCAAAGACTTCAACAAGGCTTTCATGATGCTCCAAAGAGGTTTTTGGTTACAAGAGATAGGGTATCAGACTCCATCAGCTCCCAGATATTTTCAACCAAAGTGAAGGATGGATATTGGAGCTTTTCACATCATAATTCTAGGACTCTAAGCTAGAATCAAGTTTATTCCAAGACAAAAAAACATTTGGGAAGTATCTCTTGTGAAGTTTGTGAATTTTCCTTTATTTTTGCAAGCACCACTTCATGTTAGGGAATTTCAAAACCTTAAGTACAATCTATGTGCAATGGAGGGATCTACAAGCCACGTTATGAAAATGGGTATTACTAGTGCATACATGTTTGTTTTGGTACCTTTATCATCTCTTTCCTCATGCATGCTTAGTCCACTAGTAGTTGCATTTCGTGCATCACCACAACAAACATGAGCCCAACAAAGATTAGAGTGTATCTCCCAATCTATAAGTTGGACTTAGACATGTAAGGTACCGTTGGAAAGATCTTAGAATGAAATTTTTAATGGAATCATTAGATTTAGGATCCAATATACCTAGCGTGGGTGACAACTAGGTCCAAGATATTGAGGTTGAGAACAAGGGCTCAAGTCACCAAGGTTGCAAACAAGGCAAGTCCATAGGCAAGTGGCTAAGAAGCAGAAAGACAACGGTTCAAGACATCAAGGTTGAGAACAAGAAGGTTCGCTAGACTATGCAAGGGTGAGAACATCAATTCAAGGATTGATCATTGAGGACAATGAACTCTAGAAGGGGAAGAGGGTGTTAGACTCAAGAAATGAGGTGAAGGAGATGGTTGAACCACAGCTTAAGAGGGAGGATTAGGAAGAATCCTCAATTATGGATTTTGGAGCAAGTGGTTAGCCCATCATACTCCTAGCCGGCATGTCTTATACGTGGTGGATGAGTCTCTCGAAGACTCATAAAAGACCATCAACTTTGATTGAATTCACTCATCTCTTCAAAAAGGACTTTCTCCCTGAGAATGAGGAGGAACACAATTGATAGGCTTGGGATAATGTCAAATAAAAAGGAAGATCATTATTGGTTTATATTTCAAAAGATTGAGAAATTATTATGAAACTAAAAAACCTTCATGTTTTTCATCAACTTCATGGTTTTGTTCGAGGAATAAACACATGAATCCACAATGAGTTAAAAAGCCATACATAGCGATAAAGGTCACACAGACTTATGAAGATAATTCTCGCATTGATGTCCCACAAGATAGTGGTAATTACCAGTGAGAATCAAAATCAATAGAATGTGTTACTAAAAACCTCTTTTTTTTAGCAATTTTCTTTCTCATGAAGATTTTGATAAAGCACAAAAAGTGGGTTTATGTTTCAAGTTCTTAAATCTAGGATATTGTAGTAGGGTCTACCCAGATGCAAGAGATAAAAAAGCCATTTTGACAAACAAAAGGAAGGGGAAAAACCAAATCCATATGATATAAACCTTAAACTTGGATGAAAATTGAAGTGAAAGGCAAGTACACATGCATTGTCATAGTACGCATCAGTTTCAGGTCTCCAAAAACACGTGGAAACCTCAAGGATTTGGGCCACATGATTTGGTCAAATTGCATGATTCAATCAAATGTCACACCATCCAAATTATGGTGGATGATTCAAGCATGCATAATTTTATTAATTATAGACTTTTATGAAGTTATATCTTCCTCAGAGCCCTTCACCATGTAGAATATATATAATATCAATGATCCATGGGCAAGATAGCTCCATTTGGGACACCATGATTTCAAATTTGAAACTTAAAATCCAAGACTTCAAGGATAAGTTGGACTTCCAAATCATGAACATGGAAACAATAGATTTAGATTTAGGGAGAGAGTCGATTTGGAGTCTTGGGCCTTCATTGTCCAGAAGTTATTTCACTAATACTTTTGAATTACAATGTGACAAGATCATGTATAAAAAAGGGTAAAGACAATGTTCCAAGTACATTTGATTTCAAATAGAACTTCAAAAACTTGTAAACAATGAAGCAAGGACCCAAGCTTTTATATTCCTTATAATAATGTAACTAATTCAAGTCATACAAAACAAGTTTCTTATGTCTCATTTTTTATTCCTTGTGAAGTATTTTTTAAGTTTAATCAACTTCAGAAATAATTTAAGATGTGTTCCTTGAGAAACTACCACACGGCTTTCCACCCTCTCGTGGAAACATTGATCACAATATATTTCTGTTTCTAAGAACCAAGCCAAAATCGCAAAACCTTTATCCAATCTCATATGTTCAGACCATGAAAGTAAAAAATAACCAAAGAATATCTAGACAAAGGATCTATATGACCAAGCCAGTATCCTTGGGCTGCACCCATCCTTCTTGTACAAAAGAAAGATGAAACTATGAGCTTTTGCATAGACTATAGGACTTTAAACAATCTTACAATCAAGAATAAGTTTTCCATGCCACTTGTTGAAGATCTTTTCGAAAACTCAAAGGGATCTAAAGTCTTTTCAAAGATTGACTTATGCAAGGGTTATCATCAGATAGTATCAAAGAAGATGATATTCCCAAAACAACCTTTAGAACAAAGTATGGTCACCATGAATTTCTAGTGATGTCATTCGGGGTAACAAATGCACCTACAACATTTATGAATTTGATGAATCAAGTAGTATAGACATACTTGGGGAAATTTATCATAGATTTCCTCTATGATATTTTAGTCTTGAATAAAGATTATGACAGTCATTTGGAGCACTTGAAAAAAGTCTTTGTACTTCTTCGAGATAGCAAATTTTACGGTAAAGGATCTAAATTTGATTTCTTTACCCAAGAAGTAAAGTATTTAGGCCATATTGTTTACATGGAAGGAATCCAAGTTGACCCTGGAAAGGTCCAAGTGATTCTAAAATGGCATGAGCCCAAGATTGTTCGAGCTCTACAAAGTTATTGGGATTGGCTTAGTACTACTCCTAGTGCAGATGAACTTGCATCTCTTTCTAATTGGAAAGGTTTGTTCGATTACTATTTATAGAATCAGGGTCGAAGCTAAAGAAAGTTTTACATCTTGAAAATTCTTTGCTTGTTCTTTTTTCCAATTCAATTTCTAGTGTTTCCCTTTGAGTTGGTTTCTCAAAGTTGCTATAGGAAATTTGTGGCTGGATCTGCCAAAATTGTAGTAACTTTGAGAAACAAGCTCAACGAGAAACACCAAAAACTCAAAAGAATAATCAAAGAATTTTCAAGATCTAAAACTTGCTTTAGCTTCGACCTGGATTCTACAGATAATAGATTAAAACAAACCTTTAGAAATAGAAATAGCTGGTCCCCAACATGGGTTGTACTTTAAGTGTGGTGGTGCCTTGACCCAAGTACTCATCATCTCTGGATATGCTTGTAATAAATCCTTGTGCCAATCTGGTGGATAGATCTCTCCTTGCTGCGCATCTAGTGGCAAATCTTCAGGCTCAAATTGGGTCGCGTGAGAGGGTTTTTTGCTTGTTTCTTTTTCTATGGCCAGCTGATATTCTGCCATTAACATAAAATAAGGCTTGTATTGTAACTCATGCCCAGATATGTATCTACGAGGGGCCAAGTGAGCAAAATATGGTGATTGTAAGATTCGTTCTTCTATCATTGCCATTGCATGTAACTGCGCTTCTACCCTTGCTGAGTGGGTTCGTCCAAGTTCTTCAATCGTCTTCATCCATGCGGGAGTTGGAAGTTCAAAAGTCGTCTGGCCTTCAACCGTGACACATCCGCCTAGGATGGGTTGGGGTTCATATGCTTCTTCAAAAGTTTCCTCCACCGGAATAGTCACTGTTTCTTCCTCTGCTGGTAGTTCCGGTGGGGAGTCTGGCCTTGGGGGTGCCTCGTAGGCTGCTATCTGTGTTTGGAGTGTTAATACTTGGGCCCGTAATGCGTTGAGTTCCTCTAGGATCTGAGGAGAGGGGTCCGCAGGAGCTGGTAGTCCTTATTGTACAGGTGCTCTTAATTGGAGCAGTTTGTGATCTTCTTTCAGCTTCTGATATTCCTCGTTCATGGTGTCATATTCATCTAGCAATCTGACATGATCATCGAATAACATCTTCATCGATTCTGAAGGAACTGCCTTGAAACAGCTGGGACTCAACGGTTGGTCTGGTTGATCTAGCGCAGCTTCCAAGTTCTCTCTCTTGTGTTCCTATAGACACTGGTTCTCTTCTTTAGCTGCGGCTAAGTGTTGTCTGAGTAATCCCATGTTCCTCGTAAGTGTCGCGTTGCGAATAGTCTGTGCCCTTAACAAGTTGTCTATGTCAGTGATGGCCTCTTTTGTCTTTTCTTCACTTTCTAATTCAAGTTTATGGTATGCCTCTCGTAACTCTTGGTAGCGAGTGTTCAGTGAGGCATTCTCGATGGATAGTGAATTGAGCTGCGACTGTAAATCGTTGGTTGGCTTCTGCAGCATCTGGTAACTGACTCCAAGAGATGCAAACTCATCTCTTACTTGTGTCATGCATGTGAACATCTGATGAAATGCGGTGTCTATAGTGGGTGATAATATTAATGACGGAGTGAATGCAGTTGCGGTGTGTGTGGGTGGCAATGCAAGGGGAAAGGGAAATGGGGATGGGAACGTGGATGCAGTGGTAACAGTGGAGAAATGTGCGGTGCCTAAATATGATGGTGCAATAGAGGAGGTGAGTGTTGGTGCGGTGGGTGGTGAGATGTCCATGTCACTAGACGTGGTGTCAAGTGTCGTGACTGTGAATAATGGAGTGATAGTGGGTGCGTGCGTGGGTGTAAGTACGGGATTTACAAAAGTTGAAGAGTAATTTATAGAGGGGTTCTCTTGGACTGCTTGGTGGAAAGGGGAAAGAGGAATTACGGTGGGTCGGGGAGGTGAAACTAGGGAAAAAGTCAATGGAGGTGGGAATGGGAAAAGGAGTCTTCGAGGTGTAGGGAAGGATGGGAAGGATGGATGGAGAAATGGACTCGATAGAAAGGTGGATGTGCTAGGGGGTAGACTAGGTTGAGTGGGTGTGGACATGGTGAGAGGAATGGATGCGACAAGGGCTTCTTCTACTTCGCTATCCAAAGATGTGGAGGGTCTAGGAGAGATTGGATGTACAGGGGAGATTGGAGAGATGGGAGGTGAAAGAGGAGCGGTTGGGGTGGTGGGTACTTCGATCACAATGGTGGTATGTACAGTAGTAGTATGGGGCAGGGAATCGATGAGGATCGCTTCTTCGGCCACAGATCTTTCAGGGATGAGACGCGCTTCCCTCGCCTGTTCTGAAGATTGGGCACCCGTCGGTAGACGAATGTATTGGCCCGGTTTGGATAGTAACGTACTCGTCGGGGGTCAAACTGCGGTAATGGCTTTCGCTGCAAATATCTTAATGCTTCGTTAGATCCCACTGATTTAACAAGTTCCCTGAAACCTTTGATGTATACTTCTTCGAAACCGCATGAGGCAAGTTCTTGTTCTATGAGTGCTTGGCTCTCTTCCTCAGTTAACTTCTTATGCACCCAAACTTTTTCCATGGTGCAATATAACTTTTTGATTGCCAGCATATAAGCTACTGCTTCAAAGGTTTCACCTTCATGCATACTGGTATCACCCTAGGTGTCCGTTTGCTGTTCTTGCTCATCTGTCTGCACATTCTCTTGGGATTCATAAGTGCCCTGGCTAGCTTCATCATCGCCATCATCTTCATCTGTTTTTGTTCTTTCGTCTTCTGAGCTGGATACTACTTGTCCTTGTTGTTGATCTAGGGGAGTGGTCGGGTAGCTTGGACGTTCATATTCCTGAGAGAAAATTTGGCCTTCAAAAAATTGAAATTCATTTGAAAAAGCATCCGGCATTTTGAAATCAAAAGTTGTATCTATGGGTTCCGCTTCCAGGTTGGGTATCTGAAAAGAAAATGCTTTCGCACCAAAAGTGGTGGGAGCTTCTGCTGCAGTGGTTGTAGGTTCTTGAACTGATGTTGGTTGTGAGGTAATCGCACTAGTAGTGCCTTCAGTAATGATAGGTTGAGATAATCGTATGCGAATAGGTTGTACAGTTGCAGAGGCTTCCGTCGGAGACTATTCTAGAGAGGGTTGCGGTGACGGTGATTCTGGGACCTGTAGGCAAGGGATGGTTCCTCTCATGCGCTTTCTTGCTCGTCCTTTGCTAGCCTTTTTAGCTTTCTTTGTTGTCCCCTTGAATGCTTTCAACTCCTCGCTTGTCATTGCACGCTCGATTGGTAAGTCGTAGGCCAAACACATATAAATAATTCTCGTGAGAGCGTAGCATCCATGGATTACCTTTTTCCTCTCCCATCTGTGTTGTGCTAGATACAATTAATCAATAATCTAGCTTGCTAGATCGACCGTCTGAGGCCCAATACACGCTAAATATAAACCAAACCAGATGCGCTTGTGGGGCATAGTGAATTGATCCTGAGCGAGGAAAGCGAAGTGCTTCATACATATCCGTAATGGTTTAGAGAGCTCACGTGTGATCGCTGAAATATCTTCCCACTTAATGACGTCTCCACGTTTCATTGGCTCGAGAATTAGCCTTTCACGCTCGGTCAACGTGTGAGTCCCATGTATCTTGATAGCAGCTCTAATCAGGTCTTTGGAAAGATAAAACTTCTTAAACGGTGGATCATTTACTAATGAAGGCAAAATGAATGTTCCTGGCAAATCTTTGTTCTCCGAAGCTGTCAATGTGGTTACCAAATAGTAGCATCAATAGAAATTTGGTTTAGGCAATGGATCACTGAAGTATTCTGTGAAGCCAACTCTTGCCCAAACATGCTTCAAGTCTTCTGTGTTTTGTAATGCTTCAAACTCTCTTGAGAAAAACTGGTACTTGTGCCATGTGCGGGTATCAAAAGTCAAATTGGCCTCAAAAAGGAAATTTGCATCCGCCAATGGGCCTGCTAAACCTTGAAACTAGTGAGAATTGCGATGAATCTTTTCAATATACCCCCTGGGAGGGTCATCAATTGGCATAGGTCTAGGAAATCCCTGAAATTCTAGTGGTTGAGCCGTAGGATGTGGTTCAGCTAGTAATTCGTCAATATTTGCCATGGGTACATTAGGGCCAGCTTCAGATGGTCCTTCTGCCTGCATGATGAGTGATGCGAGTGTGGAGAAGATCTGCTACAAAAGATTAACACATTAGTATGGAAATTAATCATGATCCCATTAAAGTGAGACCGCAATCCCTTTCCATAACCGATGTGTAACCCGTGTAGCCGAGTGTTGTGAGGTGATGTATGGGATGATGTTTGCAAAACTAATGCAGGTCTCTAGACACCAACATGCTTCAGATGATGCATACATTTCTTGATGAGATGTTATTACAAGTGATGTTGGGTTATAGTGAGTGAATTTGTACAAGGTTCAGTCATAGATGAGTTATTACAAGGTTGTAGATTAGTCTGGATGGGAGTGATGTTAGATAAGGGGGTCGGAGAAGACGTCTGTATACGTTTTGGTATCCATTTCCTAAGAGTTTCTGAGCAGGTGATATGTTTCTGCTGAGGGACAAAAGGTGATATTGGATGTGGTGATATTGAAGGGTGAAGAGATTTTTGAAGGGTATATATTACATGGCTTGAGTGTTGAGCTATGATACACTGTTTTGGTACCCAAATCTGCATGGGTGTGGGTCGATTCATAAGGTACTTCTTGGCGATCCAAATTTGTCGAATGTTCGTACTCGAAGAAGAAGATAGAAGAGGCTTTGGATACTACTTCTGATTCTATTGTGACTTCTTCTTGTTATTATCCGCATTGGTGAACTCTGTCGGTGGTTTCTGTCCTTTCGGCACCCATATTTGTCTCGTGCCTCTTGCTTTGTGATACTGATACTGCTGCTTTCTTCCTTGTGTCATCTGATATTGCCGTCGGTCTTGGTTCCACTATTGTGATTGACTCCTTGGTGGTTGAGGTTGAGAGGTCCGATGGACACTCTACTTTGGAAAATAAGGGAGGTCCAATACTTGCGAAACCTACCCATTAGGAAATGCTCCGTTTTGTATTATTAATCTAGGCCAGTCCGCAGTAAGTGTGGAAGGATGGGCACTGCAGGGTGTTTTGCCCATGTGGTTGTTGATGCAGTCCAGCTAACCGCTGATTGTCCCCATCTCTCCGTTAATGGTCCCCATTTGTCCGCTGCTGGAAGACCAAGAGAACATTTGTTGACATTTTCGTGTTTGGCCCCTATCCATCGGCAAGCTCTCATGGGTTGACTTTGGAGGGAGCGTGCTTAGCCGAGGGATTTGGCCAAATATCTTCCGGTCCTCCGTCGCAAGCGTTTCATAGGGTCTGGGGTTACATACCTCAGGCGGGGTGTTGTTATGGAAGTCAAGCGGTATCGGTCGCTGTTGATCTAAGGTTCCAATCTGTAAAGAGCCTTGTCTAAGCTTTAGGTCCATTGAGTGATCGTATAGCCAATCTTGGCCAAGGATTAGGGATTCTATCATGTCATCATCATGGCACACTAGTAGCTTCGCTGTCATGGTCACATCATGTATGAGGATAGGAAGGTCCACCTCACCCATGCAAGGGGTTTCCATGCCTCATAGCCCTATGAGATATGCCTCAATTGGCCGCATTTCTATCCTGAGTCCTTATAGTGGGACCCTCTAATCACACTAGTCGCAGCACCTGAATCAATTAAAGCCCTGAGCTCTTGGCAAGGGTTGCCGTGCTCTAGCCTCACTGTAATGAATGGTCTCCTATCCACTATGCTAGGATGAGTACTTGACTTTGCTTGACACATTGCCATGGGGTATCTGGGTATTGTTTCCAAATGGTTATAACTTTCTCTCCCTAGTCCTTATCTTCTTAGCTTCATGCGCTTAATGTGTTCTATAGCCTCTGCCTGAGCTTCAACACGTATCCTATTTTCTTCCTCCTTATGCTTCTTTGCCAACGTGAGTCGTCTAAGCATATCCTCAGTAAGAGGTTATTGGTATAGCCTGACTCTATAGCCACTGATGTAATTAGGCATTATGTCTCCTTCTAAGGTGGCTAATTGTACTGCTCCACTTGTTGAGAGTCTGTTAATGATCATAGGTCCATAACCTTGCTTTTCCAGTTTTCGTGCGTGTTGTTTCAGCATATACTAGAACTAAATCTCCTTCTTTTAGGCCTTTATCTTTCACATGTGCATCGAAATATGCTTTTTGTCGTTTCTTTGCTGCGTATATTCCTACTGTTGCTTTCAGCCTGGTTTCTCCTAATCGTTCCAAGTCCATTATTCTTGCCGATAATTCATGCCCGGTCCACTCATGTTCTTGTGAAACCTTAAGGGTTGGTATCAAGAAGTCCAAAGGAAGCACATCATTCTGACAAAAAACCATTTGAAAGGGATTTGCATTGAGTACGGTCTTGTAGGCCACTCGATATGCCCAAACAACATGGTGTAACTGTTTGTCCCAATCTGAACGTTTGTTGTTCACGAGTTTTGTCAGTACGTTACAAAGGATCTTGTTAGTGCTTTCAGCCTGACCATTGGCCTGAGGATGATATGGTGCGGATTTCTTGTGAATCACCATAAAATCTTGTAACAAATATTCAATGACTTGATTTAGAAAGTGAGTTCCTCGATCGCTCACTAACTCTATAGGCAATCCATATCTTGTAAAGACATTTTCAAATAAGAATTTTGCAGTCATGTGTGCATCATTCTTTTTTGTGATTTTTGCCTCTACCCATTTGGTAAGATAATCTGTCGCAACAATAATGTATTTGGCATGTGTACCTTTTGCAGGGGGGTTAATGGGTCCTACAAAGTCTATACCCCACTTAGAAAATGCACGTCCTACCATCATGGGTTTCAATGGCATTTCATCTCTGCGAGTAGGAAATTGAGTTCTGTGGCACACATCACATCTCTTTACATAGGTATGTGCATCCATGTGAAGAGTGGGCCACCATAATCCTGCAAAGAGGATGGCTCTGATTATCCTATCGTGGCCAAAATGACCTCCTGCAACACCTTGGTGTGCAGTCTCGAGTACGCTCAAGTAATCGCTTTCATGAACACATTGTCTTAAATGTCCATCTCGTCTTCATTTGTATAGATTGTCGCCAATAAGTGAATAGTCCTGAACTTCCTGCTCTAGACTTTGTTGTTGTGCTAAGGTCATTCCTTGAGGGAATGTTTTCGTCCTCAAGTATGTCACTAAAGGTTCACTCCATTCTAGTGTGAGAGACATGTGATATAATGTAGCATGTTCTACTGGTGGTCTTTCACAACAAACATGGCATTCTTTACACAATTTGTAGACGTCTGCTTCCATAGAAAGCCAATATACTCCTAGTCTATGCAGAGTCTGCAATGTACGATGTTTCGAATGATGTTGCTTTAATACACCTACATGTGCTAATTGCAACCAATTTGCATGTTCTGATTCATCTACACAACAAGCAAGAATCTTTTGATTATCCTGTTTATATATACTTCCTGCTATTATTTGATATCTTTGAGACTTGGCAATCTCTCCTTCCTTGATCCTTATCCTAGGATTCTTGGGTCTGTATGTGAGAATCGGGACTATAGGCTTGGCCCATTCTGGTGCTATCTGAAGGTTAAACAAATATGCATCTGGCAATTCATCCACTACTCCTTGAGGGGCTTCTCCTGTGGTTAATCTTGAAAGGTGGTCAGCTCTAAGATGTGTCTTTCCTTTCCTGACTACTACTTCAAAATCATACTCCATGAGTAATAGAAAGAAACGTATTAATCGTCCTGTGTTACATGGCTTATTGACTAAGTATAGTAATGCTTGATGATCGGTAAAGAACTTGAACTTGTTCGCCAACAAATAATGTCTGAATTTCTTTACTACGTACACATGCACATGCATACATATACACACATACACATGCACATAGATACATATACACACATATACATGCACATACACACATACACACATATACACATACACTTACATATATACATGCACATACATACATACATACATATACACACATGCACATGCACATACACATACATACACATATACACTTACACATGCACATGCAGATACATGCATATACACATATACATATGCATATACATACATGCACATATTTATATATATATAGATACATACATATACATGCATATAGACAAATATAGATATATACCTACATGTGCATATATACATTTTATATACACAAAAGCACACATAAATATGAATGAATTATATAATTAAAGTAATAAAACACATGCTAAATATAAACAATAATAAAAATCAATAGAACAAGACTTTTCATTACTTAATACCATACACACAATTCAAAACATAATTGAAATGAACTATATATATATATATATATATATATATATATATATATATATATATGTGTGTGTGTGTGTGTGTGTGTGTGTATGCATGATCTAATGTATCTGTGTGAGCACTCTGTGATGATCGAAATCGTCCCTCCTATGTCTGTCTCTCCACCTCATTCATATCTGCCTCTCCATAATACTCCTGTATTACATATAACAAACATAAATAAGTAAAACATACAAAACATCCACAAAAATAAGATAAGTATATGAAATTTAATAATACTCACAAACGCATCCGAATGATCTCGCATATATTAACTCAAACGTCGATATCCAAAATGTGTAGCATACTCGATCTCATGTTTCGTAGGATATCTACCATAATCCTTTCGATCAATTGAAACAAATAAAAAAGATTAGTTTATTGCGTTTTAACTTAAGTAAAAAATATACTTACAATAACACATATACTTACAAATGTAGCTACAAAACCATGATGGCCCATTTGGCCTAAGTGAGATGTGTGCCCCGACTCAACTCAACCTATTTATTTAAATAGAAAAAAATACATAAAATAATGAAAAAAATTAATAAAACATATGAGATTTATAAATATAAAGTATTAATTTGTGTACCTTCTACTGAGGAAATGACTTCTGAAGATGTGGTTGTCTATGAAAAAACTTCCACGTCTCAGGTGGTATGTTAGATCTCCTCTTATTTTTTCCACCATACAATATCTCCTCTTATTTTAATCTCAAACATAAAAAAATAATCATAATACATATACACATATAGCATGCACATACACATACTCACACACATATATATATATATATATACATATATATATATATATATATATATATATATATATATATATATATATATATATATATATATATAGAGAGAGAGAGAGAGAGAGAGAGAGCTTTATATAGTAAATATATATATATATATACCTGTATATATATATATATATATATATATATATATATATATATATATATATATATATATATATATATATATATATATATATATATATATATATATATATATATATATATATACATGCACACATAAACATACATACACTTATACATACATACACATACATACACACACATACACACACATACACATACACATATACATGCAAACATATACACATGCATACATGCATACATATACACATATACATACATATAACATAAACACAAATATACATATCCACATATATACATATCCACATATATACATATATCCACATAAACACAAATATACATATCCACATATATGCATACATATCCACATATCCACATATCCACATAAACACAAATATACATATACACATATACATACATATAACATAAACACAAATATACATATCCACATATATGCATACATATACACATATACATACATATAACATAAACACATATATACATATCCACATATATACATGTATATGTGAATGTTTATGTATGTATTTAATAGATACATAGTTGATATATGTGTTTTCTTATTGTAATCAGATTCAGATCAATCAGAGGGCACTCCACCACCTCCTACCCATGCAAGGACTTCACATGTGTCCTTCGATAGGAATTATGATGAATTTTACTATCAAGAGCATATTATATGTTGGTGTAACTCTTGCTATGACATGTATCAAAGACCACGATTGGAATGTATTGAACATGAGGCAGAGTATGGTACTTTTGAGCATGCCTCACCACCTGGTCAACATGATAATGCTTGGATATGTATTTTATAAATTAATGTCATTATTTTATTTTAAAACCATATACAAAATCAAATTATTATTGATATACAAGAATACTTGCTCGATGATGATAATGATGATAATAATTCTCATACTCATAATGCTAATATACCTCATACATGTCATGGACTTGTTGTTCATCAATTACAAGCAAAGGTTTCTAGAATCCTCTACCTCCTGGTTTAGAGACTAAAATGGCTTGAGATTATCCATTGCCAGCTCATGATCGTTCTCTAGTACAAACATATGATAGAAGAAGATATGGAGGATAGAATAGAGGACCACTTCCTTTAGATGGAGAGGTTTTTAACTTTTGGGGTAATTGCTCTATGATTGCTCCATCCACTATTACTAGTGCTGGTTGTGGTCTCTTTATTGTAGAGGATTTGTATGTGCCTCCGACTATGAAGTCACTCTTATGTCAATTTGTGGTCCTATATATGGATGGGGAGATTGGTATCGACTTGCACGTTATGTTCAAAGCATGAGTACTTATGGAATATGCTTGAATAGATGGATTTCACATGCAAAAAATGAAAGCTTATATATTGATGGAAGACCTTACATGCATGGAAATATAGCAGGTTTAATAAATAGTAGTCGAGGGTTACATAATGGTTCAAGGACTAATTGCACATTTGATGAGCGTGAAAATAGTCATGAATCACCATACATGAGTAGAAATGTAGCAAGATACATAGTTGTCAATGCTATTACTTCATTACATGCTGGTGATGAATTATTAGTGAATTATGGATGGCGTAGACCTCCAAGAGCACCTTTTAGCTAGAGAGAGAATGAAAACTTTCTATCCATATTTAATAACTTATATTTTTTATTTTATGTTTAAAGTTTACTTTTCATTTATTTATGGAATACTAATGATTTTTATTCATGTGTGTAGATTCCAACGTATGATGTTGATGATATTCCACCACACCATTCACAGTTGCCAGTAAAACCTCATTTATCAAAAGCTTCTATGAGGAGGCTATGCAAAGTGATCTTGTGGAATTTCAAAGTTGAAAGACCTATATTCAAAAGCAGATAAAGTACAAGATTTGTGCGACAATGATGAAGATGATGGCATGGCAGATTTTATTGAGGACTGGTATCAAAATGACACTGAGAGCATTGATATTTCTATAATTGAGAAATATCTTTGAGAGGAATGTGTAAAGCATGTATATGAAGGAAGTCGTTTGACACAACTAAGTGCGAGCTTACTTATTCTCATTCTTCTAAATAGTTTTGGATGGAGTAATGTATCTGTTTCGACAGTATTAACGTATAATTTTTTATTTTCTCTCTATTTATATATATACATGCATACATATATACATATAAATACATACATACATACATACACACACACACACATACATATATATATATATATATATATATATATATAATGCAAACATGCATATAAACATACATACACATACACATGTTATGAGAGTAAGGTCAAATTATACATACCTGTATTGAATGAAGATATTTTTTCCATCTTGCCTTTGGAATTGTTTGCCCAGTCTTTAGAATCTTCCTGACACATCTGCTTCTATTCTAGTCAACCTAATACCTATGCTGCTAACTCTTTTATGAACTTTGTGTACAAATATTAAGTATCAGTTAGCTATGGAGGTATTAGGTCATTTGGAAAATGAGAGAAGCAAATCTATTTGGAAGATTTTGAAGGATGGAAGAATAGTTTTAAAGGATGGGTAGAAAGAAAGAATCCATTCAATGCAGGTTCTTATTTTTACCTTAGCTATGGAGGTATTAGGTCATTTGGAAAATGGGAGAAGCAAATCTATTTGGAAGATTTGGAAGGATGGAAGAATAGTTTTAAAGGATGGGCAGAAAAAAAGCATCCATTCAATGCAGGTTCTTATTTTTACCTTAGCTATTTTCCACCCATCCTTTAAAACTATTCTTCCATCCTTCAAAATCTTCCCTATATATTTGCTTCTCCTATTTTTCAAACTATGAAATACCTCCATAGCTAACTGATACTTTATATTTGTAAACAAATATGTAAGTCTTAGTTAGCAAGGCAGGTAATTGATTGACTATAAAATGGGAGACAACTAAACGATTCAATGGTCTAGATATCTATATAAAAGTCTGCAAACCACAATAAACAAAAAGAAAATTAAAAACAAAATCAAATATACACAATTACACATGCATACATACATATACATACATACATACACATTCATACATACATACACACACATACATACATACATACATACATACATACATACATACATACATACATACATACATACATACATACACATATATACATACATACATACATACATACATATATGCATACACATATGCATATGTATACATACATACATATACACATATGCTTACATATACACATGCACATGCATATACACATACACATACAAATAAGCATAAAGATATACAAAATCATATGCATATATATACATATATATGTATACTTATTCATTTATTTTTATTAATATGTCTTTTTTTCATGAACTTATAGGTTATTATCTGAAAAGTTTTTACCAAGTCAGAATATTCTTCCTACCTCACATAATGAAATGAAGAAGATAATCAACAATCTTGGTATACATTATCAATGTATACATGCATATCCTAACGATTGTATTTTATATAGAGGTGAATATGCAAACTCTTTGACATGTCCAAAATGTCAATCTCTTAGATATAAGGATGAAGAAGGTAAAATCCCAAAAAAGGTATTGAGACATTTTCCATTGGCTCCACTGATTAGACATATGTTTAAAAGCCTCGATTTATCAAAGCTTTTGACATGAGGACATGACCATAAAAGTACTGATGGAATAATTAGAATTCCTCATGATAGTGTTGATTTTTAGCATATTGATTCTCCATGGCCTGATTTTGCACAAAATCCATAGAATCTAAAGATAGGAGTTGCATTAGATGGGGTTAATCCATTCTCCATGAAATCTAGTAAATGGTCAACATGGCCAGTGGTAGTCATAAACTACAGTCTTCCACCATATCCTAACATTAAAAAGGACCATTTAATGCTTTCACTTTTAATCCCAGGAAAAATACAAGTTAAAGATATGAATATATATCTTTCTCCTCTCATTGACGATCTCCAAGAGTTATGGAGTGGTATTAATGTCATTGATGTATTGAAAAGCATCAATGAAAGATACATTACGGTTCGTGGTATTGTGGCTTGGACTATTCACAATTTTTGAGGACATGGTGTTTGTTCAGGTATTAATGTAAATTTTTTATTCAATATGCATACAACTAAATGTGAGTTAATATAATTATATTTTTATCATTTTCATGATGCAAGAATATTGTTACACTTATGTCTTCCTCGAGTAGCTTTGATGTGAACCTTTTCCCTATACATGGGCACTTTTTACTCTAGTGCTGGCTAGAGGTTTTTTCCCCATGTTACCACATACTTGATACTCTCATATGTGGTGTTACTTTGTACTTAGGGATATTATTCAGCTCTTACTTCAGTTGAGTTCATGATCAATAGAGAGAGCTATTCCAACATCTTCTCTGTGTGTCTTGTTGCATTTGTGCTCCTTGTGTGTGCTTCTTGTGTGTCTCTCGCACTTCTACACACACCCAACAATAGTATCAGAGCAAGTTCACCTCCTTCTCAAGTTTTGGTTTTTTGCGTCACCGCACGTGCACTTTTAACAATGCAAATCGGCTTTAGAGCATAGAACTGTGAATTTCAGCTGCGAAGAAACATTTCCATCAGGCGCGCTGGGGTTTTACCCCCATTTCAAAGCCATTCGTGCATTCAGAATTGCCATCATAGTGACGGTTTGTGAGCTTAAATCTCAGCATTCATTTCAGCTTTCGTCGAAGTAAACATTTTGTGACATTCTTGTTCTTTTGTGAAATGGTGGACAACAATGACTTGTTTGGCATGCTTCAAGCTGAAGATAATCTTGATGGTACCAACTATCCGATGTGGTCTTACATGATGAAGCATGTTCTTGTTGCTAGACAACTTTGGAACATAGTGGCAGATGTACATCGAAGACCTGCAGGTTCTTCTACTTCACAGTCTACTGTCAGAGATGGAGCTTCTTCTTCGAGTACAGAGGTTTCTCCTTCTCCACCTACACAAGAGCAGCTTAGATGGGATGGAAAAGATGCTCAAGCTCATGCTTTGATTGTGCCTTCAGTGAAGCGTCATATAGTTCCACACATTCGATCATGTTCTACATTGAGACAAGCATGGGACACTTGCTTCTTTGTATGCCATGCGTAATGAAGCACGTGTTGCATACTTGAGGAATCAACTTGAGGATGTATGTATGGCTGAAAATGAGTCGGTGGATGTGTATGTGACTCGCATCAAAGACTTGAAAGAGCAATTGGCAAACATAGATGAGATTATTCCGGATGCATCACTCATTTCTAAATTGTTGAAAGGATTACTGGAATCTTCTCAAAGCTTTGCTACTACTCTCCATTTGGTTGCAAAAGGAAATCCTAATATGTATGCATTTGATGAGGTTGTGCCTCTTTTTTTGCAAGAAGAGCAATCTAGAGTGAATAGGAGTGGTTTGATTGAGGGAACACAAGCACTTGCTATCTCACAAAAGGGGAAAAGCAAGTATGGTTCAACTTTGGGTTCATCAAAACCAAAGCCTCAAGCTTCCTCTTCCACTCATTCCTCTAATGATGCTGATTTGCAAAAGAAGAAGAGATGAAAATATTGCCGGAAGGCTGGTCATACTATTGATGAGTGTAGAAAGATTGCTAAATGCAATGAAAAGAATAAGGAATACAGCATGTCTATTGCTGAAAATTCAACAAATGTAAAGAATGATGAAGCTAACATGACTCAAGATTTTTGGGCATGTGTTGTTACATGTCATTATGATGCTTTTTTGCACTCTAAATGTATGGTTGTGAGTGAGGCTGATTCGGATTGGTTCTTTGATAGCGGTGCTTCAAAGCACATAACATCATGCAAAAAGATTTTTGCCTGTTTGAAAGATGCACCCAAAGGAGGACATGTGGTTTGTACAAACAATGTCTCTTATCCTATCATTGGAGTAGGAGAAATTGAGCTTACAGCTGCAAATGGAGGTGTGATTCTCTTGAAAAATGCATTGTATGTGCCCGGTATCAAGAAGAACTTAATTTCAGTTTCGTTGATTGCCAAAGTTGCACTTCATGTACACTTTGTTGATGATAAGTGTATGGTTCATGATTTCAGCAATGGCGATGTTATCGTGATGTCTGGTACATTATGTAATGGTTTGTATCGCATGGATACATACAAGAGGGCTTCCTCAAATGCCTTGGTTGCTCATACTTCTTCCATGGCTGAAATGGAGCTTTGGCATACTCGTTTTGGTCACTTTAACTTCAATAGTTTGCTTTACTTGCAAAAGAAGGACATGGTTATTGGTTTGCCTACACTTGATTCCATTGAAAAGCATGCATGTGAAGGTTGCATTCTTGGAAAAATGCATCGTGCTTCTTTTCCAAAAGATGGTCATACACACACTACAAGAAAATTGTAGCTTGTTCATAGTGATGTATGTGGTCCCGTCAAGACTCCATCTTTTGGGAAGCATGTATATTTTGTTACCTTCATTGATGATGCTACTCGCCATGCATGGGTATATCCTATGAAAGCAAAGAATGAGGTATTTTCTTGTTTCAAAGCATTTTTAGCTATGGCTGAAAATTTTCCTTCACAAAAGCTTTTGACTCTATGCACAGATTGTGGTGGTGAATACATGTCACATGAGTTTAATGCTTTTCTTCGTGAAAGAGGTATTTCACACCAATGTACGGTGCCATATACACCTCAACAAAATGGTGTTGCCGAGCGTAAAAATAGAACTCTACTTGAAATGGCACGATGTATGGTTAAAGGAAAGCATCTTCCTGATAAGTTTTGGATGGAAGCGGTCATGTGTGCAAATTATGTGTTGAATTGCTACCCTACAAAAGCATTGAGAGTCATCACTCCTTATGAGGCTTGGAATGGTCATAAGCCTATGGCTAGTCATATGTGTGTGTTTGGTTGTTTGGCATATGCTCTTGTGCCATCACAACAACGTCACAAACTTGATGACAAGGCAAAGGAATGTATATTTGTTGGTTCTAGTGTGGAAAGTAAGGGATATCATTTGTATTATCCATTGATGAACACAATTATTGTGAATTGAGATATGGTATTTGGTGAAAATTTAGTTTTCCCTCTACTTGAATGCAAAAAATAGCCAACAGTTAGCTCACAAGATGTGTTCGATACACTCATGCCTTTGTTCCAAAATGGTGCGCTTGACTATGGCCATGTAGACCAGCCAATTGAGGCTCAAAGGGTTGAAAAATTCCAGCCAAATAGGGCTCAAAATGTAGACAATTTCGAGCCAAACATGGCTGAAAATTTTCAGCCAAAAATTGTCAAAACTGCTGGAAATTTCCAGCCACGTATGGCTGAACATTTGCATCAAAATATGGCTGAAAATGAGCATGAAATTCAGCCCACGCATGATGTACATGTTGAGGATGTATTACATAATGAACGCATGTCTATCGAGAGTGCACAATCTATGCCAAAGTGGCTGAAACAAACTTTGCAGGACAACAAATTGAGTGCATCTTTACTTGGTAGAACAAGATCAAGCTCTCACCATGCATCAAGTAATTTTGTGGATTATTCTCTTATTGCTACAGCATGTACTGGCATCTACTTTGTTTCCGTTGAGGGGGGGAATTGTTATGCATCAAGCAAAGTATGTTGAAAAACTACTTCAAGGTTTTGAATTTGAGGATTGCAAGCCAATTTCCACACCAGTTGAGACAAGATTTAGGTTCTCAGTTGAGGATTCCAATGATGGATTTGACACTTCTCTTTATCAACAAGCTATGGGATGTCTTATATATGCATGCAACACAAGGCTGGATATACAGTATGCAGTTTCCCAGTTGAGTTGATTCATGCATAGCCCTGTCACTAAGCATTAGCAAGTAGTGAAACATGTATTTAAATATCTCAGAGGCACTTTCAGCTTAGGTCTTATTTATGGAAGAGATGTTCAGCCATGCTTGCATGCTTTTACAGGTAATGATTGGGCTGGTTGTTATGATACTCATGTGTCCACTAGTGGTAATTGCTTTTTCCCTGGAGACTCATGCATATCTTGGTTGAGTAAGAAGCAACCTACAGTGGTGACATCGAGTTGTGAAGCTGAGTATAAGGCTATTTTCACAGCTACAGTGGAGTGTATATGGTTGAGATGCCTATTGATGGATCTTTGCATGGAGATTGATGTTGCTACGCATATTCTCAATGATAGTCAGAGTGCTTTGCCTGTTGCACAAAACCCAGTGTTTCATGCACGGACCAAACATATTGAGGTGCATTATCACTATGTGAGAGAGCGCCTTCATGCAGGAGATATTGATTTGGTATATGTGCCTACACAAGATAATGTGGCAGACATAATCACCAAAGCTCTTCCACAGGAAAAGTTGTAAGCTTTTCGCAAAGCTTTAGGCTTATTACCTTGTGGGGGTTGATCTGTCACTCCCTGTATGTGTTCACATCATTCACTCCAGGGGGTTTGTTACACTTATGTGTTCCTCGAGTAGCTTTGATGTGAAACTTTTCCCTATACATGGGCACTTTTTACTCTAGTGCTTGCTAAAGGTTTTTTCCCCATGTTACCACATACTTGATACTCTCATATGTGGTGGTACTTTGTATTTAGGGATATTATTCAGCTCTTACTTCAGTTCAGTTCGTCATCAATAGAGAGAGCTATTCCAGCCATCGTCTTCTCTGTGTGTCTTGTTGTGTTTGTGCTCCTTGTGTGTGCTTCTCGTGTGTCTCTCGCACTTCTACACACACCCAACAAATATCTAGTAAGGGTTATAAAGCTTGTCCATATTTTGGTGATTGGTTGAAATCTATAGTAAGAATCTCAACAAAAATATTTATCTTTGACATCAATGATTCTTGCCTGATTGATCATCCATTAAAATGTAAAAGAGAAGCGATACATTTTAGAGGAAAGCTTGAAACAGGTCAGTGTCCAAAACCTATGATGCCTATGGATTGGTATAAAAAATGGACAGATGGATCTCTAATAGATCCAAAATCAAAAATCTTTAGTGATGATGAAAACAATGAGAATGTGAAGAGAGGTAAGGAAAATTGGAACTCACAGAGAATATATCAATATGGTATTCTTTGTAGTATTGGAAAGAGTTAAAAGTATGTCATCTTCTTGATCATATGCATATATTCAAGAATATTGGTTATTCATTATGGGAGCATCTTCTTGGATTAAAAGACACCATAGCATCAAGGAATGATTTGAAGGACCAAAACTCAAAAGCAAAGTTATGGCCAGTTTTTGATAGACATCGATAGGAAATGACATGCACCTGCTCTTTGGGTACTTACGACAAAAGAGATACAGACTATCAACAATAGGATTCAATTGATTGTTGATATATTTAGGTAGTGATATGTGTGAACACACTAGGACAGCCGGGGCACTTTTTTCCCTCTTTAGAAGGTTTTCTTCCCTCGGCTTGTATATACGCCTATTGCCCTAATGGGCTACTTATCTTTGTACATTCTCTAGTAATACATTCAATATTGTGTGTTGAGCTCCAAGCTTCTTCTCATTCCTTGTTTTGTTCGCGTGCTTCCGCAAATGTCTATCTCCAACAATTGGTATCAGAGGAGGTCCTCACTTCATCTAGGATGCCATTGACACTCCTCTGGTTGTAGTCTCAGAATCGCATGAATTTTGCTGAGCATACTCAGCGTGTTTTTTAGATCAAAACAGCTTCGCTATGTTGTGCAAAAATCCAATCTGAGCTTGTTTTGGCCTCCGAACGCACTATCACAGCACTTGTGCAGGCTATTTCATCTTTTTGTGCCAAAGGTATATACTAGTTTTTGTTTGCTAGTATAAGCATCTCAAAGTCTGCTATGGGTCTAGTAGAATTCGTCTAGGCAGTTCCATTCAACTTTTTGAGATACAGTCAATTTTTTGCATCAAGGTATTTTAGTCACCGGCCATGGCTGAAAGTAGTGATGTATTACGTATGTTGGTTGTTGAGGATAAGTTGGATGGTACTAACTACCCATTGTGGGCTTATATGATGTGACATGTGTTGGTTGCAAAAGGACCATGGAACATTGTGCAGGGTGTTGAAAAAATGTCCTATCACACTTGCAACTGTTACAACTGCAGGTATAGAAGCTGATGCAGAAGGTGTCGAAGATGATGATATTCTGCATATTCCTGTTCATGCTGCGGTTTTTGCTGCACCTACTGTAGAGCAAATTTGTTGGGATGGTAGAGATGCCCAGGCACATGCATTGATAGCTTTGTCTGTCAAACGTGCCATTATTCCTCACATTCGCTCTTACAAATAGCTAAGGATGCTTCGGATACACTTACCACATTGTACCAAGCTAGGAATGAGGCTCGTATTGCTTACCTTTGAAAACAGTTGGAGAGTGAGCACATGAATGAAGGTGATTCTATGGAAAATTTTCTAACAAAGATCAAAGACTTGAAGGAACGGTTGATTTTTGTTGATGAGGTTATATCAGATAGCTCACTTGTGCAGACCGTTCTGAATGGTCTTCCTGATTCATATCAGAGTTTTGCTTCTACTCTTCGGTTAATGATGAAAGGCAATCCAAATGCCTTGTCATTTGAGGAGTTTGTCTGTGTTCTGTTGTAAGAAGATCAGCCTAGGTAGAACAGGTCCATTATGCGTGTTGCAGGTCAAGCTTTCCTACCTAGTCAAAAGGGCAAAGGAAAATGGAGCTCTTCAACTAGTAAGCAGAAATCTGCAAATGCTGCACATTTGAAGAAGGAAGATAAAGATGAGAAGAAATCAGAAAAGAAAAAATTGTTTTGCAAGTACTGTAAAGGGAATGATCATATCATAAAGAACTATCCAAAATTGGGTGCTAAAGAGGCAAAGAAGAAAGAGGCTGGAATGATTGTTGTAGAGGCCTCTACACCAAAAACATAGTTTGCTAATCTTGTGCAGGAAGAAGAATGAGCGTTTACTACTGTCTGCAATTTTGACCCATCTTCTCATGAGTAGTGCATGTCTGCAGTAGACTCAGATGTTTGGTACTTTGATAGTGGGGTGACCAAACATATTACCTTGTAGCATAGTTTCTTCTCTTCACTCGAGCCTGCACCTACAGGGAATACTGTTACATGCACCAACAACTTCTCTTATCCTGTTATGGGAGTTGGTAAGATCATTTTGACTACTGTTGATGGTAGTTCTTTCACTTTTTCAGATGCTTTATTTGTGCCAGGGATCAAGAAGAACCTGTTATTAGTTTTTGCATTAGCCAAGATTGGCTTGGTTGTGATATTTATTGATGATAGGTGTACAGTTCATGATCTGTCAAATGGCGATGTGATTATTGCTTCTTGCATTTTATGTCATGGGTTGTATAGGCTCATAGACTATGAAAGATCTGTGAATGATTCGGCATGTGCAATACATGATTCTCAGGCTATGTCAGATTCAAAGCTTTGGCATGCATGCTTTGGTCATCTGAATTTTGCTAGTTTGCTATGCCTGTAGAAATTTGAAATGGTGTCCTCTTTGCCCATACTTGAGGCACCTGGAAAACATGTTTGTGAAGGTTGTATTTTGGGCAAAATGCAGCGTTTCTCATTTCCAAAAGATGGTTCAATTCGGGCTACTCAGAAATTGCAGCTTGTACATAGTGATATCTGTGGTCCTATGCAAACACCTTCTTTTGGAAATTATCTTTACTTCGTGACTTTCATTGATGATTTTTCTAGGCATGCATGGGTATATCCATTGAAGGCAAAGTCCGAAGTGTTCATGTGCTTCAAATAATTTTTGGTTTTGGCTGAAAATCTGTCAACATGTAAAATGGGCACCCTCCATTCCGATCGAGGGGGGAATACATGTTTTCTGATTTTAATGCATTTTTGGCTGATTGTGGGATAGAACACCAGTGTACAATGCTGTATACACCTCAATAGAATGGAGTTGCTAAACGAAAGAACATGTCACTCATGGAGATGGCGAGGTGTATGGTCAAGAGTCAGGTTTTACCACATAGTTTCTAGCTTGAGGCTATAATGTTTGCAGCATATGTACTGAACAGGTGTCCCACTAAAGCACTGCAGTCTATCACTCCATATGAGGCTTGGCATGATCGCAAGACATCTGTTGCTCATCTGCATGTTTTTTGTTGTTTGGCATATGCATTAGTGCCTGAACAACATCACAGAAAATTGGATGATAAAGTAGTAAAATATACTTTTGTTGGGTACAGTTCTGAAAGTAAAGGCCATCGTTTGTATCATTCTGTATATGTGTATGCATGTGTATGTGTGCATTTTGTATGCATGTGTACATATATGCATGTGTATGTATGTGTGTATGCATGTGTTATGTGTATATGCATGTGTGTATATGTGTGTATCTATATGTGTGTATGTATATGGAAGTACATATATGTGTGTGTATGTGTATGTAGGTGTATATGTGAGTGTGTGTATGTGTATAAGCATGTAAGCATGTATGTATGCATATGCATGTGCATAATGTATGCATATGCATGTGCATTATGTATGCACATGTATGCATGTCTGTGTATGTGTGTGTATGCATGTAAGTATGTATGTATGCATATGCATATGCATAGGCATTATGTATGCATATGCATATGCATGCATAGGCATTATGTATGCATATGCATATGCATTATGTGTGCATATGCATATGTATGCATATGCATATGTATGCATATGCATATGTATGCATGTATGTGTATGTGTCTCTATGTGTGTGCATGCATATATGTGTGTGTATGTGTCCATGTGTGTGTATGTGTGTGTGTGTCTATGTGTGTATTTGTATATATATGTTTTGTAGAAGAATTCGAATGCTTTCGCTTTTCCTTCTCAGGATCATGCGATATGGTAAAAGAATGGCTTATAATGGCAACTTCCATCTTGAATGGCACTGCTAGGATTTGAACCACATACCTCTACCATCTAGCTTGCATCATCTATCCAAGAAGTCGGGTTCGTTTCCTTGTTATGCATGGATATTTCTTTATGTAAATGTTCATTTGTGTGACGTCCATAGCCGGAAGCAGAGGCAAAAGGTGGTCTATTCTGCAGAGGTAATAGTTAGATCTTGAACCTTCGACATCGTTATGTGAGAGATTCCCTTTAACCAAGGGATCAAGACGTGTTCGAGATATGAATATGGAATTTGAATGCTTCTTGATCTCCGACATCAAAGAGAAAAGAGGCTAATCAACGGTGGCATGCCAAGCTCAAAGTCACGACATCAACCAGAGTGGTTCTCTGAGCTATCCACTAGCTCACTGACATTGGTAGTTATGTGTTTGAATTTCAAATTTATTTATGATTGTATCGGATGTTGTTCTGCACCTTACATCACAAGCAAAGAAGAAGATGATATGAAGCAAAGAAGATATGTTTATGCATTGGTTTTTGAGGCTCAACCTCGAGACCTTGCACTGTAGAAGTTTTTCTTCTATTCACCATAGCAAATCATTTTTGTCTTCTCCTTGCTAGGAATCTTATTCAAGCCTCATACATGGTGTTGTGGAGCTTCTCCACCACAAGCTAAAAGGCATTTTGGCACTAAAACGGTGGCATCCGAGGATGGAACCCGCGACATTCCCATGCAGAAGGCTATGCTCTAGCCAATAGAGCAAGCCTCGTTTTTGTCATTGATTTTTAACAAAACCTTTATATGCCACCACAGAAGCTTAAGGATTTCAGAAGAACTAAAAGATAAAGATTCTTCATTAGCTGTCCATGTGCAAGATTCAAACCTGAAACCCGATTGAGTAGATCATCTCTTATAGACCACGATCTCATATTTATTGCACGAATCCACTTCACAATTTTTCTATTTGATCACCATTGTACAAGGTTACAGGGCACAAGCAAAAGGAGTAATCCGGTGGATGCAAGGGGATTTGAACTCCCAACCTCTTGGGATAAAAGTGCTTGTCTTACCCAGCTCTTGTATTTAGCAAAAACTCTGATTATTAGAGACCCAAGTGTGATACTCGAAATTTGAGCTCTTTTAGGCACAAAGTATTGATATGTTCTAGAAGTTATTCAATTGATGGAGGGCACTATCTAAGAACTTATAATCGTTGAAGAGGACATGAGGAAGCAAATCTCTTCAAAGAGGATTGTGTGGCTCTTCTCATAGATCAGAGAATTGAAGCCAATTGTGAGCATGGCTATGTAGGTTGGCTCTTCTTTGCATGGAAAGATTTTTCCTGAGGACCTAAGGGTGCAAAATGACTCTTGCAGAGGATCAATGGGAACATGCATTATCAACCTCAAGAATCACTTGATTTAAGTTTGATGCATGAAAGGAGAATTCCTACACGTGCATGCACTCACATGCATTTGCATGCAAGAACAGGCATTCACATATGTATGATTTTTTGTTAAGTAGTTGAATACTTATACTTTCATTACCTTCTTTTTCTAACTCGACTTAGATAGCTAGGAAAAATAGCAAGCTAGGTAGTTGCAAGGCTCTTGGCTACCATGCAACTCAAGTAGCTAGTTTGCTTTTCTCAAACGTGATACTTAGGTATCACAAATTAGGAGTCTTGATTAGGGAAAGTAGGCCCTTTGAAAGTCAAGTGTTCACTTTTTTTCTCATTGGAATGGCAAGAAAATAGGGCTGCTTGAAAATTTCCATGATGACTCTAAGTTTAGGAAAACTTAGAGAATCTTAATGACAAGCTGAGATGTAGTCGTTAGCTTGGATTTGAGAAATCATGCATCCAAGTAGATTGATAAAGTTTCCTTTGGAAGTTTTATCTAATTCTATCCCAAGACATGATAAGAATCAAATAAAATCAAATGGAACTTAAGTTTAAAGGATAGTTGATATGTTCCAAATTTGTAAAAATCATGAAACTTTTGAAGCTTTCTCTTTGATTTCATCCTGATAGGTGATGAACATCAAAGAAGTGAATAAACTTTAGCATCACTTGAACTTTAGTGTTCAATAGTTGGATGCTAGGTTCCATGACTGCATCTCTAGTCAAGATGCAAAGTTTTCAAAAAGCATGGAAACTTTATTAAGCACTTTTCTTAGGATTAGAAAATTATTCTTGGTTTTGTTTAAGCTAATTAGAGCTTAAAAAAGAAACCCAAGTCAAAGTAATCTTTGGGAATCAAGATATTTCCTAAACTACATCAAAGTAATCTTTGGGAATTAAGCTACTTCTTAAAGATAAGCCGATAAAATGAAATAGTCTGTTTAACTATTTCATTGGCTAAAAGTAATATCTTTTGGACAAGCAATAAAGCTTTAAGTCTTGATCTTCTCCAAAAGTCAAGAATTTCTTTTGAAGATCATTCCAGTAAATAAAAGATTCCAAGATGAATCATTGGACTGGAAAACAAAAGATAAAATGAAATAGTCTGTTTAACTATTTCATTGGCTAAAAGTAATATCTTTTGGACAAGCAATAAAGCTTTAAGTCTTGATCTTCTCCAAAAGTCAAGAATTTCTTTTGAAGATCATTCCAGTAAATAAAAGATTCCAAGATGAATCATTGGACTGGAAAACAAAAGATTCCAAGATGAATCATTGGACTAGAAAGAAAAAGATTCCAAGATGAATCATTGGACTAGAAAGCAAAAGATTCCAAGATGAACCATTGGCTTAGTATTACTTGATTCCTTGGTAGGAATCTAAAATTCTTGAAAGAAAAAATCTCCCTAGATGTGAGATTGGAATCTTTCAAGTAAGTTTAATAGCAAGTAGTTCCTAGCGATTCCCAAACCACAGGTATTGGTACTTAAGTTGAAATATTGATAGAACCTAAAGGTTTATCAAAGATTCTTAGCTTTGGAATCTGAGAGGCATCAGTATATGCTTGGACTTAACTTGAGGGAAAGATCTCTAAAAGCCCGTGGGTAAGAAAAGAAGCTTTTGATAATCCAAGAGATCTTAAAGATAAAGACTAAGTCTTTATTCTAGTTGCAAGTTCAACCAGACTTGATCAAGCTTGGCACTACAAATTGGTCAAGAATAAACCAATTGAACTTGAATATGTGAAAATTCAATTAATTGGAATTCTACGTGGTTTTTAATTGAAAACCCTAACAAAGAGGAATAGATATTCCATCAAGAGGTTTTCAGGTTTTCAAGGCAAATCATGTGATTGTATGACAATCATGTGAAGGAGTCAAAACCTAGAATATCAACTTAGAGGTAATGCTTGTTTTAAAGAGTTGAAGTGAAAAGGTAACCTATCAAGATATGTTTAGACTTTAGGATAAGTATCACCCCCACACATTAATGTGAATATAAAATAGGGTGGTATGGGACACCAGATTTTATACTAAGATTGATGTAGGAAAGATGTTATGGGACATCGGACCATGGGATGATACTTATCTTTTAGTCGTATATTGAATCTTGAAGTTAGATTTGATCCTCAAGGGAATTTAAACTTCAAAGGAGTTTAAATTCAAGGAGGATAAACGTAATATCTCAAGAGATTTCAAGATAGTTCAAGATCAAGGAAGAGGAAGATATGAAGTAAGTAACTTCCAAGATCTTCTTAAAACACTTCAAGCTAAAGTGTTGTTGATTCAGAAATATTTGATAAAATTTTGAAGTAGTAGGACTTTGATTTTGAAACGATCCTTTCAACTAAGGAATATACTGATTAATTTAAGCAACAAGTTTCTAGTATAACTTGGTAAATTCACTCTTTTGACTCAAAGAAATGCACAAGATTTGCATTCCCAGTAAGAAGTCATAAAGATTGAATATAGACATGAACTTAGTCTCAAGTGAAGCATTACTTGAGTAAAAAATCATCAATAGAACTTTAGTGGATCGATACACTGATGTTGGATACCACACTACTATCTTATGGTTGGATAATGTTTTAGATTTGCTCTGAATCGTTTTGAGAATCCAACTTATTTCTCTTAGAGATAGAAAAAATGCTTCAATACCCTGTTGAAACAAATCTTTGAAAAGTTAAAGTCCTGACTCATCTAGACTTTGACTCATAACAAGCTTACGTATCTTCAAAGTTTGAATTGGTTGTACAGAGTTTCAGTTATTTCTTTTCGCTTTCTAAATCTTTTGAATTGACTCAGATATGGTATCTGATTCCTTTTGCAAAAGTCGAGGATTAGCTGATTGGAACTAGAAAACTAAAATAAACATCCTAGATAGATGTTTCGTACAAGAACCTTTTCAATCTTCAAAAGATACTAAGTAAAAGATTGACTTATTCATTTGAGTTTGCTTCAAGTTAGCTAGCAAAACTCTAATGACTTTCTAGATTTCAATAAACTCTAGAACAATGAAGTTAGGAATTGCTCATAAGATTGACAATTGCCAAGAACTTTTAGCTAAAGTCTTTGAGAAAAGTTTCCTGAGTTAGATGATTTTCATTTTGAATTTGACTTGGTCAAAGTATAATAAAGGTTGATCCACAATAAATAGAAAACTTTCTCATACAGTTTGCATAGGATTTTCAAGCCTATTAGGACCAAGTAGTCCTCAAGTCAGGTGAATTATTGGTTAGGAGTTAACCATTGTACAAACATCCAAGTCATATGTTTGGATCAACCAAACTTCAAGTTTGCCAAATCAAATTCAAGTGAATCAAGAGTTCTCAAAGTCTTGATTGGGATAAAAATCCCACCTTTGTTACTAAGTCCATGCACCAATCATGCCCAAAAATGTAGTAATTTGAATCCACCCAGTTCACATGTTTATGCCCAGATCGCACCTAGTAAAAAAACTGTGAATTGACCAGGGATGTCTTTAGATCCACCCTTATTATTCATTCACTACTTTGAACTTTGACCAATTTATCAAAGTGCAAAGCGAGACAATGTTTTGAATCATTTGGGTAGTGCCACCACAGAGATGAGACATGTTCTTCCAGTTCTAGAACATGACCATGTTCTTCCAGTTTTAGAACATGAGGCTCGGGGGTTGCCTGTAGTATGTATATAGCTCTATTTTTGAGGACAAAAATATTTTCCAAGGGGGAAGAATGTAATAAAGTAATTCTATGATCTAAGGATCCGACTGGTTTACACGGATCTGAAATCGGACACCATTTGATTATCCATCTGTATGAACAAAGATCTCGAGTCTAGACTTACAAGAAGGTCATTTACTCTTGTAACCAAGCGATCCACTTAGCCTAGTGGTTAAGACTCAAGGATGTGAAGGAGGGGGTCTTGGCTTCAACCCCCATGGGTTACATGGGGAGAGTGTTTTGGCCAAAGAACTCTAGAACCTTCTAGAAACATACACTTGAGTTAACTCTGGTTAACTGGGACACGTGACACACATGTAGTTAAATGGCTGACACTTGGATGATTAGAATTCACCTACCCAAGAAGGCAATCCCTTGGAGAGAGCTATATATAGAGGCATTTGTTTGGGACGATAGTCATCTCTCTAGCATGTGGTGGTCGACCATTTTTCAAGAGGATAATGGAAACACATGGGCTTCATGACATTTCTACTTAGTGCCTATGACTAAACATTCACTTCCTTGGCTTGAATTTTTGAATGACAAAGTGAAAAATGAATGTGATTAGTACTTGCATGACCCCCTATATCCCATAAACCTAGGACATACGATCACTAAAAGTCAACCTATATGAAAGCTCTTTGGATAATCTTGCATCCCACAAAGAAAGCCCATAAAACTAGTCAAAGAGTGGGATCTAGATCAGAGGTGTTTTGGACTTATAACCTCCCACTAAATAAGACCTTACAACAACCTAAAACAAACCAACTTGAAGTTATTTTCAAGGTAGGAACTTGTAAATTGACAAGGTAAAGGAACTTGTAGAAACATACGACCCACACATGCACGTGCAATTGACATATACACACACAATCTTCACCATTGCTTTACCACTTTCCACTAGAGTTTTCTAGTGAGTAGGTGTACTCACCACTTGAGTTAAGTCTCTTTGAAACATTCTAACTGATGTTAACTTGAGTGGATGCTTTGAGAAAGCTCAAGAGAACTTTGGGCAAAACTCTCTCCCTATGACGCCCATGGGGATTGAACCCAAGACCTCATCCCTTCCACCCTTGAGACTTAACTACTAGGCTAAGTAGATGAGTTGTCTGATAATCTAGAAGCACCTAATGTTATCATTATTTGAACCTTGTCCAAATTACTCTATAACACATGCAAAAAAAGCCCTATCATTTCCAATAATATTGACAAATGGGTTTGATTCATATTGAGGTCCGATAGTTTTTAAAATTCCTTCAGATTAATGCATGTAAAAGAGGCCTACTAATTCTCTTTTGCCTTAATATAAGGGTTCTAAAATGTCTTCAACATCCGAAAGGCCTAAGCCACCATTTTTTAAAAGGATAAGGGAAACACATGGGATTCATGACATTTCTACTTAATGCCTATGACTAAACATTCACTTCCTTGAATTGAATTTTTGAATGAGAAACAACAACGGATGTGATTAATACTTACATGACCCCCTATATCCCATGAAGCTAGGACATACAATCACTAAAAGTCAACCTATATGAACGATCTTTGGACCCTCTTGCATCCCACAAAGAAAGCCCATAAAAGTAGTCAAAGGATGAGATGTAGATCAAAAGTGTTTTGAACTTATCACCTCCAACTATATAATACCATACAACCACCTAAAACAAACCAACTTGAAGTTATTTTCAAGGTAGGAACTTGTAAATGGACAACATAAAGGAACATGTAAATGGACAACATAAAGGAACTTGTAGAAACATACGACCTACATATGCATGTGCAATCGACATATGCACGCACAATCTTCACCACTGCTTTAACACCTTACTAGTGAGTAGGTGTACTCTCCACTTGAGTTAATTCTCTTTGAAATCTAGTTAACTGATGTTAACTTGAGTGGATGCTTCGGAAAGCTCGAGAGGACGTTGGGCAAAACTCTCTCCTTGTGCTCTTCATCAGGATTGAACCCAAGACCTCCTCCTTCCCACCCTTGTGACTTAACCACTAGGTTAAGTAGATGAGTTGCCCAATACTCTAGAAGCACCTAATGTTATCATTACTTGAACCTTGTCCAAATTACTCTATAATACATGCAAAAAAGCCCCATCTTTTCGAATAATTTGACAAATTGGTTGATTCATATTGACATGCAATAATTTTTAAAATTCCTTCAGATTCATGCATGTAAAAGAGGTCTACTAATTCTCTTTTGCATTATTATAAGGGTTCTAAAATGTCTTGAGCATCAGATTGGCCTAAGCCACCATTTTTTAAGAGGATAAGGGAAACACATGGTCCTCATGATATTTGTACTTAGTGCCTATGACTAAAAATTCATTTCCTTGGCTTGAATTTTTGAATGAGAAACTGAAGAATGAATGTTTAGTATGTGCATGACCCCCTATATCCCATAAAGCTAGGACATACAGTCACTAAAAGTCAACCTACATGAAAGCTTGGATCCTCTTGCATTCCACAAAGAAAGCCCATAAAACTAGTCAAAGGGTGGGACCTAGATCAAAGGTGTTTTGGAATTATCACCTCACACTAAATAAGACCATACAACCACCTAAAAGAAACCAACTCGAAACCACCTCAAAGAAACCATTCACTTGTACAATTGTACTTTCAAAGTTAAAGCGTGGGGGAGTAGGCGCTTATCGAACCTCCATTAAAAAAAAGGAAACCAACTTGAAGTTATTTTCAAGGTAGGAACTTGTAAATGGACATGGTAGGGACTTCTAAAAACACACGACCTACATATTTTTTAATTTGACACGATGTTGAGAGAAATTACTTCAAAGAGGAACGTCCACACCTCAACTAATTTAGAAGATGCCATGCATGCAAATCACCCAAAATGTCAAGTGTGTTTATTGTTGAAGGCCTCTCTACTTTGTGTCGACGGCAACAATGGGTCACTAACCAGCATGCTTCCTAGCTGCTCGGCTAAAATAACAAAAAATAAAGTATTCAGCCTTGATGTAAGAGCATGAAGGTTACATTTTTTATTTATGTTTTGACATCAGAGTCGCATATGTTTTTTGTTTGTTCTATTCTGAAAATTTGTCGAAACCATCGTGTCGCAACTTGCATCTTGATCGATCTGATGCTTGGCAAGCATATGAGTGCTCATTAGCGATGGCGTCCATATCCAGTGAAGCCGATACCGAGAACGCTGAGCTCGTTCTGTTTCAAGTCAAAGAATGTTATGTTTACCTTGTAAGTACGTCTTTGCATACGTGTGCGTGAGCGTGCGAACACACACACACACACACACACACACACACACACACATCCCCATTCACTTCCTGTGTCACACAGATCTCAAATTTACTCTCTTACACCGAGAGAGAGAGAGAGAGAGAGAGAGAGAGAGAGAGAGATAGAGAGAGAGAGAGAGAGAGAGAGAGAGAGAGAGAGAGAGAGAGAGAGAGAGAGAGAGAGAGAGAGAGAGAGAGAGAGAGAGAGAGAGAGAGAGAGAGAGAGAGAGAGAGAGAGAGAGAGAGAGAGAGAGAGAGAGAGAGAGAGAGAGAGAGAGAGAGAGAGAGAGAGAGAGAGAGAGAGAGAGAGAGAGAGAGAGAGAGAGAGAGAGAGAGAGAGAGATGTACCAAAGTCTCCAAAGAGACAAAATTGACCTATGAGGCCAAAAGATCAGAGAGCTAACACATTATTTGGCCAAAACAAAGGAAAAAAATCAAGTAAGAGGACTAGACCAATGTGAAAGTCATTTGGCATTTTAATAGAGAGTGGACATATATTAGGTATCAAATCCTTGGATCAAGACATAAAATGGTACACTGAGGTACAATGAGAACTATATAACTAGTGGATTTTGCTGGGAGTCATTTATCTTGGAGGATATCTTGCATCATTTGCTGGACAATCTTATCTATATTCTCCATCGTAAGTACCTTGATTGGGTGCCTTGTGTCATGAGCTAGGATGAGCTTCTTGGACTAGAAATAATGAGGTCCTCTTTACCCAAGGACTCCTTGATCGTTATATCTTCATCATATGATCAAGTAACATGCCTCTAGTGTGCGCACGCTGCAAGCTACACTCATGGCTGTCCATATGACCTTTCCTCTGGTGAATGGCCTACAGAAATCGTGTCCTTCCTTTGAATGTGTCTCCTTGGTTTCAGTAAACGAACCAATCGCATCTCATAATGTGTGAAGCAATAACACATGTAATGAAGCTATTTCTTAGGCTTTTTCCAACAAACACAACATGTTTTAAAATTTGGCCGTAGCATGTGCTGCATTTTAGTGTGAACAAGGATACACAAGTAATAGCACACATAGGAGAACATGCACACATAAACAAGAGGATGAGTACGCACACTGCACAAAGTATGGTAACAAATTACTATGTGCCGATTAATGATGAAGATATAGATTAGAGGACTTTAATATGGTTTATGCTTTGGTTAGCAAGTCAAAAGATCACGAAGAGGTGATGTTGCATATTTACTCAAGTTTATAGATATTTAGCTCCTTTTGGAAAAAGGAGGATATTTTTTTGCCAAAGTCATTGGGAGATGGGTCAAGGGAATGATGGGAGATGGATCAAGGGAATGATGGTGTCCCCAAGACGAGGACAGAGCCTAGGGTGTTCCGGGGGACGCATTATCGGAACAACACAAAAAAAATGCTGAATTTTTCAAAAATGTGAAATGAAAGTCATGTACAATGAATGCGTTAACATATGAAATGACCGAAAGCATCAAAACTATAGCAAAAAAGTATTTTTTAATTAGAAACATACACAAAGCATTTTGAAGTTTGAACATTTAGAGTTGATTGTAAAAGTGACAAATGGCAAGTCAGATATATTTCATCATGTCAAAAAAAAAAGATTCAACATCATCATCATCATATATTAATTTCATATACATAGAAAGAGCCAAGACTCAAGAGTCAACAATCATATGACATATATGATATCACATTATCATGAGAACTATGGAGAAAAGAGGAGAGGGGTTAAGAGAGGGCTAAGAGGGTCGAGAGGGTTGTTGAATATGCAAGGGTGAAGGTACTCAAGCCTCCATAAAAAAACTAAAGGTGAACTTATGTCTTTTGAGGGAGCAATAACCTCTATTTATGGGTGCATATGGTCTTCAAGAAGGTTCAAGAGACCCCTAAAGCTTGCACTAAAAACTCCAAGAGAGGCATGAAAAAAATATGAAATTTTATGGCAAAGAAAATTGTCCTTTCACCTGTTTTTCTTTCCCCAAACAGGCTCATCACAAGAAACCGTCTGGAGAATGTTTTGCAGCTTAAGACAGATGGAAGGGGATGCAAGCCATCAAGCTAGATGTCCCTATTTTGGGGAGAGGCTCTCAAAATTGAAGTTCATGTTTGCAATCAATCGCTTCACACGTCTTTAAAAGGTCGCATTTCGGAAGAGGTTTCGTCTCGCTAATGAGCTTCATATGGACCACTTACGCATCTTTGGTTGTGATGCTTATGTGCATATAAGTCCTCAATTGAAGAGCAAGCTATATGCAAAGTCCATGAAAGGAATCTTCATGGGTTATGGAGATGAAGGTCAAATGGGCTACAATTACTGAATATGGCTATCTCAACTCAAGAAGGTAATATGCAGTTGGGATGTTGTATTTAATGAGGCAAGGTTGCTAAAAACAATTGTGCCTCTAAAGATGACCATAAAAGAGTCAAGTTTCAGCATGTGCAGCCACTTGTTAAATCTGATATGAACCCGCAGGATGCACCACATATGGCTAGAAATGACAATGAGCTAGTGATAATTGAACCAGAGGATGTTGGACAGCAAATTGAGGCTCTTGAAGAGCATATGCAGCCACCTATGTATGCTGAAAACAGGGCTGGAAATGATGTACAACAGCCCATTAACAATGAGGAAGTTGATATATCTCCTGAGGTAGATCCAATGCTAGAGAATGTGGATTATTAGGTAAGAAGATTCTACATGTCCTAGGAGGTCTGTGAACATATATGACCCCTCTCTACATTACATTATGTTATCAGATGAAGGTGAGCCTCTCACTTATAAAGATGCAAAGCTATGTGAGCACAAGAAGAAGTGGGAGTTTGCTGTGAAGGAAGAAGATAAAGGCCTTGCATGCAAATGATACTTGGGACTTGGTTGACTTACCTAAAGGCAGGAAGGCCATTCCTAACAAGTGAGTATACAAAATCAAGATTGTGGGTGGCAAAGCCAAGTATGAGGCAAGGCTGGTTGCTAAGGGATATGCCCAGAAAGAGGGCATTGATTTCCAAGAAATGTTCTCTCCGGTGGTTAAAATGACCACATTACATGTGTTATTTGCTTTCATAGTTGCCTTGGATTTGTGGTTCTTCCAAATGGATGTTAAAACCACCTTTTCGCAGGGTGATTTACATTAAGACCTCTACATGAAACAGAAAGAAGGATACATCGTTCCTTGAAAAGAGCATCTGATACGCAAGCTAAAAAGGAGTTTATATGGGCTGAAACAAGCTTGCAGACAATGGCATAAGAAGTTTGATGCATTTATGCTTAAACATGAGTTCAAAAGAAGCCATGTAGACCACTGTTTGTACGCTAAAAAGGAGAAGATGGAAGCCCGATTATTCTAGTGCTGTATGTAGATGACATGCTGCCGGTTGGGAAGAAAAAAGCACTCTAAATGCTCTAAAACAGAAGCTGAACTCTGCATTCTCAATGAAAGACCTTGAGAAAGCTGAACATATACTTGGTATACGAATAAAAAGGAATAGGCAGCAACATACTTTGCATTTATCCCAAGAAATGTACATTGAAAAAGGGCTGGATAGAGTTAATGTGGCTGAAGCTAAGCCTCTTGGAGTGCCATTGCAGCCACATGTTAAGCTTTCCAAGGATGATTGTCCCAAAGCTGATGATGCAGCCAACTACATGAAGAGTGTTCCGTATGTATCAGCTTGTGGTTCACTTATGTATGCCATGGTTGCTACTCGACTGAACATTGATAATGGACTGGGAGGAGTTAGCAGGTTTATGGCTAATCTTTGCAAAGCTCAGCGGGAGGTAGTCAAATCTATCTTGAGATATTTGAAAGGGATCAAAGTTAAATGCTTTTGTTATGGAAAGGATCCATTGGAGTTACAAGGATTCTGTGATTCAAACATGGCACGTGATGAGGTCTCTCGCAAGTCCACACGTCCTTATGTATACATCCTTGCAAGCATAGGTATTTCATGGTGCTCTAGACTTTAGAGAATAGTTGCACTATCTACTACATAGGCTCAACATATTTCAACCACAGAGGCTTCCAAGGAAGCCATTTGGTTAGCCTGCTTGTGTAGCGAGTTTGGGATGCATCATGGCTGAAAAGGCACTTGTTCTTGGATGCGATAACTAGAGTGCCATCCTTCTTCTTGGCTGAAAAGGCACTTGTTCTTGGATGCGATAAGTAGAGTGCCATCCTTCTTGGCTGAAAAGGCATTTGTTCTTGGATGCGATCCTTGCAAGCGGAGCTATTTCATGGTGCTCTAGACTTCAGAGGATAGGTACACTATCTATTACATAGGTTGAACATATTTCAACCACAGAGGCTTCCAAGGAAGCCATTTGGTTAGCCCGCTTGTGCAGTGAGTTTGGGATGCATCATGGCTGAAAAGACCCTTGTTCTTGGATGCGATAACCAGGGTGCCATATGTTTGGCAAAGAATGCCATGTTCTATGTTGGCACAAAGCATATTGATGTGAGATTACAATTTCATCAGAGAGGTATTGGAGGATGGCCTGATCACTTGAATCAAGGTCAATACTTCACAAAATCCTGGAGAAGCTCTCACTAAGTGTTTACCCATGCCAGTGGGTGAATAATGAATTTAGCTTAACTTGTGCATGTCGTACCGCTCTTATCTTTCTATAATATGCACTATTCTCAAACATGGTCTATGTGCACTATTTCCACTTGCTTTGATACCAATTGTTGGTTTTTAAGGCCCACAATCAATATAGATACAAAAATGAAATAGAGACACGAGAGAGAATAGGCAAGACAATAGAGAGATGGAGCAAAGCTCCACATGTATGCCATACATTTCAAAAGATGAAGTAAATTTGGTCCAAACTTAGCATATGAACATATCATTGGATATGTCTTGAGTAGCAATTTCCAAATTTGAGATTTTTTGCAAAAAATTGACCAATTTTTGTCATCTTTGACTTTGGTTGACTTTGTAAAAAAACGGATCAATTGTGAAAATATTTGCAATCCCTCTTATGGAAGGTTGCATGCCTAACACTATTTGCATCTTTGTATATAACTTCTAAGCCTTGATAGTTTTTCTTTTTTTGACTTCAGAATTCTTGTTTTGCATATTCTATTTCATAGTGCTAAGTATAAACCATAGTCACAAGGGGACGCGTCCCGGGACCCTAGGGACGCCGGGACGCCGTCCCCGACCCCAAAATCTAGGGGACGGATATACGGGACGGAAAACGTCCCCAAGCATTTTCGTGAAACAAGCTCCCGTCCCCGGGACGCGTTTCGGGGACGCCCTCATGTGATAAACCCGATTCGGGACGGGGACGGCTGACAGTGGTGAGCCAAAATGAAGAGGAAAACACTTCAAAAGTTTTCGATTTTTCCCACTTACGTTTGGAGCCTTTTTGGAGGGCTTCTTGCCATGAAGGTGGTTACAAGTTTTTGCTTTCTATTAGATGACATTAAGTTTTTCCTAGGTCTAGTGGGAGCTAAAGTTGATGAAAGGATAGATTGTTTATTAAAAGGAAAATATATTGTGGAGCTTATTGCTACAAAGAAGGAGAAGCTTTCCTCTCTTTCAAGAATGGCTGCCGGAGGGGTTGTTAGTGCACCTATTAGCACGGTACCAGCCGTTGAAGCAGTTAAGGAGGAGAATATTGAAGAGGAAAAGAAAGAGCTTGAGGAGGATATGGAATTCCATTTTTTTATGAGAATTGTTCAGTGATCTTTATGTGTAACACTCTTGCAAGTGAAATGTTCAATTCCAAAAGATGGATATGGTCTCCAAAGCTCTTAACTCTTTGCATTTTTTGTCCATGCATCATCATTGACTATGTGGAAGAGATGTCAATTTGTTAATTTTTGTGGCTTGTGAGGTTTCTTTATCCGTACTCAATAAATATTGGTCAATATTAGGTCTTGACCCTCAAGGAATGCATATATGTGTGGATGCAGGGAACAATTATTTAGGTTGCGATAACCCTTATTTTGATGGTGGTGTTGATGTATTGGTAGTTGGAAGAAGACATTGCTTTGTACGTGTCCATTGTTTATACTCAAAAAACACCTTTGTTCTATCGTTTTCTTGTTATAGCTCATTTCATATGCTAACAAATTCATACTACATGAATTCTGTTTGATTATTTTGAAAATATCAGCATTTTTTCAGTGTCGTCCCGGGGACGCGTCCCCGGGACACCTCAGGCTCTGTCCCCGTCCCGGGGACACCATCGTTCCTGGGACCCGTCCCCGTCCCCTGGTGACTTTGGTATAAACTTCTCTATTTTCCTACACCTTTCATGAGGGCAACTATGGTCTTAACTTGGGAACAATCATGAAACTTTTGTTTGGATTGTTTTCATGTTAATCAATTTTATAATTGGATAACTTGGAAGTTAGGGTTTCACAAATGTCCAAGGTCTCACAATGCCTTCTCCTCATAATGGGGGGCCTTACAACTTAGAGAACCATGGATCATTTGTGGTCACTTGATGTTAGACTCAAGAAATAATAGGAAGGAGATGGTTGAAATGCATCCTAAGAGGGAGAATTGGCAAGTAATCCTCAACCATGGCTTTTGGGGCAAGTGGTTAGCCCATCATACTCCTAGCCGGTAGGTCACGAGTTCAAATCCCACAATCGGTATTAGAGCCTACGAAGTAGGCTTGGGCAAAGTGGATGGAAGGCGCGTGTGTAGCTTTCAAAGGTGAGCCCAATAAAGATTAGAGTGTATCTCCTAATCCATAGTTCGGATTTAGACATGTAAGGTACCCTTGGAAAGCTCTTGGAACGAGCTTTCCAATGAATGGACTAGATTGAGGATCGAAGATACGTTGCATGGGTGAGAACTAGATTCAAAAGACCAAGGTTGAGAGCAAGGCAAAATGTGGCCTAGAAGTGGAAAGGCAAGGTTCAAGATATGAAGGTTGAGAGCAAAGCAAATCCATAGGCAAGTGGCCAAGAATGGGAAAGTCAAGGTTCAAGACACCAAGGTTGAGAGCAAAGCATGTCTGTAGGCAAGTGGCTAAAAAGCGAAAAGGCAAGGTTCAAGAGACCAAGTGTGAGACTGAGGAATGACAAGAAGGAGATGGTTGAACCACACCCTAAGAGGGAGGATTAGGAAGTAATCCTCAGCCATGGCTTTTGGGGCAAGTGGTTAGCCCATTGTACTCCTAGCCAATTAGATCATGAGTTCAGATCCCAGAATTGGTATCAGAGCTTAAGTAGGCTTTGGCAAGGTGGATGGAAGGTGCGCGTGTCGCTTTCAAAGATGAGACCATCAAAGATTAGAGTGTATCTCCCAATTTGTAGGTCGGACCTAGATGTGTAAGATACTATTGGAAAGCTCTTGGAATGAGCATTCCAATGTAAGCACTATTTTGAGGATCCAAGATACCTTGCATGGGTGAGAACTAGGTTCAAAACACCAAGGTTGAGAGTAAGACAAGTCCATAGGCAAGTGGCAAGGTTGAGAGCAAGGCAGAAAGGCAAGGTTCATGAGACCAAGGTTGATAACAAAAACTTTCAGGAGACTCTGCAAGGGTGAGGACATCAATTGAAGGGGAGATCAAGGATTGATCATTGAGGACAATGATCTCTAGAAGGGGAAGAGAGTGTTAGACTCGAGAATAACATGTAGGAGATGGTTGAACCACAGCTTAAGAGGAAGGATTAAGAAGTAATCCTCAACCATGGCTTTTGGGGCAAGTGGTTAGTCCATCATACTCCTAACCAATAGGTAATGAGTTCAAATCCCACACCATGGTTGAAAACAAGAAGGTTCAAGAGACTGTGCAAGGGTGAGGACATCAATTCAAGGGGAGATCAAGGATTGATCATTGAGGACAATGATCTCTAGAAGGGGAACAGAGTGTTAGACTCAAGAAATGACAAGCAAGACATGGTTGAACCACACCCTAAGAGGGAGGATCAGGAAGTAATCCTCAACCATGACTTTTGG
This sequence comes from Ceratopteris richardii, assembly GCA_020310875.1. Classification (NCBI taxonomy): domain Eukaryota; kingdom Viridiplantae; phylum Streptophyta; class Polypodiopsida; order Polypodiales; family Pteridaceae; genus Ceratopteris; species Ceratopteris richardii. Next base: position 13,911,476 of record CM035414.1, on the reverse strand, counting down.
GGCAAGTGGTTAGCCCATCATACTCCTAACCGGTAGGTCATGAGTTCAGTTCCCACAATTCATGACCTACCGGTTAGGAGTATGATGGGCTAACCACTTGCCCGAAAAGTCATGGTTGAGGATTACTTCCTAATCCTCCCTCTTAGGGTTTGGTTCAACCATGTCTTGCTTGTCATTTCTTGAGTCTAACACTCTGTTCCCCTTCTAGAGATCATTGTCCTCAATGATCAATCCTTGATCTCCCCTTGAATTGATGTCCTCATCCTTGCACAGTCTCTTGAACCTTTTGTTCTCAACCTTGATTTCTTGAACCCTTGCTCTCAACCTTGGTGTCTTGAACCTTGCCTTTCTGCATCTTGGCTACTTCTACATACTTGCCTTGTTTGCAACCTTGGTGTCTTGAGATCTTGTTCTCAACTTCGGTATCTTGAACCTGGTTCTCACCCATGCTAAGTATCTTGGAGTCTTAATTTAGTCTTCCATTCAAGAGTTAGTTCTGAGAGTTTTCCAACGGTATCTTACACATCTAATTCCGACCTACAGATTGGGAGATACACTCTAATCTTTGTTAGACTATGTTTGAAAGCGACGCGTGCGCCTTCCATCCACCTTGCCCAAGCCTACTTTCTAGGTTCTAATACCAATTGTGGAAATCGAACTCATGACCTACCAGCTAGGAGTATGATGGGCTAACCACTTGCCCCAAAAGTCATGGTTGAGGATTACTTCCTAATCCTCCCTCTTAGGGTGTGGTTCAACCATCTCCTACATGTCATTTCTTGAGTCTTAACACTTGAGGATGGAGTATTGGATATATCTAACATGTTTTTCTACAATAATTTATCTTGCATACAAGTCACTTTAATTATTGTAGACTAGTGGGACAAGCAAACCCCCTTCTACATTTGTTGTCTACTTGAAAGAGGTAAACTAGCGACTAATAGTGGCTGCTCTTTTGTTGTATTCCCATTGATTTGTTGTTCTCATTCTCCTCCCTTCCCCTTTTTTCTTCTCCCTTTCTAAATTTCGTAGGCTTTGAGTGACTTCACATTAGAAAACTCACCTTTACACATTTTCAGATTGAGGACCCTAGTTTGATCACTCATATGTGAGTCGAGTGCTGTATGTGATTAGGTACTTGTACGTATAAACGTTAAAAGTAGTATTCTTTATGTGAAGCCTTTAGAGTTTCACAAAGTTAAAAATAAAGGCTCCTTCCCCTCACTTCATCATAATCTAGAAGTGAATCGAGGTTTATAAACTCATCTATCTCTGATTTCTTTGCCCAGGGTCTGTTTTTCTCTTATCCTAGGGCATAAGGAGCTTGAGATGCACAGCTTCCGCTCGCTCATTTGAGATAAAACTCAGGATTTCTTATAGTTAGCTTTACAATTCTCTTTTTCTTTTCCAAAAGCCATTGTTTGTTTTAACCTGATGGTGTAAGGAGTCAGGACAATGTTTCACACAATCATGCAATGGGAGTAACTAAAATTTACTTTTTCTTTTGAATTTTTAAAGACCATATTCCCATGATGTTAAATAAAAGAATCCATAACATCCAGATAAGAAAAAGAGAGATTCATGATATTTTAATCCTTCACTTAAATCCGTGCTTTGTTCTTAATTTTCAGATACCTCCAAGAAAAAGTGCAGCATCACACAGGTATCTTACACATTAAACTACTTGTAAAAGTTATGAACATCATTTCAAAAGAGAATTTTGAATCGTTTTGAAGGTATTGATGCTTTTTATTGCACAGAGCAGATGAGTGGAACATTAATAAATGGGACTGGGAAGGTTCCTTGAAAGTAGTTAGCAAGGGAGAGGAGTGTACAATCAGGTTGGAGGACAGTAACTCAGGCAAGTATTATTTTATCTTTTGATGTTTTACACTTCAAGTTATTCATGGTTCAGAAAACACCACTGGTTATAGTTATTTGTAGGCTTGATTCCTCATGGTTATGTAATTTGATACAGGGGAGTTATATGCTCAAGCCCCAGTAAGACGTGATCAACCTCTACCGGTTGAAGCTGTTATTGACAGCAGCAGGTAATGATTCGTCTAGAAGGATTTTACATGCATGGAACTTTCAAGTACACATCGAGCTAAAATTATGGCCTTCAACAGATTTTTTGTGCTGCGTGTTGAAGATACATCAGGTAAGTGTTCAACCTTTATAATGTATAATGATGTTAGCTTTGATCCTAAAATAAATCTTGTAACAGGCCCACATGAGAGGCATGCATTCATTGGCATTGGTTTTAGAGAAAGGCCCCCTGCCTATGACTTCCAAGCAGCTCTCCATGATCATATGAAGTAAGTTTGTTATGTCAAAATCAAACACAACTGAACCCTGCTCCCTGCCTTTCACATTTTCCTTGTGCAACTCTGTCTTTCTTCCTCTTCTCTCTTTCTCTTTTGTCTCTCTGGCAGTTACTCTTACAAATGCTCTTATGCTTTGATTGCAAGAGTTGGTGTGAATTGATTATGTACTTTGCAACTTGTTTTAACCTGCAAGCATGAGGCAGGTTTGGAAATAGATCTTCTTGAATGTTGGGGAGAAAGGTCTCAAGGACTGGCCTGTGCATACCTACCTTTATATTTTGACCCTTCAATTTCTCTTAGAAAGCTTTCTTGTGATATTTTTGTTGGGGACTTGAGATTTTCCACGGGATCACAAATGGATATGAACATGAATAGTATGCAAAGATAGAGAGAAACAGGAAACAATGGCTAAATTAATGACATGATTATATATATATATATGAAATGCATGAACTGATTACAAAAGGAAGATTCCTCTTTCGTAAAGAGAATTGAGTATCATTTGGCAGAGCTGATTATAAATCTACGAAAGTAACCCTGAGAGAACCGAATGTTGAGATTAATAAACTCAGGTAGAAGGGTTTGAACCAATACATCATCTCAGTCTATGAAGTACAACTGAACTGCACTGCTTTAGATTTAATGAGCAGCAGATGATTGGTGTAGCCTCCCGCAAGATAATCTTCAAGACAGTAACTGGAATGTGGACTGCTGTAAAATCTGAAGCAACATTATATCTTGCATGAAATGTACTGAGCAGCAACACCTTGAACTAATTGTTTATGACTGCATATACGCAGCAGTTTCCATGTGGTCTGATGTAGAACATGAGGAGACCGGATGTTGATGTGCAATCATTTTGGAAAGCTTCATTCGTGAACTCGAGAACTACAGTTGGATTCCCATCCTCTTTATAGCCATAGATAGACGTCTAATAAGAGTTGGATTCCTTTCCACACTAAATCT